>CAEMYA010000179.1:6805133-6863216 GCA_903131615.1 Diplodus sargus | reverse complement strand
AAAAAAAAAAAAAAGGAACAAGAAAATGGAATTTATTTTCTTTTTCCATGAACTGAATGTGAGAATTACAACAAAGTCCCTCAACTGGCATCTTTAGAAAAGCTGAAGACAATGAATAATGAAACATTATTCCACAAATGAGGATGGGATCTGAGCCAGGGAGGGGAGCTCATTTGCAGAGAAAGAGACAACATTTCAAAGAAAAGACAGTTTGCAAAAATAACGGCTGTCGAAAAGATTCACCAGGATCTCCAGTCACCCTGCATGTTAAATGCCCGTCTGTCATCTCAGCGTTCTTCGCACAGCGAACTCCCCTCCACCTGCCCCCTATCACTGATCTGTCACTGCATTATGCAAATGTATGCTCAATCTCGCAGTAGTTAGACATGATGAACATTTTGTTTGTCTATTTGCATGAAACAACAAGCAAAATTTTAGCTGCCAAAAGAATGTCTAAACTAAATGATGAGATCAGAAAACAGGCCACCCAAGGAAAAAAACTGAGGCTCGTTACAAAACTACCGGCATATGGATATACCCTCAGAAAGGAGGAGGGAGACACTGAATCATGACGCTGCATACGGCCACATTTCAGATTAAATACAACCATAAATTCTATAGACGATGGTCATTAATACTGGACTTACAGTATGTATAATTTATCATAATCATGAGCATTTTCAGGAGCTCAACTTGGACCCTTTAATGAGGCCGGGTGTGTCGAGTCATTATACTGTAATAATGCTTTCAGAGAGACACGCGGCATACAGTCGATCAGTAAAGCCTGGTCAACATAAACTCCGGATGAAGAAACCAACAGCTCTCCTCTATCACCGTATGAAGGCATTGCTTACGGTTTTTTTTACACCTGTTTTCACACAAATGACGACAAAAGACTGTCAGGATATTAATGACATTACTTTCATAGAGTTCCGTGGCTTGCATTCTAATGGAATAGTAGTTTAATTTCCATTTACTTTAAAGTGATTAATGTCTCGCCTGAAGGGAGGCAAAAGAAAAAAAACAACAACAAAAAAACAAGTGTGAATTTATAGTTTAATTGACTTTCTACCAACTACCAGGGTCAAAAAAACAAGCTTTGGAGTGCAAGTTTAGAGCCAAAATGGTCGCCAAGTCCTTCGAGCTGCAATGTTTTTAATACCAACAATGAATCAATTGACCGCTTGTTGGCCTTTGTGAAATGTGTTGTGTGTATTCACAAGCCCGCTGTTCCGCTCAGCTCTACAGCACGTCGATAGTCTTTCAGCTCCTTGTTTCTGTTTTATGGTCCACAACTTTACTGCTCTGCTTCACTCTCTCTGCTCCAGCACAGCTTTTTAGCAGCAACAAGCAGCTGTTGTCAGTGAAAAATCTCTAATATCATTTGCACATCAGCTTCCTGCCCAGAGACAAAGAGGCTAACGAGGTGAGGCAGTAGTTGGTGAGCATTTAGCAGATAAAAAGTTAGGAGCACAATCGGATACTGCAAGTTTGAAGTGCCCGGGAAAGTGCAAAAACATTTCTCCACACCCTTTACTCTGCTGTGAGCTGCATGCACTGGTTAAAATAATAAAGTTAAGAATGGATTGGTTCCATTAAGCTGCCTCAGGGTCCTGGTGCGGTGCATGCTGGCTCGAACAGAACAGAGCCATCGTTAACGCTAACAGTATCAGTCAGTATCAGTATATTCTCACTATGACAAACCCAATGTTTACAGGGTATCACGTCAAATTTATAAATTCAGTGAAAATGTCAGCCTCACAGTCTGAATATTATGTGCGACTGATTGCACTGGAAAGTAGAAACAGATAACTCTCCCCCGCTTGCGTTTCCAAGTGCTATTATTGTCGGCACCGCTGTCGCAAAGACCACTGGATCATTTTCAATTTTCCTCAGAGTATCAGCTTCCAACAACACAGCAAAAAATAAATAAATAAATAAATAAATAAGTGCAAGTTTATTCATTCAGTCAGTCTGTAATGGAGTCATGGAAGCAGATAGAAATGGTGCCTGGCTGCCAGCCTGACTGGAACGACGCCTCATTTTCCTGGGAGATTTCGTCACTGCAGAGTGAAAGTGAGGTTTATAGGAAACCAATCTAAACGCTAATGGTGTCGTTATTCTCCAGCCATTGCTCCAAAAATTTACTTCAAAATGATGCTTAATGATAACATGGCCTTTGCCTTTTAAAAATAGAACTTTTACCAAATAAAACCTTCCTCTCATAGCCTTTTATGTGACATAATTGAATAAAAGTTCTTTGAAGTAAAAGAGCAACTCTGCAGTGCTGGATTCACATCAGACCCCGTTTACTGAACACTAGATCGTGATCTTATGTTACTGAATGCACTGTTCAAATTCACTTCATCACAAAATCACAAATACTCAAACTCACCCAAGGTTCTGCAGCGGTCTACTCTGTTTTTCTGATCAGATATTCAAATGTGACGAACAGGAACTGAGCTCGTCATTGTTGGCAAGCACCGCGCGTTCTGAAATGCCCAAGGAGAGCCGTAAATTCTCACAACATTTAAATGTCCTAAACATGTCTAGTTAATATGCAGGAAACACTTCTGTCCTCCCCGCTCTTTTAATTAGTGAAATCAGCAGTGTGGCCACATTCTTACAAAGTGAGAAAGATGATTTCCCTCTTGCCATCGTGCAGTGACATCGATCCGATCTTTGTTAATGTTATTATTAACATTTGTACTTTTCCTGCAGTGAAAAAACTCATAATGCCTGCTGAGAAAAAAAGGCATACGCTCTCAAGGAAACCTCCAAAGGTCAGTGACAGCTCTTTACTCCTGCCGGTTCCTCTTCACCCTGTCATTATTCATCCGATCTGCTCATTTCATCTCAAATCTCAATTTAGTTTTATATCTCACCTCTCACTTCTCCGGGTGTTAATTTCTCCTGAAAAAAAAAAACGTTTCTGGGAACGTCAAGTCTGAGCTGGGCGTGCGTTTGTCCACACAGTGCACCCTGAACACCATTCAGCAGAGAGAAAGAAGCAGATTCACTTGGCTCCGTTGTTGATGCTGCTTATTCCCCTCTGCATGTTTTTCACAGCTCGCCCTTTGTACGCCGTCATCGTTGCAGCTGATGCCCGTGCTGAAGGTTGACGCCGGCTTTTCAAAGGCTTTCATTTCAACTGTTGGCATTCGGTGTTGTATAACACAAAGTAATGTCTCACCAGAGTCAGGATTTTGGCCTTGATTCATAATTGAAACGAGAGGAAACAGATTCATCTTTTGGTATTCATTTCTTTAATAGCTGCAGGTTTTTTGCGGAGGCAGAGGGCCTTACAGTCGGCTCCCTCTCCCCATCCTCTGTACACCTCTTCTTTACATCGTCTTGAGGACTGCAGGGTCACCGCTGCAACCTTCAGCGCTCTCTCTCACCACCTCTCCTCGCTCTCTGCTGTCTCCTGCGATCAGAACAACTGCCTGTCCTCTGTTTGATGTTATCTTTGCGGCCTTTCTCTGTCTTCCAAGTGCCCTACTCTCCCGCATGGTTCCTTGATGGATTTTGACATTTCAGACCCAGCAAACCCCAGACGGAATTCAGATGTTGATGTCTCACTGACAGGTAAAGAGGAAATGTGTGTTGTTGGTTGGTGAGAGCAATTAAAAGACGACACAGTCAATTTCCTCTCTGCTTGACTAGTTGATACAGTTTTTAACTTTTAAGAGACAATCTGCCGTGATAGGCTGAGACTTTTTATTTTACTTTATCATGTGACAACACATCAGCGACATCTAAGTTTGGCTAACATTAGCCAATTAGCAGGAAGAGGAACATTTGATCACTACAGCTGCTGCTAAAATGTTTATAACTTTTTACCATTGTAAGAAATAGATGGAAATGATTAAAAAAGTAGTAGGAGTAGGAGGCCTGGTTATATTTTCGGATCACCTTTATCATATAAAGGTGCCATGCGTAAAAAAAGAACTACTAAAATTACCTGCAAATATCAACAGAATGTAAGTGTGCTAGCGGTGTAAACACCAAAACTGCATGGCTAATTGAGCTAACAGGCTAAAAGCAGCTACAGTCAGAAGCAGGTAGCGGTCACAGGTGGCCAGTTCTTAGGTTTTTGCATTTAAGTAGCCACCACATCTTGCTGTGATGCGCAGGTGGGAGCTAACTTAGTTCAACTTCAAAATGCGTTATTTTTTTTATTCCTGCATCACATTTCCGTACGTCCACGTCCTCCTAATGAAGCTACACCGGGGCATTCCTTTGACTTGACAGTGAACAATAGCTTCAGCCTTTGCATATGCTTTGTGTTCCTGATGTTAATGAGCCGCCATGTCAAAGCTTACCACCTACAAATGTCACCAGTTGAGCGCACAATAAGCACTAGGTGTGTTCTCTGCTGCTGCCGTGCACTTTGTTTCTGTTGCTATGGTAATGTTTGCAGTAATATTTTCTTCCTGTTACTCAGGGTTATTAGGGTATAACCATTAAGCCGTGAAAGTAGTTATGAACACAGTGTCTTCCTGTGTAACCTTATGCAGTGGTACTTGTTTGCTGTACCTCCTCTGTCTCACTTCTTTATTCGCCGTGGCTCTGCTGTGTTTGTCAAGGACTTCCCACGCATCTCATACATCGGAGAACAACATGTCGTCCTTTCACAACAGTAAGTGTACAGACGTATTGAATAAAATGCTTAGAAAATTTCTGTTAATTATCATCAAGAATACTTGATGGAGACAGTGATTTCTCCGGGGGTCCTGCTGAAACATTCTCCTTTTTTAAATGTTCTCTTTCATTAGACCACGTTTATTGAACACAATGAAACACGAATGCTCTTTTTGTCTAATGAGACGAATTCATGCCAAGAATTCAAATAAACGAAGGTGCTCCTAAAAAGGTTTTATATTGGACCCAGTAAAGTAGAGAGCTTTTCCTTTAACCGTTTAAAAGCATTTATTTGAATCATAAACTAGTTCTATTCTTCTATAATAATGTCGTCTAATGGCGGCAATAGTTGTTGCTCGCAAGGACAAAGGGACAAATGAAGTTCAATCAGGAAGACCATCTTAATCTTCATTCATTCAGATCTCTCTCCATCTCTCTCCCCCCCCACTCATTAATCAGTTGTCGATGGGCGTACGACTCTTTAAGTTACACCAACTGGATTTTTCCACGATTAAAACATCCGGCCAATCATGTCGCGGCCATCAAACTTTAATGCTGTCCTCCTCTCTGCTGTTGTCAGCCTTCGTTTCAGTGCAAAATCGTTGCAACCCTCCTCCATTCCATCCACCTCCAGCTCGTCTCAAACGTGGATACAATGCACTCGTGTTCGACACAGCAGCACAGAACATCTCTATAATCACAATCACCGATTCAGCATCGGACCAAATGTGAAATATGTCCACAATCTCCTGTTCTGTTCTTGAGTTGTGATGTGCAACAATGGCGAGAAGTGTTGCAGAGCATAATGATATCACAGTGAAGTCAACCTTTGACTTTTTGGATAAAGAATGTCATCACATGTTATCCTGTTAGAAATTTTTGTGAAGTTGTCATAACCTGAGTACGAGATCTTGGCTGATGTTGAGACACCTCTAATGTGCTCTAAGAATACATAATGAAGTGAAACTATTGCTTTTTCACTGGGGATTAATATTAAATAAAAGTATTTCTTCTTACTTAATCATTTCTGGTGCCTAGATCGACTTCACATTTGCCGGGAAAACCTCTGAATACTCTGAACTGACTACATGAGGCTTTCACCAGATGGCCACAGAGGGTGGCAGCCCCTCACAGAAAGACATAAATGGGTGTATTAGCTCATTTGACTGGTAAACGATCAGTCTGATGGGGGTTCAACAATGTTGTTTCTATTTCCTGTTGGCACCACACACAGAGGACAGCCAGCGGTGGTGAGTGTTTTGCTTTGACATCTAAGCTGGTTCTATGTTAAACTCTGTATACAGCACATGTTGTTCAAACAGAGGCTTCCACCCTACATCCCTTCAGGGAGCCCTTTTTCTATCATTAAGTAATTGACGACCCGGACTGAGTGACATATTTTACGGATATTTTATATCATATACAATACAATAACTGTGCAGCACAACTGATAAACGGCACAATTATCCAAAAAGTTCAATACAATATCAGCAAAACAAGAGTTTTCCTGATCTTATAAGGAACTTTTTATACACATTTCTCGAGATTGTAGGTTGGTTTTCCTTTACTTTTTGTTTTTTACAATCATGCATACCTAATAGGCTTCTTTTGACGAAGTCGTGTTTTATTTTCCCTGACACTTGGCCATTGTTCCACTAGCTCTTTGATTGTTATAATGATGCACTTTTCTATTGTAGGACGAGGCTGTTAGCTTATGTTCAGGTCTTCAATGTGCACTCATCCTATAAGATTCTATTATAATTAATTACCTACACTTCTTCACAGATATGAATAAAATTCTCATAGATAGGGGCCACTGTATTTAAGTTTTGTAATTACTTAATCCCTTAAAATCAAAAGGGTTACACGACCTCCTGTCGGGCTTTTGCGAGCCCGGGTTTGGGTACCAGCAGAGGAACATGCTAAATATTCAACATTAAGCTTTTGCAGTGAGTGGGTGCTCTTCAAGTTGATGCTGAGAGATTCTTCTACACTGCTGAGCTCCCAGCTGCCTCAAAACAAACTATGGAGAGCTATTTTGGCTCCACCTGGTGGTCACCTTGAGTACAACCGCTACAAATTATTATCCAGGCTTATTGCTCTGAGATGGTGCTCTAAGTTTGTATGAGCCATGAAACATCCTCCTTCACTTGATTAGAGCACACTTTACTGCCTCCCAAATCAAGCTAGCAGCCCGTTAATGTGATTGAGTCAAATAACGAAGGGGTTGACTCAACAAATCAGGAACCGGTGCCAATTAAACAAATGGACTTCACTGACTGGACATTGATGAAAATGTTGTGCTGTACCCTGACTCAGAGGGGAAGCCAATAACATTTATCTTTTATGCACTTAAAGATGTAGGAAGCATATATCTCTCTCTAACTAATACCCTTAATTAACCCTTAATGCAGGATCAATAACAAAAACAGAGACATGTGTAAAAGGTCACCGCTCTTTGGTTTAATTGGTATTACAACACAGACAGTAAAACAAGGCACTGCGGTCAATCGGCGAAATGTGAAAGCCATGATAGAAGAAAAAGCTAAGAACAAGGAAGTCATCAACGGAAAAAAAAAGGTCATAACGTGGTCTGCAGAGTGAAGACAGAGCCAGATGTTGTTCTGACGTTTCTTTTACTCGCCTCCACACAGCTCCAGCAGGATTTTGCGGTAGTCACCAGATGTGTCTCCCTGCGCAGGGAGAGAACAATCAGTGAGACTTCAAAAAGGATCAGTGTGGGGAATACGTGTGATCAGTCTCACAAGGCCAAACTGATAACAAACTGAAGCGAGATCGCCATACACAGATTCCAAGATTGTTAAGATCAAAGCAGGAATCCCTGTTATCATTGTGATCAATGTAATATCGCAGCTGATGCATTGGAAAGCTTTTGCTGACTACAGAAGTTCCCCCGCCCCCTCGCTCACCTTGATAAAGGAGTACAGAGTCTTGCCGTACATCTTCAGGAACTCCGCCTTAATGTCCAACATGTCAATCTCAGCCCGAGCAACCATTATTCTAATGAGGACACTGTCTGTGGTGCCCAGCCCCTGACGAGAGAGAGAGAGAGAGAGAGAGAGAGAGAGAGAGAGAGAGAGAGAGAGAGAGAGAGAGAGAGAGAGAGGGCTGTTTATACTGAACAGGACTTGCCATGCTGCTTCTTTTCACCACATACAGTACCGATAACATCAGCCCGCTGGTCTAATTCCATTAGACGAGCATGAAATATTTACCTTCATGGATTTGTATAATCGCTCGGCAAAGAACGCATGCTTGTTCCTCAAGCATTTCACTGGAAAGAGAAAAACAAATGACAGCACATGAGATGTAATGCTGTCACAACCTAAATGCATTAACTTCGGCGATAGAAATGTTCATGAGCCTAGTGATTTAAAAGGTAAAAGCTTCTATCATGAGACACAGACACAAAAAAAAAATGTTGTAAAACAAAGGCAATACAGCACCGACAACTTCATCTCTTTGATGCTTCACAACATTTCTTTTTCACAGAGTAACTCTATTAGATTGCATTGATTGGATCCCTAATTATTGATTAGCTTTCGTCATTTGAATATGGTGGTCAGAATGAGACTTTGCGAAAGAAGTCAGTCAATAAAGGGAAACTTGGGATCCGAGTACCATTTTGAATCTGAAGGCAATACAAAAGGAGTTGATAGGCACCATTAACTTTCAGTTTGTGCCCACCAGGGGGAAAAGTTTCGGTAGACCGGCTGTATAGGATGGGATACGTGATCAATTAAATAGTGGACAATCTGCCCTCGCTTTAATTGCGAGATGTGTTTTTTGGGCGACTTCATAAAACATGTATTGCCGGCGAAGAAAACAGATAACGTTGCTGGTAGAGAGAAACAAAGAGGTGATACAAGCCAGTGTGTCTGCATTAACACGGATGAGTACTCAGCCATTCTGTGGGAAATACGGAACATTTTTCAGCAAATACAGACCTATGGCCAGGAAGACTTCCTCCAGACAGCCAGACATCTCCCTCTTAATGCTGTCCTCGATGTCTCTTCCAGAAATCTTCTGATACTCCTCAAAGACTGAAGGAAAGAAACAATACGATTAACGGCCCTAATTCAAAAACAAATCCACCCGAAGTCAAAGGTCAACGTATATTCACATGACAAACTTCACTGATAAACCTCAAGGGATTCAGTCTGTGTCTGTGCAGTAAGAATACCTCGCAGCAGGTGGTTTCGGTTCCTCACACAGAGCACTGTGAGGAACTTCACCTCGTCCGTGCCCCATCGAGCCTCACCAGCCTCATAGATTTCCTAGCATCACAGACGTTTAGAAAGATAAAAAATGATTGTCATGATCGAAACAAACACTTTCGTGTAAAATAACCCGAACTCTTCTTGCCTTGGCATCTACAACAGCCTGGGCCTCGTCCACTTTGTCGCTTTCATCCCGGCCAGCCTGCAATGCAGAAGACACAGCAGCGTGAGTGAAAACCAGGAGCACTGCACAACTTTGAAGACAGAAAAAATACAGAGAAAATGTCTTTTTATAATGCGGAAGTGACTTTTGCTTCCCCTTCCCTAAACAATGGTTGAAAACTGTATTTTCTTTTAACCCCCAAGTTCCTCCTGACATTTTCAAAGTCAACCCACGCATACAAAAGAGTTTCAAAACACTTAAATTCTGACGAATGAACTCCACGTGAAAAGGGAATCGACCTTAGGAAAGGAAGTGAATACACTTTTTACTAAACATTACCCCAAGTTGCAAGAGGTCACGTTCTCATGTTTGCTCACCGTGAGTAAAGACACCAAAACTCTCTTAAACATCCCAGATGTGTCTCCGCTTACAGCGTCCTCCAAAGATTTCTCATATTCTGCCATAAAAAAAAACATAATGAATGAAAATACACATGCAATCTAATGTTGAATTTTGGCCACTATGGGGCAGATAATCAATAAAGCTGACGGATACACAGCCACCACATACTACATAGTGGCAGATAGTTACCTGCTTCTCAAGCGTTGCTTAGTAGAAGTGCTGCCCAATACATTTTCTTTAAATCCCAAAAATCAAGCTCAAATCGGATAAAAGAGCCATTTCTTACATAAATAATCATGTAATTTAATGTTAAAATCACAAGGAAAAATGAACTCGAAGGAGTTATGTGCCACACTTTCTTGAGAGAAAAAAAATGTTTGGAGAAAAAACACTTACAACTGAATCCACTTTCATGAATGCTCATTGTGTTGTCATCTAAATCAAACTGTGCCGGGGTAATGTGTCCAAAACATGTTGACCATGTAAGTGACACCACAAAGTACTACAACGAAACGATTTATTTACAGAGACCAAATCCATATAGGAAAATACTTTGAACATACCTTCCATCTTCTGTCATTTTAAACCACCGAAGAACAAATAAGCAAACAATAAAGTGCTACACAGCCAGCAGTGGCGGCTTGTATGAATAATTTATGCCGTCCACTGTTTTCTAATAATGGAGGTCATTGCATCTGCAAACAAAGAACAGTCTATCTGTGAGGCTTGGTCACTGATAGACAATATCAGATATCATACACAACCCATATGGGACCGACCGACACCGAGATACTCTGTGACCTGATGTGAGATATTCTATTCATAGACGGGGGGCACAATTACCTTTCTTGTAGAAAGCATTGATGGTTCTTATTTCAGCGTTCGACCTTGAGGCCAGAATATCGACGAGACAAGCCTCCTCTGTTCCAGCCCCCTGCGATAAATGGATATGTGATTAAAATAAGATATAAAGACAGTGAATACACAGGATACGGTTATGAACCAAAGGAAACATAGCTTGAAAGGATAAACTTTGCAATATTTCAGTCTGTGGCTCTAAGCCCCAGTCCAATTTGTTCCTATATGTACTGAGGCATTAATATTTTTGTTTAAAGGTGGAATAATATCCTGAAAAACCTGGGCACTGTAGTTTTTAGCAAAAGTAACTCAAACAGGAGTAAATTGTGTGGTTGTCGGGGATTATTTTCAGCTGCGGATTAACACGCATTTGATGCCCTACTGACTATTCAAAGCAGAAAAAAGTCGTATCTGGGATTGACTCAAATAAACCACGGTGCCCAGGTTCACTGTAACATAGGAACAAATCACACAGGGAATCTGTGTGTCTGATTGATGTGTTCTGGGACAACAATGGCACAAGAGAATAGGAGAAGGATTTTGATTAAATTCCTATTTTTCCCCTGACCTTTTTAAAGTGATTTGTTAACAATCACTACATTTATCCCATAAGGACAGATGCATATGAGAAACTCTGACCTTCATTGCTGTCTTTAGCTCGTAGGCATCATACACGGGTGCCAGCATCAGCAGACCTAGTACGACGCTCCTGAAGTTCCCACTCAGCTCTGAGGACAGTTCATCAGCCAGGTCCTGCAGGAGGATTGGGACAGATGGATTAACAGGAGGAATCGCCCGTCAGTCATTCCCAGCACTTTACATATTTCACCAAGAAGGGGAATCTGTAATGAAAGCTGATTATATTTGGCATTAAAATGCGTAAGTACTGGCTTTATTTCTGGGATCTGTGCTGCCAGCGTGGACCTTACATGACCTCATACATTCCACTCTTCCTCACTGGTGTCTCCACTAGAGGGTGTGGTTTCTGGCCACACAGTTGTGTGAACAGAGGAGCTGTTCCTCACAGCTCGCCTGTGCGACCGCATGTGGGCGTCTCCGGAGTGCAACATGACTCACTCTTTCTGCCTGCAAGGATTTCCACACACAAGCTCTGCGTTTTGTCTGCAGCTCCCTCAACAGGAACTTCCAGATAACTTTATCGACATCTTAGCGGGCACAGCGAGGTGGGCTGGTTATTATCTCATTATGTCAACACAACTCACAGCCCCTACTTCCCTTTCAGTTAATATATTGATCTATATAATGGGGAAAACAGGGAAACAGTCAGTGTGAAGAATACCACTGTGGGTTCAATGTACCTTTTTTTATGGAGGGGAACGTTCCCTTCCCTACAGACTACAAGGCTCTCTCTGTAATGGTGTTTGTGTACAGGTGGTATTTAATTCTGCTTTACAGTTAATAGTTAACTTTCACCTTATCAGCTCGAGAGAAAACATGATGAGAGAGTACACAATGGAAAAATGCTAAGAGATGACACATCCACTGCTGCTGCCAGAAGTGTCCATCAAGGCTTCTTCTGTTTCATGTGAGTGAATTAAGGATGAAAAACGCAGAACTCTCACCTTCCCCACTGATTGTTTGAAGGCCTCTTTGATGCGCTGCCTCTGGGCAATAGTACGGTGTGCGAGGACCTCAGTGATGGTTGCCTCGTTGGTGCCTGCAAGAAGAAATACATTACACATAGGTCATACATGGGTCATTACGATACAACTGCCAGTATCTGAAATGCCCCTGTTAAAACGGCTGAATTGAATATCGGTGTATACGCAAGTCTATGCACCGCTCTGATAACATGTGATTTAAAACCCTCAAAACCAACCCTGCTACCTCCTAGCAGTGTCCCGTACACATGATTGCAACATAACAGGTTCGTTACAGCACAAGAAGCAAATTACCATACATGGCAAATGACTTGTGTAACTTTAAACGCACGTTTCTTTTTAGTAAGGGAGGGAAGGTTCATCCTACATGCCTGATGGATTCTTGACCTCTCCTAGCACATCTCTTATCTTTAAATTATAATGTTTTTTGTAATATATGTGGGAAAATAGAACAAAATAAAAAACATGTTCATGTTAAAGGAAGGAAAAAAATGGTGCTGAAACATCTCTAATCATAAGTCGAACTGGGCCATATGGCCTTAAAGTAATATTGCGATGCTTTAAGGTTTCATGGCGATAGAAGATATAAATCATTTCAAAGAGTTTGAAATCTTCTCAAAAGCACTTCGTATCGCTAGGACCAGGCAACACCATCAAAGATTGCAATATTTTTTCTCAAATACCTCGGTAACAATATTTGCAATTATCTATTAATATTGGTCATTAATATTGGAATGACTATTAGTGCTTTCACAAAATAATAACACAATAAGTTAGACAAATAAATGTAAATGTCATGTATTCCTATCCTTGGAGTGTTGGACAATGAATCAAGCATCAGAACTGCAACCCTGGAGATGATCCGAACACACGGATGTTTTGTTAGCATCGTCATAGAAACCATCTGTTTGCAGCAGAGCTCAAACTGGAGTCAGGGGAAGATGATTATGTGAGCAAACCTTAACAGCATCAACATTCCTCACATGAATGTGCTGATAGAGAAAGAAATGGGACCGTCACACGCGTCTGAACGTTTGTCAGGATGCACCTCTCCGTGTGGTACGCACCTGCCAACATGGTTTCAGGACGGAGCAACCCATAATGAGATTAGTTTATTATTATTTTCTTGCGTGATCAGCAAAGTCAAGATTCATTTTCTCCCATATCAGGAGTGGAGGAGAAGCTTTACAACACGGCGTGTCGAGGGAGGCTCTCAGCAGGATGACCGGACAATGAAAACAGAAAAAAGCTGCCATGACAACACAGGCGCTGAGCAACACTGAATTTAGGTTTCAAACTTTCCTGGAGATGAGGAGAGAGACTGAGGAAAATACTAATTACATTTTTTCCCCCTGTGGAGGCTGAGTCTTAATGACACGGTTCAACGTATAGTCGGCTAATGATGGTTTCTGGATGACAGTGGCTGGATCACTCACCAGCTCCCTTCATGGCATCTCTGAGCTTCTGGGCATCGGCCTCTGGGTCGAAACCGGCCGCCTCGGTAACTGTACCACGGTTTCCAATCTGGTCGTGAAAGAAAAAAAAAACAGACATAAGGTTGAAAGTCTGCTCAAAAATGTGTTTTGCTTGTTGTTCACTTCACTTGGATGTTTGGCCTTCACTGTGCAGAATTATGTTTGTGCTGAGTTTGTTGCTAGAAGGCTGTTTTCACATTTCTCTGCTGAAGGTTAAAAAAATGTATGTGTGCTCACCTTCAAGCTCAGTTCAAGGAGATCAGGATTTTACAAATTTAATGCAGACATTTGAAATTATGACTTTTTGCATGAACTTATTAGGCTAAACTGCTGATGAGTTTAGCAGCAGTTTAAGTTATACCATTGTTATTAAAATATGCACAAGTATATATATAGTTGTGGTTGTGTATATAAGTGTTTGTTCAACCAAAATTAGTTAGAATCGTAAGGAAGAAGACTATTATTCTTCATCAAGACAAAATGCAACCGTAAAAGGTAATATTGATTACGATGTATGTCTATGACATGACAACATAACTTTTATGACTGACTGCAGGAGCCGTTGAGAATCCCAACCATGGCCGACTACATCATCACAATAATATTCAAATGGCCAATATCATTCAAATCCAAGCGCAACAAAACAGCAGTGCCTCCATCAGGGATGCAAATAAATGTAAACGTTGTTTACTGAACGGCTGTTGACTCTTCTTACTGTGCATGGGTGGCACTTACCGCTGCCATTGTGCGAAGAGTGAGAGATTTCCCAACTGGAAATGCAGAAAGCTGAAAGAGAGATAAACAGAGAATGGTGAATGCAGTGTCAGGTTTAGGGGAGGTAAATGGTGTGAGGTTTGAACGCGACCCTCATTAACCTCTGATCAATATTGTATGCGATTCATCATCTCGGAGAGGCTCTCCGTCACACACTTTTGGTCTCGAGCTCTCTTGTGTCCCACGGCTGCGCCGGCATCCCAGGAGCTAATCTCATTAAGCTGGAGTTTGTTTGGAGACACACCTGTAATTACTCGACTGGGAGCAAAGGTTCTTTTTTCCTTCCAGTATAGATCAACTTACACACTAACACGGTCGTCACAGATCTGTCAAAATCTATTCAGTTTAAAGATTATTGATTAGTTAAAAGATTCTTTCCAATGTCTCTTTATTACTGTTTCTAGGTTTCGAGACTTACTCTTGTGCTGCCACTTATCTCCGTCTGTACTGCTGTGTGACCTGTGAATTTCTCCCAAGGGGGATCAATAAAAGACCATCTTTATCTTTATTGTAGGGATCAGTTTCAGTAACAAGCCAGCTAAGTCCGTTCACAGCACGGATGTTAATAAATTGAAAAGTCTTCTCTCCATTTACACTCAAGCCCACAATGTTAGCTTTTACTACTTTACTACAAAAACACGAGTTTCACAGCGGAGGCATTTACTTATCAAACGGAGGGACCTGAGCTTTGTGTGTCGGTCCGCGGCCACACCTGAGTGCTGTGTGATGTAAATACAGGGCAGGTGGCTCCTGCACACACTTCACACCATGTGTATGAACCACAGACTGTAAATAAAGACAAAGAGGATCATGTTGCTCAAGCGCAAGCGGTTTAGATGTAGCCTGCATGGAAAACCTCACCTGTAATAAAACAATACAGTGGCTTGGTAAACACCTCTAGTCATAAGCCACAGCAGTGCCAACATCTAAATTCACATTAGTGTATATTGTGATGTCAGGGCTTGAAGGTCATTCATATTAAGCTGTCAAACTTTTGTCCAGCAGTCTGGATGCATTCAACTGTTTTTTCCTGTTACCTGACTTTTCATTCTCAGATGCATTATTTAGTATACTCAGCTTTTTTTTTTTCCTCTAAAGCATGTGATTGGATAATCAAGTTATAGCGTCAGCAGAATTGAGCAATAGTAGGAAAAGGGGGTATTCCTTTGAACTCGAAAAACTTGACACAAGAATTATGTTTCTAAAGTTGTTACTGCACGTTTCAAAAGCCGAAGAAATCCGCACTATCACGTTATGGGTACATGCGAGTTGATAAAATGCAAAGTGTAAAGCAAAAGTGATTGAGGAAGCAGCGCTGGGTAACAGTTAACTTGGCCTGAAGATACTGGGCACACCCTGCAGACAGACACACAGAGGAGCCGCCGCCTCAGACTGAGCTCTGCTCCGTAAAATGAAACAAGGTGAAACAGCTCGAGAACATGACGGAGCGACCTGTGGAGTTCACCTTACCTGTGCTGAAGACTGTTGAGTCCGTGAGGAGCAAGAAAACAGGGTGAAGCGTCACAGGACCAGGAAACTAGACCTTATAACAGCGGCTGCCCTCACGTCCCACCCACCGGGATGCAAATGTTATGAACAGGGTCCTCCCTTCGCGTGCACATTAGAGTGCACATTCACTGAATGTCGGGAAAACCAGAACATGTCAAAGTCTGCAGTAGTTTGTGCTTAACAGTCATTTGGCAATTTTAGCCACTTATTATCTTCATACATGAAGATTTTTCTACCCACAAAATATGATTCCATAAAATATGATCGTTTTATAGTATAGTAGCCAACAGCTGTAGCAACTACTCGACTAATCAATTAGTCCATTTAGAAAATTGATTAGCATTTGTTTCAATGATTTTTCATGAGATAACATTTCGTTGTTCCAGTTTACAAATGTGAGGAAGTGATCCCTTTTCCTTTAAAATGCTTTTGTATTTTGTATTTGTTTTAAAACTATGTAAATGAAGATGTCACTTTTAAATTTGGGTGATTGTTTCCAAATATTAATTTAAAGTAAGCTCCACCTCAACCAACTACGACAGTAAAATTCTGCTTTAACATTCATTAAGGAGTAATGATAATCTAATGGCATAATATATAGCAGCATCATACCTAAGTAATATTTTCAATTAAAGAATTTATCTTGTAATAGAGTATTTGTTTTAGTATTTGGGTAAAATTAACAATAACTATAAGTTATAGTTTCATTATCTTGGTATAAGTGCTTTCAATTAAGGGATCTGAATACTAGTTCCAGCACTATCATCAACACCACATAATAGGCTATAGTGATGGTACAGTGATGGAATTAATTTTCACAACTTTAAGTAAAACTGTAAGTAAAACACAGAATAGGAATATTACTCTTTAAGTAAGTCAAACAGTCAAACATATATATTACTGTAGTATAACTAGTGATGCTTTAATGTATAAGGTTTACTTGAATGTTGTTGCTAGTAAAGCTGAGGACTCGGGAGAATACATAAGGGTTTATTTGTTGATTTTATGTTGTTTAAATAACTAGATGAAATATAAACAAAATACATCTGCAAAGTAGAAACTAGTATTTGCAAGTATAAAGTAGCACAAGGTGGAATTACTCAAGTAAACTGGAAGTGTCTCAAGCTTAAGTAATCAAGTAAATGTTGGTAAATGCACTTAATTATTTTCCACCATTGTAAACCAGATACAAACAACCTGTGTATGTAGTTTCTTGTTAATTAGCGGCAGCTGGTGGCTTTGCATCTATTTTGCTTTATAGAGTTACTGTCACAAAATCTCACGCATCAGAAGTGAAACCAGCCTGGTGTGAAGAGTTTTCTCCGCTCCGTGATCTGACTTGTTGGACTTGAACGCAGCACATGACCACATCGACGAGGGGGAGGGGAGGCTGCAGCGGCGCTCTGAACTACATTACCCACAATTCCGTCCGCGCGTCAACAGCAACAGCTAGGATGTTGCGATATCGCTGGCAGCCAAAGACTGCTGTGGTTGCAGAGATTAGGCTGCTGGGTTGAGACCTCTGTCTCATGTTTTGATAGATGTCAAATCGTGGGTTTTGACATTTTTATGCCACAGTTGCGACAGACGGAGGCTCTGGTCCGCTGTCGACCCTGCGCCTGTTTGTGTTGACGAGAGGCTTCACCGCGCTAATGCGTTAGCTTACTAAAAAAAAAAAAAAATTATAGTTGTATCGTTATTGGAAGCAATTAAACAGCTAGACGGGCAGCTATGTGCCACCAAACGGCTCGCCTCGCTTGACTGAGGATGGAAACATTTTTTCGGGCATCGCTATCAGACAAGTTACACGTCGGATACATCGCACGCGGAGACGTTATCTTCAGAGGATAACCTGGATAACCTTACACGAAATGTCATAGCGCGTAAGTAGCTAGCACTGAGCTAGCTTGGTAATGGCTGGACGAGATGGAGAAGGACCTAATATTATCAGCAGCAGCAGCCGCAGCAGCAGCAGCCGACCATGAACAGCTGGATGGATAGCTAAAGAAAGACTTTCTCCGGAGATGCTTTAGCCTCCTGGGTGGTGTAATTCACTTATATAACGGCTAGTCGCAACCGCTCGAGCTATCACCAACTGGCTTGTGTTGGTAAGCAAATGGGAAATTTGCCACCAGGAATCTGGGTTGTCTCCACATCAGCATCGTGAGTGACAGAACCATCACTCCACGTCTTGAGGCTACAAATAGACTCGAAGGCTCGACGCGGTCGTTTTTGGTTTACAAATCTCGACCTGCGTTATCTACTTGTGCAATAATTCAGCCTGCAGGAAAGGCAGGCGGCTCGTCTGTGATCGAAGACACACACAGGCATAAAATAATAAACCCTCCTCTTGACGCCTCGACAACATGAGGAAGTTCTTTGATTCTCGTCGGGAGTTGGTGAGCTCCGGGCCTGGTTCTGGAGGAGGTGGCAGCTCCGGGTCCAGTCATGCAGGCGGAAATTTCATTGGCAGAGCCTTCACTGTCGGGCGGCACCAAGTCACTGTTGAGGAGATCATCGCTGAAGGTGAGAAGGGGCTGCACAGACCAGATGATGCCATTTGTTTATGTTTTCACCTCCCTTTTTTTTTCTTATTTCCATGCATGTCGCTCAAGCCAAATGCGTGAGTCACGTGACAGAGCAGGGATGTAACCCTATGCCATCCCCACAGGAGGGATGCAGCTCTGCAGCTCTGCATCCCTGTATCTTGGATACATAGATGCAAACTAGAGGCCTGCTCCTCTCGCTCAGCTGGGCTCTGACTAACACAACGCTCTCCTTTTGGCTGTTTTTATGATTCAGAAGTGTGATTCAAGAAGATGGAGATTCACCTGGTGCAGCACAGTTGGTGTGTTTGGTTTAAAATGATTGCATACAGGCTGAGTGTGGATCACAAGCTGACTTTATATTCTATTCTATATTCTAAGACTGTTTGGCATCAGCACCAAATTACTGATACTGAAGGAGAGGTCTGTACTTAACCAAAATAAAGTAATTTCATTGATCATTTTCAATGTCCTTTATGCTGTTCCTATATTTCTATTGAATTGGTTAGTTATTTTCTTTGAATACCGTGTGAGCTAATAGTCACTGGCAGTTTTTTTTGCAGGCTGCATCCATGCTAATGCAAGTACAGTGTAAGAGATGAACAGGGGAATATGAATGAGAATAACAAAGGAAGACGGTGTTAACCCCCAGCCTCAACTTGCACCCACGTCCATAGGTATTTCTTGCAGCGAGAGTGCCATGCAATAACAAAGCACACACGCCAAGTTGAGGATGCAGCGAAAGCCACAATGCCTGCCTGAAATTGATGACTCTGTCACAACTAAACTCGGCAAAGTGAATTTGTGGCCTGAGCTGTACCAGATGGTTGGGCCTCAATGTAGGCCTCTACGTAAACCCTGCAGCAATGGCATGACTAATACATTACGCTATAAGGCTGCACCATTTGGTCCTGATTGTCTGTATTGATGTAAGGCCGCATGAATACACATTTCAACAGTTGTTGAAGTAATTTTGTATAAAAATCTGCACATCCTGCCCTAAAAACACAAGTGCTAATGGCTTAATGCATCCATATACGTCCTATACATTTTGGTTTGATTGTAGCTGAATCTGTCATTAATCTTTTATGCATCCAGTTTTTTGGTAATCATGTCTTTGAGGACTGACAAGTTTAATTTGTCTCTTTCTCCAATCCTGCAGGTGGTTTCGCAATCGTGTTTCTCGTGAAAACAAACCAAGGGGTGCGCTGCGCCCTGAAGAGGATGTATGTCAACAACGAGCATGATCTGCAGGTGTGCAAATGCGAGATTCAAATAATGGTGAGTCGCTGACATCACATTTTCTCTCGCTCGTTCTCACACTGAGCCCATGTGATTTTCTGCCGGGGTTTAAATCCACAACTTGAAGGCAACTGCAAAACGAATGCCTCATGAAAGTCTTAATTGTTTCAGCAAAGTTTTCTGGTCTGCAGGACCGGAGTGCAGATTTCAGTACACAAAGCCTGCAGTGGGCTTGTTTGGATGGGCGTACCGTATTTATTCATCTGGTTCTTGGTGTGCTTTGTTTTTGTTTTCATAGTATTGTCTTACATGTCCTGCTTACCTCCTGAGACGCCTTGAAGAATGAGTTGTAGGGATTATTTGTTTGAAATTAATCCTTAAAGGACCGTCTAGTTCTTGATGCAATGTTTTTTTATCCACTGTTCATTGTTTAACTTGTTAAGAAAAAGAGAAGTTCAAGTTTAGTGCACTTTAATCTATAAAGTTAAACATTGTCTGAAAAGGATATTTAGACGCAACAGTTTACCAGGATCTTTAATGCTCGTGTTTTAGAAAGCAGAAATTTGAATAGACAGACCATTAAGTATTAATTATGACAATATGCAGATCAAATAATTTAGATGTAACATTTCTGCACCTGCATGTCAAATGGACCTCAGTTATATATTCTGTTGAGTTGTGTACTTACATGATCTCAATGTTTCCAACAGTGTTAGTCGGCTGTTGCTATAACTTCTGGAAAAATATCAGATGATATGTCTGAGAGAGAGGAAGGAATTTGGAAAAGAGACTAAACATGTGATGAATAAGAAGCTACATGTCTCTCTGAATGTAAATGCCCGACATCAAACTGACACAAAAACTAGCTGCGACAAAGGCTGACTGTTGAGTCGCCTCATGCCTCCTGTTTCTCAGCCAAAAAGCTGCACTTGAACACAACGCAAAGACCACAGCCGACGGCCAACAAGTCTTGTACGTTCTGCGCCTGCATGAAAGGAAATGTCTTCCATTGTTGTGATTAAGAAGCTTTTTTCAACACCGCTCTAGCTATTATAGCCGCTTATAGCCAGAAATATGTCTGATAAGAAGTTGCAAGTGGCACTGATGAAGAGGCGAAGGAGAAAAATAAGGAGAAGCTGCACTAAATGGCAGAAATCATGGATACTACTGGGACGCTGTCAGAGGGCTTTCCCTTTCTCTTTCTATCCAGTGCTCTCCGACAATGGCCGACAGCTGACTGTCAGCCTGGTGTGTAACGGCCTTAATGTATACGGATCACATCCTGGATTATCCCAGCTTCGTCCGATGTCTTGATTTGGTGAAAATCAGAGCAGAACTGGGATTTATTTAGTGTATAACAGACCACAAAATGTAAGCATCCCACCAGCAGTCTCAAACTTATCTTAGTTTGTTTTGAGGCATTTTTGGAGCTGGACCCTTTCAGTCATGGAGTTCACACACTGATTTGAGTCTTTTATGTCTGAAGGAACACTCAGGAAGGAAGGAAGGAAGCAGTGGATGGTCAAATTACAAAAAAGGGGCTGATTGTATAAACATTTGACAGAATTACAGACAGTGTGTTCTAACAACTTGGGCCTAGTTTTGCCTTTGAAACAAACACTAACAGTCTAAAATTTGGTTCAAAGACGATGTCTGGTGTCATTCTTCTACATAATTTTATCATGTTTTATTTACCTCTCAGTCTGTCTCATTCATTCTCTCTCTTTCTCTCTCTCTCTCTCTCTCTCTCTCTCCTCTCTAACAAACACACACACATTCATAGACAGACAGTGCTTCACCTCAGCTGCAGTGCTTGACATTTTTTCATTACCTAATAGGTTCCTGATCTCAGCTCTCCTTTGCAGCGCCCTCTGCAGGCGATGGCATCACACTGCATCACAAAACACTAACCAGACCAGATTGAGTAAAAGGGTTATTGCAGCATTAAATTTAATTGCAGAAAAATATAAAAATGTTTCCTTCCTGTTTCTTTAACTTATTGAAAATAAATTCTATCCATTAACTTCAGCAGTAGTGTTTGTTCTCACTATGCAACCGTTTTTGTTTTGTTTTTTATGCACAGTGGTTTGTTAATGCCCTTGAATGTGTGTTTGTGTTCCTGCAGAAAGACCTTGTCGGTCACAAGAATATTGTTGGTTATCTGGACTCCAGTATTACAGCTATGGGATCGAGGGATGTATGGGAGGTTCTCATACTTATGGACTACTGCAAGGGTGAGTGCAGAAAGGAAATGGGCTGTGATTGGTGAAAGAATTAGAGTATAAGTAGCACTTTCGTTCACAGAATGGATTTGTGTGAAAGTGTTAGGAAATAAAAAGCTAAGATTCAATTATGTGGATCTTATTTTTCAGGGGGGCAGGTGGTCAACTTGATGAACCAGAGGCTGCAGACCGGCTTCACCGAGGCTGAGGTGCTGCAGATCTTCTGTGACACCTGTGATGCCGTTTCTCGCCTGCACCAGCGCAAATCACCCATCATCCACAGAGACCTAAAGGTGACACATTTTGCGTACTGGATGGGACGGGCTGCCATTCTATGTTAAAACAGGGAAAAACACCTTCTGTAGATCACCGTGCTGTGTGATGTCTTGATTGACATGTTTCTGTAAGTTGAAACTGTGTTTAATTATGGAAAGCTCTAAGAGTAGGGGAGGGAGGGGATGAATGTCAGCTGTCAAAATACTTCGAATACGTCCATTTCTGCAGAGCCCAGTCGATGTGGTGTGGTTGTGTGCTTTGCTAGCTTATTTGATATCTACTCAACAGCTACATCTCAAACTCAAATGAGAGTTCTGGGTTTAACTCAAGCTGTGATTTCCTTTAGTCCCCCAACAGGTAAATTAGATTGGAAACTAACTTTGTAATAGGCTGAAATCTGCCGATACTCACGAATATGTCGTATTAGCGTATATGTTGTCCAATATGAGCCGATAAGAAAACACTTCCAGTGAAGTCTAATGCACTGAAGTCATTTCAGACAATACAATTAATTTCTTAACTTTACATATCTCTGTCACAAATGTTTGAGGGGTCATGTTAAAAAAAAAAATGCATGTATATCGAAATCGTAATATTTTCCCCCATAATATTGTCATCGACCCCAAAAATCGTGAATCAGTTGGACTCAATTCAAAGTGTTGTTATAAACATAGATTAACTAGAAAATAAAAATGTATGTAAGCTAGTCTGTGATGCAGAGATTTTCTACCTGGAAGATATTGTAAACAAACATTGTGATTGTTTCTACTCGTGCAGGTGGAGAACATCCTCCTGCATGACAAGGGTCATTATGTGCTGTGTGACTTTGGCAGCGCCACCAACAAGTTCCAGAGCCCCCAGACTGAGGGAGTGGCCACCGTGGAGGAAGAGATCAAAAAGTTTGTGCCTCTTTTCATCTGCTTAAGCCATATTTGCAGATTTCATTCAATGTACTCTCTTCAGATATGGCTGCACAGAAACGTGTCAGCAGTTTGTCATTCATCGGCAGCTCTGTTGTTTTTATTCGCCTCATCCACATGTGGACTATAGGGACCTTGATGGAAAATTGAATTTGTTCACTGACACATTAAAAACATATAGTTTCCAATTAAATGTGTCCATTTTAGACTAAATAATTCATACCTGTTTTCTTTCAGGTACACAACTTTATCATATCGTGCCCCTGAGATGGTGAACCTCTACAACAACAAGATTATCACCACAAAAGCAGATGTCTGGGTGAGTGAGGAGGATAATCACGACAGGGATTCATATCAATGCAAAACATACTGTATATATGAAAACTACTGTATAGAAACACCATTGTGTGACTCACTGTTTATTATTGTTATTCTTGGTTAATCTCTCCTCTCCTCCTGTTCGATGTGGCGGGGCGTGTGCATGTGATTGTCTTCTGCAGGCACTGGGCTGTTTGCTGTACAAGTTGTGCTTCTTCACTCTGCCCTTTGGTGAAAGCCAGGTGGCCATCTGTGATGGCAGTTTCACCATTCCAGATAACTCCCGCTACTCTTATGATCTTCACTGCCTCATTCGTTAGTCCTTCTTAAACCTTAATTGTTTTTCAACAACATCAAATTCAATCTGCACTGGAAGCTTTAATACATATTAATTGGCGTGCACAACTCTGTTTTTCTTGAATCTCACTCTTTTCATTTAATTTTTCAGGGTACATGCTGGAGCCAGACCCAGACAAAAGACCAGATATCTACCAGGTGTCCTACTTTGCTTTTAAACTAGCTCAGCGGACCTGCCCTGTTCAGAATGTGAAGGTCAGTCTCTCTCAGCACCAGAGTCAGCAGAAATATTTGAATTTGCCCGTCTTTCTCTCATCAGGAATTGATTTTCATGTCTTATTCAGTGGAATCTGCTATAGGTTTCTCTGTCCAAGCAATCAGCTGTCAGGCTCTGCAGCAAAATCTGCACTAATTCAGTAAATGCATATAGTAGAACATGCTTGTTAGCACTGATGATGTTCTTCATTATTACTGCCAGCCCCATGAATCAAGTTTTACCGTTGTACTATTGTCATTCATACTGTTGTCTTGTAAAGACTTCAAGTTATCTCCGATGACTTTGCAATTTTTTTTTCATAACCCAGAATTCTCCAATTCCTACTAAACTTCCTGAACCAGTCAAAGCGAGTGAGGCTGCTGCAGCAAAGAAGAGCCAGACTAAGCCCAGGCAAGCACGACCTGCTTACATTGTATTAGCATGAGAGCTGTAGTGACACTACATTTTGTGGAAGTAATTAGGTACAGTCAGTGTTCTGATACTCATTAAATAATTATGTTAACACTATGTGCCGTGATTAACAAGAAGGCCAACGCGTTCCCTTTGTTGCCAGACTGACAGATCCAATTCCCACCACTGAAACCTCCATCACCCCTCGCCAGAGGCCCAAAGCAGCCCATACCCAGCCTGCGGCTGGCATCTTACCCATCCAGCCTGCTGCTCTCACCCCTCGCAAGCGAGCTAATCTCCCTGGTGGTGCAGCTCAGCCTGTGGGTATGTACAGCACTCCGTCCTTATTCTCCTCTCCATCGCAGAGAAAAGAAGCTGAGGTTTTGAATAAAGATGTGCATAAGTACAGGAATCCCTCTAATCCTTTGTGCATACAGTAAACGCTGCAATTCTCAGCAGGAACAGATCAAGTATGCAGGTTAAGACTCGTGCAAATTAAAGCAATCTGACCGCAGGCCCAATTGGATTATGTAATGATTTTCTCCACACTCTGAAACGGCGCCTCTGTTGATATCACTCTTTGTACCTGTTACTAATGACTTTGATGTCTTAATCACAATGGAACAGATTATATAATCCTCTTTAAATTTAAGATGAATATTATCTGGACTCTTGCGATTTTTATGTTGCTTGATATTTACATTGTTTCACATCTGTATTAAGTATCAAGATGTAATATCTTTCCATGCTGTTGACTAATGTGTTGTCTGTGCTCTTCTAACAACCCACAGGAGTCAGCCTGGACCTCTTTCAGCCAGCTGCAGCTCTGCAGTCACAGAAGGCACAGACTTCAGTTCTGCCACTCATCCAGTCACAAAACAATTCAAGTCAGGCTGCAGCTCAACAGAAGCAGGTACATGCTGCTGGATTACACTGAAATCTTGTGTCCGCATCACACAGATGTAACAAAACATTCACAGTTGTTTTTCGGATCCGCAGCATGAAGGTATTTAAGATGCAAATGTGATCTTTTCTTTGTGTGACAGCCAGTGCAGCCAGCCACAGCTGCCGGAGCAGAGACGGCGGCGGCAGCAGCTGCAATCGTGTCACCAGTGACGAAGGCTGACGTCCAAGCACAAGCACAGCCAGTAGTTCAGCAACAGACCACGCCTTCTACGGCGGTCGCCGCAGCTTCCCAACCGGCAGCCCAGACTCCTTCGAGTCCGGCCCCTCCTCAGCGTCCAGCTCGACGCAGGCAGGCCAGCCAGGCCCAGCAGCCAGCGGCTCAGTCTTCACCCAGCAAAGCGAATGCTAGTCAGCAGCAGATAACTCAGCCATCAGCTGCCCAAGCTCAGCCCACGTCCAGCGAGATCAGCCAAAAAGCAGTTGAGACGGTGAGTGGCCTTGTTCTCACCAACTAGCTTCAAAAGTGTCTAAAAGTCATCATCCCTGCAGAGCTGTCAGGTCACTTTTCTTTTCCTTAATCTTTAAAGTGCTTCAGTCTGGTGTTCTTTTTGTCCTTCTGTTCGTCAATTGTTTCCATTTTCTTCACAAATGGGATTTCGAAAAAGAAATATTGTAAAAATATATATATTAGATCCTTAATCTGTTAATCATGTTGCTCCTTTTCTTTGACTGTGAGTGAAATTAAACCTGAATAACATGACTTGTCAAAAAATTTGCACCTAACCTTTAAACATATTTGGCTGTGACTCATGAGATCATCCATGAAATATATCATGATCCTTCCATCTTGTTTTATTTTTGCCCCTTTTGAACAGACTCCACCTGCTTCTCCAAAGACAACTGAAGAGCGAGGCCACCAACGCACACCGAGCGACGCCGCAGCGAGCACTGTTGCTGGTTTCCCAGTGAGTGACGTTTCACAGCAGCCACAAGGAGCTAATGGAGATGCTGCTCTCAACCAGTAAGTGGCATATGTACTGGAATAAAACTGTTTTAGATTTAGTAGTCCTCTCCTGTTTGTTTTATCGATGATATTTTGTGTATTTTCTTTTTACCTGTAGATCACTTCCATCTCAAACAAGCACCGCCCAGCCTGTTCAGCCCAGTGCTGGTGATGCAGGGCAGGACCAAAGCAAAGCTGGAGACGCTGTTCCTGTGTCTGGCAGTGCCTCCAACACCCCCACACAGCCGGCATGGAATCCTTTTGACGACGACAACTTCTCTAACCTCGGCGCTGAGGAATTCAAAGCTGAGGAGAAAAAACCTGCTGGTAAAGTTTGATGCAAGCGTATGTGAAAAGTGTTTCTAGTAAGCAACTAATTGTTGATAACTGGGTGTTTCTTTTCCCAGATGCACCTTTAGAACTCGAGCCAACATCCTCTGAGGAGTTGATACCAGGCCTGCTGGACTCAACTGTGGATATTCAACCCCAAGAAACTGGTATGTCTTCACTGTAAAATCAGGGTTTTTTCTTCTTTTCTGTCTGTTGCATGAACCTGGACACATGAAACTCCACAAATCCTTAAGTGAGATCATAGCAGACTCACACTGTCCCCATCAACATTAGTTCTTCTCTAATTCGGGTAATTTATGATACGCAGACAGCGACACTTCCCATATTATTTGAACATTCAAGTATCTTGGAATTAAACCACCAAACTTATTACACAATATGTGTAGTAAAGCTTCAACATGTCATGAAAGCAGCCAACAACGGGCTGTAACAATCGAATACACAACAGGGGCTTAATCTTGTAAAATTGTTGGAAATACTTTATTTAACTTTAAACCCATTAGAAGCAGTGTTGTAGCAAAATCAGGGGCGATAATCCCTCTGTCCCTAAATGACACGGGTTATTGACAGATCAACTACAGACCCAGTTATCAGGAGGCTAATAATAGAGTGAAAGCCAGATCATCGTCCAGCCTGTTAAAAACAGGCGACCAGATGTGTCAACCAACAGGAGCAGTAACACACTGATGCTGCTGCAAGGAACACATTGACCTGTGGAAGTAGACAAGAGAGATCAACTTGTGTATCAGATTTATACATGAGGCAGGATACAGAAAGACCAAAACTTCAGGGAACATGAAGCACGCACATCCAGCATCCAGTTTGTTTTATAGTCCTTTTTAAACTGATTACAAAAGAAAGAAATGTTGTTTCTTTTAGCTTTTAGATGCATTTGATATGTATGTAGATTATATACTAATACTGCATGTATTTGGCGGGACATGACCCGTCCAAACCCCACAGCGATTGTGCACTTGGTTCACGTGGTTAAATGTCAACAGACAAAGCTGATATAAGCACTCATTCTCTTATTTGGCAAGGCAGGTGAGATTTATAGTTAAAGTATCCTGATAAGTTGTTTTCCCACTTTACTGTACTGATGTCACTTAATGCATTGTGCTGTATGAGTTTGATTTATGTAACACCAAACAGAGAGGTAACAGTCTTAATGCACTTCACCCATTAAACTGATATCTTTAAGAAGCTTTTGAAAGCAAGTCTGTGCATCACATGAATAAAATAAAAGGTTTGTCCGAATAAAAGAAACAGTATCAAACTAATGATGTTGATGTAAAGAGTTCTGGCTGCACTGCTGCTCTGCCCAGCAAATGTACACACTGTTTCCTTTAATAAGAAAGAGAAGTTTAAGTATTGATATTCTGTATCAGATGATAGGGTTGCTTAGAGTCTCACACACACTGTAAAAACATGTTCAAGAGAGCTCATAACGTTTTTTTAATTTCTTGTTGGGTTAATTAAAATGCACTCAAGGAATTGCTGTGTTTATGTGGACATCTGAATACATTTCATACTGTTTAAAAAACTGGATTCAAAGTATCCATTGGCACTTTTAAATACCAGGGGAATATTCACACTTTACTTGGTATTAATTGATTTAAATGGCTGAAAGAAGCACTTCAATTGAGGCTCACCAGCTATAAAAGTCTGCTTCCTCCCAAAATGCATTTTAGCCTAATAAACTAGGCGTTTTAATGGATTCTATATCTTAACTATAAAGCACTGCTTCTGTTTCCTAGTTGAAAGACCATCAGCCATCGTCGACGTGGATTCAGGAGCCTCACTGTTGGTTGTCCCTGATCCTTTCGGTATCGATGCACCGGGTAAATATCTCCCTCTGTTCTTTGTTTTAGTTATGTATGCTACAG
Source organism: Diplodus sargus (assembly GCA_903131615.1). Lineage (NCBI taxonomy): Eukaryota > Metazoa > Chordata > Actinopteri > Spariformes > Sparidae > Diplodus > Diplodus sargus. The sequence continues at coordinate 6,834,894 of CAEMYA010000179.1, read as the reverse complement.
CTGCTGTTGTCATTGCACATTGCTCAAGCGTGTGTCCTTTATTGTGTAATTCCTTGTTGACCTTTAGAGAAGCTGATTGAAGGACTCAAATCTCCAGACACGTCTTCGCTCATGCTTCCCGATCTCTTGTCATTGTCTGATCCCTTCGGTGGCTCTGTGGAAGAGACTGCAAAAGGTGTGTGTTTCAAAATGTATTCAATCTATGTATTCTTTAACCTAAGAGTACACAACTAATGGTGAGGAAATAACACCTTTTTAACGACTTATTAAAATACAAGAGGTTGTATCTTTCTATTTGAGCCATAACTAAACTTTGCTCTCGTTTCTGTCTACCTTTGGCACCTCCTGACCCGTTTCAGACCCTCTCACTGCAGATGATTCTCTCCTGGGCTGCTCTCTTATCTCCGGTCCGTCCGCCCCTCCAGCAGCTGGCAGTGCCACCTCCTCGGTCTCGTCTGCTCCCAACTCCGCTGCCTCCGCTTTGGATGATTTCAGCCTGTTGTCTGGAGACTCTGCACAGCCTAAAGCAGGTAAGGTGGAAGAACCTAAAGACTTATTCACATTGGTATTTAACTTCAATGCTTTTTGATTAGTGAGAAAAGTATTTCCATACCAAATTCTTTCTCTTCTTTACTTACACTTCAATTAGATATTGCCTTCAGAGATCCTTTATTACTTTTTTCTGTGTTATATTAATAGTTTTCAATTATTAAAAGTATGGAAAACGTCACCAAACCTCTTTGGAAACATATTGTTTGTCTGAGTTTCATTGGGAGCAGCTTGCAGTCTGAGCCCCAGTACTGCACAGTGCATAGGCAGGGCTCATTTATTTTATTTTATTTATTTTGCTTTCGGTTTTATTTATCAGAAATCACAGGACATGTAATCTATAGAGCTGACTGTAAGAGTAAGAGAATCAATTTGAATTAATCATTGTAAGTTGGACGTAGCTGACTCGTAACATGGAGCCTTGATTAACTTGCATACTAACGTCTTGAGATGCCGATGTTACATTGTCACAGTGCAATGTTACATTTTGTGTTGCAAAGTTTTCAACCACTGGGTGGCAGCAAAATCATTTCTATTAGTCCTTAACAAATTAATCTAATCCAAATTGATCTTGACATCATCCATGTAATGTTTTTGTGCTCACAACTTCATAAAGCGCAGAAAATAAAAAGTAAATTAAAAAGCAATTTAAGTTTTAGGTTCTCCTTTTGTTTGTAAATTTAAAAAAGAATGCTTCTTTGGAGTGTAATCATTTGTAAAACCATATTGTGAGTCCCTAATTGAGAGCTCCACAGCTGCAGTTCAGTTGTTGGTTTTTGGCTTGTGAACGGAAGCAAGCTGTATTGAAGGTGCCAATTCTGAAATGCTGCCTGATAACCAGCTGCCTGATCCTAATTACCACCGATCTCTCCTCATCATGTCTTATCAGACAGGCTTTGGAGAGCTTCCACAGTGCTATTTTTTATTTGGCAGTAGTTTCAGATTTTTTGAATATTTGGGTAATCAGAAGAAATCTTTTCACCTTTCATATCAAACGTTTCCTCGCACAACTGGGCTTTCATACTCCATCATCAGCCTGATTTCTTTTATACCCTGCAGACTCATCTCTCCTGATCTCAGACTTTGAGCCCCAACAAGCCAGTGCAGAGGCAGGTGAAGAGGACGAGTTCGATCCAATTCCGGTCACAGGCCGAAAGAACTCCCAAGGTGAGTCTTTCTCATTCATTCCCCACAAAGAAGCACAGGTGGTTGGTTCAGGTTTGTCTTTAAGATAAAATACAGGTAGCCCAATCTGATGATGCCGTGTTGGTGTTGCTCCTATTACATCATAGTTAATGTTGCTCCAGTGCTCTCATTACAAATGACCATCACATTTTTTTTGATGTGGTAACTTTGTGACTTGGGGAAGACATGCCCAAGTAGTTTTGTTGCCTTACCCTAACTGAACTATGACAGAGAACTAAAAATAAAAGGCCTGGTCTGCTGGTTGGATGTCCGGAGCTTGACCCGTTCACCCACCACAATCTGCTTCCTCTGTGGACTTTGTTGCCTTTTGGTCGGTTGCAATGATTTTCCTGGACCAATATTGATTTGAATTGTAGGTACAACACCAAAATAGCAATACCAGATAAACCAAAACAGGGACTGGCTGTTTATTGGGTTCCCATCAGTTGCATGCTGATTTGCTAATTAATCAGTGAAATAGTCAAACTTACTAATAACAGGATCAGGTGCCTGCAGCATTTTTTACGTCCTCAGAGTTAAGAATGTTTTAAAACCAGTAGAAGTAAATGGGTAAACTCTGCCCTCTCTCTCTCTCTCTCTCTCTCTCTCTCTCTCTCTCTCTCTCTCTCTCTCTCTCTCTCTCTCTCTCTCTCCCCCTCCTTAACTGCTCTCTTTGCTTGTTGTGACCCCCGCTCCCCCCCTCTGCCCTCTGTTTGCCTGTATTCGTCTCATCCCAATCCCTCCCTTGTCTCTCCGGCCAGTTTCAGGAGGCCACTCGCGCAGTAACAGTGGTGGCTCTGAATCCAGCCTGCCCAGCTTGGCGCGCTCCCTGCTGCTGGTGGACCAGCTCATCGACTTGTAGGCGCCCTCCCCCCCCCCCAACCCCTACAACCCCCCATTAGATGCTGTAACACTGGATTAGAGACTGGCATAGCATAACGGCAATCAACACTGTTGTCATAGTTAGCTTCCTGCACCCCGCCCTCGGCTGTCATCTCAATTCTAGTTCTTACAGTAGAAGCAGCCTTCGCCTTTCAGTGCTTCTTCAGTCCTGCCCTCTCCGCCAAATCGATTGCATTCTCTGGCTCCTCTTCACCTCTCATCTCTCACCCTCTCGCTCACGTTTTCTCTTTGTTGTAGTCTCCACACATCACCATTGTTACCGTCCATCAGTTTCAGAGTGGCCAGTACGCTAACATCATCCTCTCTAAAGACGAACCATTACATCTTTCAGGATATAATATTGCTATCCCTTTTGTTTGAACAATATTGCATTATGTCTAATAGCAAACAATAGAAGATCATTGTTGTAATGTACAATAGGCATAGTTATAAGTGGTCGTAGTTATTATGGTGCACAAGTGAATTTGTCGTCGTTTGCCTTTTTAAATTCTCCTCCCCACATTTATTTGCACATTTTAAAGTAAAATCATCTAAAAGTTGAATGAGCTTTTGTTGAAATTAGTTTGGTCTATTTCTTCTAATAAAAGGGAAATTTAGTCATGTAGCCTGATTTGCACAGTAGCATTAATGTTACCTTTGTCAGGGTTGTTAGATGGTATATCTTTAACAATTTAAAGCTGCTATAGATAAGACTGAAAAATTACATCAATCTGGAAACAGAACAGCCATAACAAACGTCCTGCAAACATCACACTTAATAATTGTGATGAAGGGAAGAGCAGGACGCTAAAAGTTTCCCTGATCAGTAGAGATGTTTCAATACCTTTTTTTCCTTCCCAATGCTGATACTGATACTTTGTGTGTCAGCCATTACCGAGAACCGATCAGATATAGTGCTTGATCATACACCAGTGTGTATTTACAGCTGATTGGATGTTATGGTATAGTAAGATTTTAATTATATAGCACCTTTCAAAGCCTAGGTTACAAAGTGCTTCACAAGAGGATATAGGGCACGGGATGAATGGGACACAAACATTGCAACTGAAAACAATGAGAAGGACAATTAGAATCAGAATGGTTGACAAGACTCTCGCACAATAACACACAGAAAAGCGACAGGACTTCAACTGCAACGTATACGACCCAAGAGAGTTCGCTGACCTGATTCCCAGAGGGAGACTGTTCCATCTCCAGGGATCCTGGATTGCGGTCCAACTAAGAAGCCTTGATTAGAGGACCAGATAAATAGAGTTGAGTGTCGTCGGCATAGTGCTGAAAAAAAAACAAAAAAAAAACAGACCCATGCTGACACTCGATCCAGCATTTTAGGATGTATTGACGATATTTATGATACTGGTATCGGAACAACCTTACTGATCAGATTTAACAGCAAAGTGCCATAAAATAATCTGTGAATAAAAACCACTGACTGTTTGAGCTCTGAAAGTGTATCAGCTAAACTCACAAATTATCTGTCTGACTATTCAAAGTTAACTTGTTTTCCAGACGCACTGTACTTTTAAAAGAGGAACTACTATTATTTTGAGCTTATCTCTCATTTTATCCGTGAGGCAAGCAATAGGTTGTTTTTGAATTAAATGACAAATCAGGGTCATTTAACATTTGTTTATAACAGTGTGCCATATCAATAGAAAATGCATGAAATCATGAAAATAATTTCAATAATCAACAATAATAGGAAATTGTAGAAATACAGTAGCTATTATATATATACATATATATATATATATATCCAGAGAGAGAGAGACTATTCATGACTAGTCAGGTCATTTTTTTGGCACTAACAAACAGACTAATATGGCATTCAAAAAGATTATTTTCACTCACTGACACTTTTATTTTGAAATTAACACAAACATTCATCCCGCATTGTGCAAGCCTTCCTACATTCCTGTCATTTGTTTACTCCTCATTTATGTAAATAGATATCTGCAACCCCTGCGGGCTCTTATCCAGACCATAGGATCGGTTATTCTTCCCATGTATATATGAAGTCATTGTCATAAAGCTTTACTTGTGGAAAACATAATGCTTTACTTGTGTGATCTCATATATACATCCATATATGAATATGGATGTATATATGATTGAAAAATGACATTGTTTTCCTGTTAATAAATGTTAATATGAATAGAGTGTTAGAGAATGAATGTAAGAAATAAATATTAGTCTATAATTGAAAAAAATATCTATGATTCTTAACACCATAATCACTGAATAATATTGAAGAATACTATATAAATATTTCATTCCTCTTTGTGGAATTGTGTGTTGAGAAAGTTTTTTTTTTCTTGGTTATATCTACTCTTTTATTGTCAGTACATTCAAATGTATAGATGATAATCCTAGTCTTTGTTCAAACCTGGAGATTAGGCTGAATCCCATGTCTTACTCCAACCCCCTCTTCTTCCTCCTCTGTGAAAAGAATGTGAGCCTGTGTTTTGTTTGTTTACATGGACTGACGAAGGATTATATTTTTATTCAAAACAGTTATCTGGAAAGTGGGAGCGTAGCCTCTTGTTTCATTTCATCGCTAAACTAGAAACTTTTTCTGAACTTGTGCTTCGTAAAGCTTTGTTTTTGCTTTACCGGGTATTAGTGATCACAGACTTCATATCAAAAAGCATGGCAGTGTTGTTGAATGTTATGTTCATGTGTGTTGGTATACAGTGTTAATGATAAGTGTGCGTGTGTGTGCGTGGAGTCCGAATTGTTGGGTGTGTTTTCCAGTAGCCTATTGTGTTTGTTGTTTGCTGCAAATATGGCGACGGACACGTTGTCATTAAAATCTCCTCTGAAAGCACAGCCCCCCCCTACCCAAACCCCATCCACCCCATCCCTGAATTCTCTCAGGAAGTCAGAGCTACATCACTCTCTCTGAGAGTTGGATACGTATTGGCTTACTGCTCCCCAGTCTCACTGTCCGCTGGAAGTCTGCGCTCCATATTACAGTTAAGAGAGCTTGTCTGATAGGTCACGTGTGAGGGGCTCTGTGAAGTGTGAAAAGGTTTAATCCTGCGGTGAAGCTGCTGTAGCCGTGCTTTGTTTATCAGGCAGCATGAAATCAGCTGTCCAGGGTTTGAAACATCAGCTCCAATCAGCAATATAAATGTTTCTGTAGGATCAAACAAAGTTATTTTGCTTCTCATGCATGAACACAATGAGAAGACTGCATTAACCTTTTGAATTTCATCTTGTCATGTTAGGAAGTGATTTCAAATAATATTCAAAGAAACAGTATGTTTTTCTTGTTAAATCTAGTAATTCAGTAAGAGATTCAGACATAAGTTTAAAGGTGCACTATGCAACTTTTTTTCAGGGGTAAAAACAAAACAAGACAGCACAAGCAAAAATGAGTTTTAGATTAACTTAAGCCAAATGTTTACATCTTTATTTCTGAACATTAGAGCAAAACAGGCTTGTACAGAGGAATATATCACAATGGTATCTAAAAAAGTTACATTGTGCACCTTTTAAGTATTTTTTTTTTTTACACTAACAAGGTTTTTTTTGGAATGATAAACAGATCAGTCATAGTCTGGACAAAGTGCACAAATCTTTTTTTTCAGATGCTAGTTAGATATATTTCACTTTAAAGGTGCAATATGTAAGAATTTCAATCTAACACATTCCAAAATGAAGTAAAATTTACAAACGGAGAGTGAAAAAACAGCAGTTGATGTTATTTTAAAGACAACTGTGTATTGTGTTGCAGAGATATCTATGAAAGTTAGCATGCTAACCACCTGCACCTAGCCGGTTTGTACCTCAAGGTGATACCTGATAAGAAACAACACCAAAGCTGCTCCGAGCCCCGAGTCCGGGCAGAGTCGGCTCATATGGCCCCTAGCTTCAGAGTTAAATGAGCTTACTAGCTAACATTAGCTACAATTAGCAGCTGTTAACAGTTACTCTGGTGATCTGCTGGCCTCTATTTGTTTTGAGTGTGAATTAGACAGGTGGCAAATTCTGAAATATTGCACCTTTTATTACATGTTATATGAATTAAAATGTAGTTCGCTATTGAACAAGCAGTATAAAATGAATCTCCTCAAAACTGAATCTCAAAATCCAGTCTTAGAAAAGTGCCAAAAGCATGGAGCTCAGTTATACCCCTTTTCCACCAACATAGCACCAGTTCTCTTCCGGTTTGCAAGCCTAAGTCTGAACTGTTAATTTCAACCAAGAATAAAATGGTTAAAAACATGAAACTTTGGTTCCCAGCTGGAACCAAAAAGATGTCCATCAAGAGCGTACCGGTAGTGGGTGTGTCATATCCTACAAGTCGTAGTGCATTGTGCAACACCCTCCATTGATCACATGTCCTTGATCACATTGTGTCACTCAGTGTGGAGCTGGTTCAGCATGGTCGCAAGAAACAGAACCGGAGCTATTTTGGTGGAAAAGGGCCCTTTAGGGACATATGCACATCTTGATTTAAATTTTAAATTATAATTTTGTCTTTGGAAAAAAAATGGTTCCCAGATGAATTTACTGTAGGTACTGCATGTGTAACTGAAGGCTCATGTTTTTTTTCCATCCTCTTTCTGATCCTTCCGCCGAACAACTCAATCATTTGCAGTTACTGTTTGAACCTATGCAACTCCCGAGCTTCTTCTCCCTGTAGCCGCCTGTGTGCTGTTGTAATCGGTAAAAAGCCAAGCAGGTAGTGAGATTAGTCCTCGATGTGAAACAGAAGCCCCTCGTTATTTCTCTGTTGTTTTGCCAAAAATTGAAAGCTGTCGATTTACCTGATTATCTGAGTGTATTGAGACACCTCTTGTCTTTATGGCCCAAACCTGCGTCAGAGCTGTGGTATCGTGTGCTCCTTCTATTTTTGTGAGATAATTAAAGAATTATAAAGGGATGGCAAATAAAATACAAATGTGAATGTCAACGTGTTGAGTATTGATTTAAAGGTTTTTATGTTGTTATATCTCAGAATATTATATGAAACTAATACAACTCAACTAAAGTACATGATAGATAATACACAAAGCAACTTGGTTCATGTTTGTTTGTCAGAATAAGGAAAATTGTCATCGTCTATAAACTGAGACTCCAATTTTTGTACACAAATTGTGTTCCAAGGTCTACTGTGTGAAAAAGTCTTTAAAGGCATTTGCAAAGTCTGATACATTCAGTTGAGATGAAGATGACAAATGTAAGAATTTAAAAACTCTTGTTTTTTGGAGTGAGTTTACTATATGGAGGACTGAAACTGCCAAAAATCAGAACTAGATAAATTAGTAAATGATGACTCAGTAGAAAAAGGAAAAAAAAAACAGAATTAATTGCACCAAAAATACGATTTAAAGTACATTTTGACATTATTATATAGTATATGTATGATATGTATTTAAAAAGGCATTTTTAATTTGCCTTTGTTTTAATTCACATTTGAGTTTGTGGATCTATGGGGGAAGGATTGCAAAAGAGAGCTAAAATTAATACATTCAAAGTTAGATGAATACAGAAATATCAATCTCTGTCATATTTCATAGATTAATGAATGCCTATATTATTGTTAATATTATTTTTGGTGCATATAGTGGCATATTAATGTATTTGTTGAGCCATTTATCATTGTGAGTGCAATGCTAAATCAGCGGAGTGCAGTTTCAATTGCTTCTTATTAGATTTTGCATGCGTATGTATCTGCGTTGAGTCCTCTGACTGAGAGAGTAAGAGCTGAGATTATCTGGTGAATGGTGTGTTAATGTGTAACATAATACAGTCAGACAGGTTCAATGTTGAATGCACTAATCAAATTCTTATTGTGCTCAAATAGCAGGTTAATTCTACTCAGGTAAGACCAAACATCATCAACTTCATGCCCCATGAACATGTCGTCCATGTTTTTGTTTTTTGTATTTTTTTTGACTGTGGCTCTTTCTTTCACTTTCCTAAATGCAGTCAAGAGTAGAGTGTCAACTACTGGATTAATCCCCAGATATTTTGAAAATTGATGAATCTGTCCTGAGTAATTCTTGAAGTAAAAAAAGCAAAAAAATCTATGATTCCATCCTCTTAAGTGTGAATACTTTCTCATTTCTTTAATCCTCTATGAGAATAAACTGATTATCTGAGTTGTGGATGAAAACGAATATCAAAGTTGCTTGTCTTGTACTACATACACATATTATGTCAGTATTGGATTTTATAAAACTCTAAAATATCTGTTGGCCTCAGAAATCTTGTTGGGCGATTTTTCATATCTCACAACTGAGCTGACTGATACACGTCATGTGTAGGAGGTTCCATTTTAAGAACGCAGGAATATGTTCGAATCATTTAGTCTTAATCAACTCGAGAAAGAGAGTCCAAGAAAAATGTGAGTGGAAAATGAGCTTGAGTATAGGTCAGATATTTGTAGTTTTGCTTCTTTTTTTCACATACCTGTGGACATAACCATCCTGTCTGTTCTTCGTCTTTATTTGTCCGGCCTTGTTGTCCTTGTTCTTCAGTGTTTCTGTGTGTCTGTTTCTGTTCAACTGCATTAAAAGCAATGAAGAAAAGCAACAAATTTGGCCTGAATTACTGTAAGAAAAGAGTGTAAAAGCTTCAGAGGTGTCTGACCTTCCTCTCATTTTTTTCTCGCATACAGACCTGCAGAGGGAGCTCAACAGTAATGTGCTGCCAGCCGCTCAGACTGCAGCTTCTGAGGAGAATAAGAGGCAGAGGATCCAGCAGCGTACTGCTGCATGTTTCCAAAACAAACACATGTTGGTGTCGGACGAGAGAAGCGTACAACACACTACGACACCAGCTACGTCCACCAACTTGCATTGTATACCTGGCAACCAAGTATCCCAGTTCCAGTCCCCAGACAGCCCAGTCACCTCTGATGTCTTCCAGCTGGCCCCTTTTAAAACGCCAGCAAAAGAAAGTCGAATGGCAGTCAGCAGCTTCTCTGCCTCTGCGTCTCACAGACCTGCTGAGGTGTCCGATGTTTTCCTCCAGGCACCGTTTGGAAAGAAGCAGGAAACCACCAAAGCTGTTTCTGGTAACACTCACATACTTAAGTCTGCTGCACAGCAGATCCGGCCGGTCAAACAGTGTCACCTGGTCCCAGTATCATCTCCTCCCGCTCCTCAGCCTCTCAGTGCTCGTGCCCCTCATGTGCACACGGAGGCGCCTCTGCTCCAGCAGCCAGTGGCGGTGCACCGCGTCGTCTCCAGGATCGGTCAGCAGGCCGCCGTAGGCTCGGTCGCCGTGGGGCCTCTGCACGCCTGGACCATCGGGGGACGGGCGCTGGAAGACCCGTTCACCGCTGCACCTTTTCATCCGAGATGTTCTCAGGGGAAACCTTGATTTAAAAAAAAAAAACTTCAGAGGTCTTTCCGCCAAAGTACAGTTGAGTCGCAGTATTATGCAAATTCCTTGTGTAGTTATACTCTTGTCATCATTGCTGCAGTATTAAGACAAGTAAATTATCCTTTAACCAACTATGTACTTGTTTAAGTTCTACCTCAGTCATGTGAGTGCATCATTTCAGCACTTTAGTCTGAAGTAAGACTGAGTTCTTAAAATGGACCTGAAGGATCGATCCTCGACTCAATAGAAGATATCATAAAGGGTTCTGAAGAGTCCAATCTGTATTGTGTTTTTATGTATGAATAACAGTTTAATTCAAATCATGATAAAAGTATTAGTGTCTCTCAATTTATCATAATCGAAAGTGTGTCTGTTTGACTCAGACCTTTACAAACATTAGTTTTGTATACAAATATTTAACACTATAACTAGAGATAGTTTCATAGTCACTAAGTCAGTTGAGCAGTAGTGGCAGGTTCTGTTTTAAAGGTATATTAGGCAGGATTTTCCTAAAAGAGTGCAAAAATGCTCTCACTTCAGCACTTATGATCGACTAGAAGTGTGTGGCCAGTCTGTTTCTGTAGAGGCCCCGCCCTCTGGCTGTATTTTGTTTTTGTTTGTTTTTTCCATTATCATTTAGCCGCGTCCGGGATGTTTCAGGGCATCAGAAATCCTGTAGAAAGATGGTTGTTGAGTCTCATTTCAGGTTCTTCAAATCACGGACGGTTTTGGTTGATGGCTCCTCAGCCCGGAGCAACCAACTTTGTATGGTGTGTTTACAAACAGCAACTGGAAAAGTCCTGCACCGCACACCTTCAAATCTCCTTAGCCCTTTACTCTTTCGTACACATTTACTGTAGATTACGGATCGTGCCTTGGTGTCATTGCAGGCCTCAGCGTCAGTGCTGCAGAAGATACCAAACATTTTGCTGCAAGCCAAAGAAGCCAGTGGAAATGAAGTGTAACGGTGTGAAACATGTTCCCACACAGGTGAAGGAAAGGACAGAACGTTTGTTTGTTTTTTTTTACTTTCACATTAAAAATGTTTTAGAAATATTTTCAGAAAAGAAATGCGACTTTTCCCTAAAGGGCAGGTCACTACAGACCTCTTATACTGGAACCCGTATCACAAGATTTCAAGCTCAATTTATTGTCTTGATGCTTAATAACTTCGCTGGTTGCTGCTGCAACTTTCCCACAAATTGCACCATTGTAGTTCTCTTGAAAGGATTTTTTATGACCTGATAATGTTTGTCTTTGGCCTTGGTGTTTTAAATGATGCATATCATGTGTGTGTGTATCGGATTCAGTCCGAATGCATTGTCAAGAAAATGTGTTGACAGAAAAATGATAAGATTTTAAATAATGCTTCTAATTTTGCTTTGGCACAGATGAGGACTAATTGTAAACCATGCTGCCTTTGCTAACAGTATTTGTATGTTTCTATATCATCTGGCTATTAATACTGTACAATAGGAATGGTTGTCAGTGAAGATAAAACATTGAACTGTATTTTATTAAAGGTTTGTAAACATAATGGCTTCCTGTTTACTTCCTCTAAGGGGCACACCACATCAATATGTTTCTGGCTGATTCTAACACCCGTTGCAATGATTAGCTGCAATGTTCAGTAGATTAATTGATTAGAATGATAATAGAGTTATCATTTCAGGCCTTTTTCTGGCTGACAATGTGCAGATATTGACTTACACAATGGTGTCATCTGACATATCAGGGTCCAGGCTTTCATGCTGCGCGTGTCATGGTTCATGACGTCAAATGTTAAGATTTGAGCCAGTTCAAAAGATTTTTAAAAGACAACAGGGACTTGAGGAGGCTTTCAAATGGGTAATTAATGAGGATTATGAGTCCCTATTCTTCTGTGTCTTGGCTGCAGCAGATGTTGTTAGTCATACCAGATCATGTCAATAAAACAAAATGCAGAGAAAAATTAAAATAAAAAAAACAAAACAAAAAACGTGCTTGCTATTTCATGACAGGCTGAAACTCCAATAAAGCAGCACGAAAAACATGTGAGTAACAGTTTGAAACTCCCAGTCCGGGAAGAAACAAGGGGTAAGTTCAGTTCACGCGGAAGATGAGACGCTTGTTTTTATTCAGCAGTGTGTAAAAAGTCACCTGATCTCAGATTCGGTAAGAGATTGATCAACTTGGGACAAGAAGAGCTCATGGAAAAAAAGAGAGGAGGGAGCCGGGTCGTGAGCTGATCCCATCACAGTAAACATGTCAGGATGAATGGAGAGAGATAGCGCTGAGGCATTCCTGTGAATTAGTTTAAGGCTGTGTGGCAAAGTAGACATAAACCTCTGCGACGGTGCGGCTGATGAGCGGCGTGACGTCAGTGATTGCTATTGTTTGTGCAGCCAAGGTAGACTGAGCACTGGCCAAGTTGAGGCCACTGATGAGCACATATACAGTCTGCTACTTTGAGTTAAACATATTTGTCATTATTTGATTATTTTCTGATGCTACGTTTTTTTTTGTTTTCCAGAAAAGGGAATCGACAAAAGAAACACGCTGGTTGTCGCATGCACATTGCACAAACAATGCTTGCTCTTGTGCTCGGAGGTTTTTGCAGAGCGTTTTGGAAAATAGGAGAATCCGATTTAATTTATTGTGTTACATGTTCATTATGGAAAACAGAACATAATAAACTCTCTGCCAACATAAAGCTGGGAACAGACAAACAGGATCAGAAATAGACTTTTTTAAGTGGTCCCCAAAGCCAGTCTTTAAGCCTCAAGTTGCTTTTCAACAGGAAAGATTTAAGAAGCATTTTGTAAACCGTCTATGCGCTGCTCTCTGACGAACTTGGTCAAGTGTTGAGCTGTGTAAATTCCTCTTCCAGATCTCAATGGCATCATAGTTGGATTTTGATTTTATTGTCTGCCTCTGCGTCTGGCAGTTTTTCTCAGACACGCCTCCATTAGCTCACTGCCCACAGGACTGCAAGTCCGACTGAACGCGTCTGCGAAAGCACTTCCAAACGATCTGAAACTGAGGAATACACATGGAAAAGATATAACTGGGTTTATTTTTGTAGATCTGAGTAAGAGTCAGCTGACTGGCTGCTCCTTGGCTTGTTGCATAATCCCAAGCATCAAGTTACTGTTTGTATTTAGATGGAGTCTATGGGCTACATATCTTTATTTGTCCCTCTGTTAATGCATTCACATTCTAGCTGTATGCTCATTTCCTGCTGTGCCAGCCAGGAAAGCAAAGCAGCCCAGATGTGCTTCTCCTGCCAATTCCTCCAGCTTTTCCATAAGTTTGTAGCGGTGCCCAAAGTATATTCACACAGAGACACATTGGGCCGCCTTCGTCAGGTAGAGCAACCACCTCAAGGGCAGCTCAACTCGTCTCAACAGTGATGTGAATCCACACGTCCTGCTGTATCTAAATGACCTTTAACATGTGTGGTCATAATCAGGAGGCTGATTTATAACCAGGCCTTTACACGCTGTACCATCTCTGCTTCTAACGTCAGGACAAAGTTAATAAGTTGTTTTTCAGAGGCCCTGCACACACACACACACACACACACACAGGTGTTTCCAGTTCTTGTTGATTGGGCCTCTGCTCAGGCTCCAAATGGGCGGAGCTACACCGAGATTTACATGATGTCAACAAACTTTATGCAGCAATGAAAGTCCCCGGGCTCCGTCTGAAATCCCTCCCTTTTCACCATACAGCGCTCTGTAACCACCATCCTGCATTTATACGAGTGTCTGAATTGTGAGTGTAAAATGCATGCACTATATAGCGCCCTCACAAATTCTTGCAGCAGACATTTTCACTTAACGATAGCGTGTCCCTGTTATCCATGACAGTGTGACAGTGGAGCAGTGCCAGGGCTGCTGAGACTTTGTCAGCCAAATGATCATTCGTTTTGCTTTTTTGCGAATGAGTGAACAAGGGAGTGGTCTGGGACAAATACGTGATTCTACTTTAGGATGTCCTAAAGCACTCATGAGCGCACAAAATTAACAGGGAAGTCGGGGGTGATGTCACAATTTGCACACACCCAGGGAGCCCTGAAACAAGGCCCAGTGTAATCAGCCAAAGCCAAAGTTTTGTACTTCTGGTACAGTTTTAAACTGTGACAGCATAAATGACAGTGTTTGTATCTATGTTCCCTACTGTTCTAATTTCCCCAAATCCTATGTTCCAAAGGTCCTTTGTTCCCATAGCTCTTGTTTCCTGGGTCATATGTTCACGTTTCTATGTTGTCAAAGTTTTAAGTTCCCAATATCATATGTTCCCAAGGTCCATTGGCAGTATGTTCTCAAGGCCCTATGTTTTTAAGGTCATATGTTCCCAATGGCCTTGGTTCCTATAGCTCTATGTTCCCAAGGGACTGAGTTCCCAGGGTCCTAAGATCCAAAGGTCCTCTGCTCCCAGGGTCCTATGTTGCTGCATTCTCCAATTCAATAAAAGCCCTGGGAAATAGGTGGCGTCCATGTCATGTTCTCATTCTGTCATATAAATCTGTGAACATAGGACTCTTTTAATAAAGGAATGAAATACATACACAATTTTCGTCACTAACCAGCATCTCAGTGTTGTAAAACATCCTTTGTGCCACGGTCAGTACATCCATCATAATGCAGATAAAGCCTCTGCCAAAGAGAATTCATGGCGACGAGTGGAGCAAACAATATAAAATCAGCTTCTATCACTCACCTGTGGCAGGAACACATCCTTTCACAAGCCTTCAGTCTGCCATTCTGGCGGCCAAGTCAGTCTCATGGTAATCTTCCAGAGGTCTGTTTGGTCGGTGCTACCTTACTTCAATAGCTCCTGACAGTCTGTCTCGCACGCTGCCAAAGATGTAACTCTTGTGTTTTAAGAGCTTCATGCCGACAGTTTTACAGGTTAAAGTCTCACAGTTATCTAGCTTTGGGATTTATTGTTGATCATTCTTGGGAGAAAAGCTCAAGATCAGAAAGATGTACTTTCATTAAAGATTTCTTAAAAGACATCTTATTAAAAGAAATTGAGTTTGTTGCTGCTACTGCTGGTACTGTTTCTCAGTCCTGATCCTGACATGACAAGATACCAACTTGTCAAGTTGACTTGTTTCTGAGACTTCTTGTGTTGAGAAAAGTACTCACCACATTTGCCCTGCTTCCTGTTTTCTCTCTCAGCTACACTATTCTAACAACAGTTTTCACACATTTTATCGCCACCTTGTCGATATGAGAAGGCAATTCAGGGTGTTGTTGCGTGTTTGCTATCAAATAAAGTAGAGAGGTCTGTCCGAAAGCCGCTCTGGATAAACAGAGGCTGAACACTGAGGAGGCATGGAAGCTGTGTTTGGACTGTTGCTGATGTTGCTTGGAGTCTCTCGCGGTGAGCTGGTGAACCATTTCAATCCGACACATTTAATGCATATCAGATATATTCAAAAATCACAGCTATCATCTGCAGATGCTACGACCAGATATAGTTACAGATATCTTCAGCTCAAACGTTGACCCATGTTACACATTCATGGATTAAATATAACTAGATATGTTTTTATCAGCTTTGATTCTCGATTGGCTGCCATAGAGCTGCGATACTGAAACAACATGAGAGCTTCCTCTGGTGTAGTTCTAAACGAAGGCCTGCGTATAACTACTATTTACACAATGTATGCAAGTAAATTCAAGAGGAATTTACATGATATTTTTTCCCCCTGTGCTGTACAATGAAAATTAAAACCGAAAATGGCCAGGACGGTAAAAGCACAAAGACCAGTTAAGACAGACACCAGGACAGACAGGGGCCACTCTCAGACTGAATTAAAAACCAAGGAATAGAAATGTGTTTTGAGATTTAAAAACAGGCAGTGTGGGGGCCAGCCTCGCATCTAGAGGCAGCTCATTCCAGAGTTTGGGGGCCACAGATGCAAAAGCATGGCCTGTGCTGTGCTTCAGCTTTGACCGAGGGACAACCAAGGTCAGCTGGTTTATTCCACAACAGGGAAATTCACTTGTTGCAACAGCTCGAGATGCAACAGTACAGGAAAAAGAAAAAGAAGAAGATGTGAGTGTAAAGAGATTGATCAGGCGGTGCTTGAGTTAAACAGTCTGATGGCTGTTAATTAGGCTGCTACATATTATCATATGTGATAAATATTTGTATTGTATTTTAGGTTATTTATTACTGATGCAATGTCTTGTGTGTGTACATTTTAATGTTGGCAAGTTTAAACTGATTGGCATTAAAATGAAATATTCAAGCAGAGTATAGTACCTCAAAACTACTCAGAGACACAGCTGCAGCTAACACACTGTCTCTGCTGGTTTGTGTACTGTACGTCTCATTGTCATTTATTTTGTTAAAACTGAAGGACCAAAATTGTTAACTTTATTTCAACTTCTCTTTCAAAATGTCCAGGTGCGGAAACCTCGTTCTGTGATGGCCGACAGGACGACGCCTCAGAATTAAGCAGATACCAGTGGTTCAAAAACCATACGATGATACTACATGGGAGAGGGAATCACGTCATGTCTAACCTGATGGAAAACAGCTCCTCGTTTAGTCCCGGTGATGGAACATTCAGGGTGGATAACCTGAGCAGGACTGATGCTGGTGAATACACTCTTCATAGCTTTGATTTGAGAGGACAGAAATTAGAGCCTTTGAGTCTCCAGCTGACCATTCAAGGTACGCAGCTACATAGATCTCATATTGTACCTATTTCTGTATCTGCTCTGTATTAGAAGTTGTATGGAGTGACCGAGACTGTGATGATATCAACAGTCATGTGAGTGTGTTTCCTACAGCTCCTGTGTCCTCTGTCCTGCTGGTCTCTGAGTGTCTCTCCCAGGGGGGGATGAGGGTGTCCTGCTCCTCTGAGGGAGGGGACGGTCCTCAGTACAGCTGGACTCTGGATGGACACACGCTGACAGATGCTCAGCTCTTCTCTGGAAATAAAGACAGCAACAACATCACTCTGAGACGAGACGTCTCAGGACAGCTGGACTGCTCGGTCAGCAATCACGTCAGTAGGATGTCCACCTGCGGTGAGCGAGAAGAGCGGAAAACAGTTTGACAGATAAGACGCTGAGGATTAGCTGACATCACTCATCGATCTGTTTCTTTTCCATAGGCTTCGGACTGACGGACTGCAGCTTATTCAACGGGACGCACTTACAGCAGAGATTGCTCGTATCCAGCGAATCCTGGTGCACTAAGCCAACAGCGGACACAGAGGCGTCCTCTGTGGGTAAGGAGAGTAGCAGCAAAGTGTCCACTCACATCACACTAACACTAATCCAGCAGAGACGAGCCAATGCTACTCAAGTAAGTGACGACTAACTCTGCTGTCACAGCGATAGCTTGATTTGAGATTTTTGTGTCTCTTTATCCAAACAGATCACTCCCTGCTCATATGCGGTTTGCGAGCAGCAGTGGTGGCTCTGATTTTAACTGGGATTGCCGTCTATCTTGTCTGGAGGAAGAAGAAATACGAGACAGCTGAAGGCTCTGCCGCCCCTGGAAGGATGGACAAAGAGAACTCTGCTGTGATGGTGGAAATGAAAAGTTCTGCATCTGAACTTTAACGGAGTTGTTTTAAAGAAGAAATTCAAACTCAGAATTTTAACATTTATGATATCAATGAGGTAATAGCACAAACTCAGATATATTTATTTTTTCCATAATTGAATAAACAAGCTGTTCTCAGAGGAAAATAAGGTCCCCAGAACACTGTCTGCCGCCAGAGAGGTTGCAGGGTCCGCCACTATAAACAAAGTAAAACAGTATGAAATTGTGTTCTCCTTTAAGGTCAGTTTATCAGTCATGAACACAAAAGAGAGTTTGTTTATTTTGTTTGTTTAGCCGTGAAAAAAATCAGTGAGTGAAGATCTTTCTCTTCTGATTACAATTTCTTTAATTTCTTCTACATACTGCTCCTTTAAATTTCTGAACCAACAGCTCAGTGAAACCTTGCAAGCTGTGTTTCTGGCTTTAGATATGATTTTCAAGTCACTGTTTTTAGAAGTTCCCTTTAAGTATGTTTTTTTCCATAAATGCTGTATTTGTTCTCTTGTTATTCTTTTTGCATTTCGTTACCTGTTTTCATTTTAATTAGTATGCAAGTAAACTACTCATATGTACGGTGTGTGTGGCCCTTTGCTGTAAGTAATCACAGGATAACGATTAGGTAATGAGAATCTACTTATTAACTACTCAGTACTCTGTGACACTACTTGGGGTGCACAGAAAGTGGAACTAATGTTTCAGTAATTATTAAAGCATGATCGTGCCGTCCACCTGCTTGTTCAGAGTTAAAGTGAAACTCTCGCCAAAAAGCAACCGAGACTTTATTTGCGATTGAATATGAGTCAAACCTTCGTGTAAAAGCATAATTACGACGAAAGACGCACTTTTAAGATTTGCCGTTGTTGGGTTTTCGGGCACGTTAATTTTGAAAGGGAGTGCTGGGGGCAGAGATACGATGGCATCAAAATCGCTATTTTTAGAACAGTAAGAAGGCTCGACACAACATGAAACTTTGCTCGAAGCATCACCAGGGTCTCTACTCATGAACATGAGCATTGAGAACATTGTTTGTGTACACATAGTTTATGATCTGACAGGCAGGCTTGAGGAGCGGTTCACCATTACTCTCTTAGCTATTGAATAAAATTGTATTAGGAGTTACTAACTAACTAACTAACTAGCCATTAGTTGCTAATTCGTTCCTCATTTGTTTCTTGGTAACTACACACAATATTATGACCTTTACTGTTA
Organism: Diplodus sargus; assembly: GCA_903131615.1. Classification (NCBI taxonomy): domain Eukaryota; kingdom Metazoa; phylum Chordata; class Actinopteri; order Spariformes; family Sparidae; genus Diplodus; species Diplodus sargus. Next base: position 6,816,150 of record CAEMYA010000179.1, on the reverse strand, counting down.
AGTCTTTCCTGGCATTTATTTGGCTCGTCCTCCAATCTTGTCTCTCTGAAGAGGACTACAAAGAGACCATTAAGACATGACAGTTGTACTCATCTTCTTATCTCACTCTTGCCAAGAAAGCGAATAAGTCCTACTTTTAACACCCAAAAAAAACGACATAAAAAATCTATCAAATGCTATAAAATGTATACACATATATTTCTGTGATTTATTGAATATTCATTCCCAAAATATACAGACCTGCATGTATAAAACACATGACGCTGCTGCTGAGCCGCTGGGTTTTCTGCTGCTTAAACTCAAGACTTTTGTTTTTCACTGCGCAAAGCAGTAAAAGATTAGTTTAAGGTCAAAAGAATTAGACCAGGCGAAGGCTAAAATGCAAGTTTATACCAGTCCTAAGCACAGTGCAATACTTGACCAATTTGTCTGATTTGCTATTAGGAAAAAATGTTCAGAAGAAATTAAACAACGCTCCGAAGCTGTGCTTGCTACACTAAATAGCACTTTCTAGACTTAAAAAAAAAGAAAACTTAGTTCATGGCACATCATGCATGAGCCACTTGTTGAGGAAAACAGACATAAGTGTCAAAAGTTTTTACTGTGCAGGTGCTAGTTGCATTGTAAAGTCACATTCTCACTCTGTAATTAAACAGAGGCACAGTGAGAAGGTCTTTTCATGTTTCCATCCTGAGCTTGAATCCTCCTCTTCATCTCTTTGGTTCTTCTTCATCATCATCATCATCATCAGTGGTTCTCTTGATTGGGGCGTGGAGGAGGGCGTGACGGAGGAGGCGCTCTACACGGAGGTGGGCCCTGAGGCGGAGGCGGCAGGGAGCCAGTTGGTGACGGCGGTGCAGAGACCGGGCTCATGTTGGTCGGGGGCAGGGCTCTGTTCGGAGGCGGCGTGTAGTACATGGGAGGGGTGGTGGAGGACGGGGGAGGAGTGGTCGGGAGAGGGGGGAGAGTTGAAGTTGGCGAGGGGGGCAAATTGGAGAGGTTGTCGTCGTCTGACGGACGGCGGCGGTAACTGTGGGGCAACGTGTAGACAGGCGTGGAGGGGTGGTTGTAGATGGGATAGCGAGGAGCAGGGTAGGATTTGCTTCGGGTGAAGTTTATGCACTTGCCCTTTAAAACAGAGAGTAAGTAGTTTCGATCAGAGCACAAAAAGTAATGGCAGGTTGTTGTAGAGGCTTGTTTTGGTCATGTGCTTAAAGGAACAGTTCACCCAAAACTGTAAATTCAGTCGTTATGTACTCAGTACAAAGTGTCATTGTCATTTAAAAAACAAGAAACTATGAATACAAGGTGCCCATTTAATATGTAAAAGACAAAATGCCAATGCAACAAGTCCCTGTCTCTCACTGATTGCTCTGGAGGTGATTGTGTCTCACGTTAAGTGTAATGAGAAATCTACTGTGGCACAGCGATCGGCAGGATTGCAGCAGCTTTCGACGGATGGAAAGAGGAAATTCTTTCGTTAGCGAGTGTCATGGAAGAAAACAGCATTCCTGCCAGCCGAGCCGTGCTGACGCTGAGAGCTGAAGGAGCCCGGCTGCATGCACTCCTGATCTCTTCTGCAGACCGGCGCATTCCTGCAGACAATGCTGCTGCAAATAACACCTTTGTATACTCAATGAAGGTCTCCTTGAAGTCACTATTCTTCTTTCTTTTTTTAAAAAAACATCTATTCCATGGAATAAATGTGGATTATATCAGGCAGATAAGATTTCAACTTCGACAGATTTCAAATCCAAACCCTCCTTATCCCTCATTTCCAAAAGGTCGAGAATTTAAGCCTTGGCAAATTCCTAAACGTCTGCCTGCCAAAGGCTGACGTAGTGGGTTCACAATCTTATTAATTGCTTTGTTTTGAATGTGAACGTGTGCTTATCTTACAGCTGCAAGGAGCCACTGCTGTTTTTTCGTCAGAGGAAAATCATTGCGCAACTTTCTATCGTTCTGTTATCTCTGGCTCGTCTCACCTTGTCTCCAGGATGAGGTCTCATCACAGACACTCTGTCGTAGCCTTTCCTCAGGAATACGCACAAAGCATCCAGTTTGCCCTGCAGAAAGAGGATCACAGATGTCGGGGGACATAAAAAAAAATTGTACACCAAATAATCTCTGATAGCAACCAGAATTTTAACACAGTTTGTGTGCTTTGGCCAGCAGTGCAGCAAAGACAACAATTTAAAAGTCTTAAGTTAACAAACAAGCAGCAGAGTCGCAGTGTTTATTTATGACTCTGACGGACAGTATCTGCTCCAGATGTCTCTCTTTGATTCTAAGGAAGCGTTATTATATGCCACAGAGACGTATAAACAAAGAATGCATTCTGTCAGGAATAACACTAGCTCAACAGATTCCATATTCAGGGGTGAGCTGAGTTCATGTCTGGTTCTTATTACCCTCCTTCCAGCTGACTAATATGTCAGGAAACTAATTCTATTAACTATTTCCTGCGAACACATCGCTCCCAGAAACATTAAAAATGAAATATTTTTATGTTATGGAGGATGGATGCCATCATAAGGAAGAGGTTTTTAATGTCAAGCCTAGTGTTGCAACATCTGGAATAGGTACTGTGCTGTGTATTACATATGTTAGCAACACATTTGGTGACAGTTCCACATTCTTGTGACAGCTGAGCAAACTGAGAAGTGCCATGAGATGTGATTGAAAGCTCTGTTAAAGGCTACTAAGTAAACCCAAAATTTAGATTTTCTCAAGTCAGAATAGTGAACTGATGAATAATAAAAGTAAACAACCGGAGCACCTTGATGGGAGAGTACCACTTCTGGGGGCGGATGGTTTTGTGCACAGTGTAGTAAGACTGCGGTGTGTCGAACTCTTCCGGGGGCATCACAACTCGAGCGTTTTTCGCTTTTTCCAGTTTGGCTCCTTCTTCCGTCGAGCCTTTGTCTCCCCATCGGACCTGAACAGAAGCAGAAGCTTTCAGCACAGCGCCGCATTCAGTCGCAGAAATGAGACTTTCATTCAGCTGCCCGAAGGCGGCCCGGCACAAGGTTCAATTTGGCCCTTCAGACTGTTTTTGTTGTTTTCATTGTGAGCTAAGGATCCTAAATAGTTATTCTGGGATGAGAAGACGATCTTATCTTGACAGCAAGATGCTGTGATCTGATTTGAGCTGGTAATATTCTACCAATGCCTCTTTGTCTGAATGAAACAACTAAAACTGTCATAAATAATGTAAATCTCTACAACAACTCACGGGATTATTGCTACATGTAAAACATTACTTTTCCTCACTTATGCTGGCAGATGCTTGCATGTCATAAACATGTCTGTGTTGAATTTAATTAAAGCCAGTCCTCTAAAATCCACAAGAAAACAGAAGTTGGCTCGCTTGCCTCAAAGTTTTTTTTTTCGTCAGTTTATTTTCCAGAGTTTTGGGGGATTTGGTCCAAAAAGAGCCATTATTTCTGAACCTGTTTTTAAAAACCTCAAATTAAACATGCGACCCGCTGCCACAGGTAAAGGAGCGTTTCACTAAAAACTTTGCATCAAGATGTTTTTTTTAAACCTGGCGGCTCAAACATGCATCAGATCACGAGTGAAAACTCCTGTCAAAGCAACCCTGGAAGTTCATTACTCAGATTAACTCCCCTGCAGCTGCCACAGAGAAGCCGTGCAGTCTTTAACCGTGGCACTTAAATGGAGTCGTGCATATTTTCCGCTGCTTTGTTTGGAAGCGGTGCCGCTTCAAGTTCACATCACAGACACCTCAAGCTGCACTGCCAGTCTGTAAAGCACTTCACACCGAGACGTAGACTTCTGTCTCCTCGACATTCTTGCTCTTAGACCACAGACACATCTGGTCCCTCCTGACCTGTGGATGTTACCTCATACTCGACTGACGGCTGCTCTCGGGTATCTTGGCTCAGATGTCGAACCGAATCAGAAATCGACTTGACGTCATGACTCTGAACTTTTCCTTTCCACTGCTTATACCTTTTCCTTCTTTTCCTTCTTTTCCTCACAGAAACTGAAACGTTTTTTGTTTTTTTTTATCATCGCTAGCGTTTGCAAAAATATCTCACTGACAGGCACCTTCATCTGTCCCGAGGAGACTGCCAAAGACCAAACACAACCACAAACGCATCACGCCAGCTTGCATGATTAATATACGGCACATCTTCGCCCCCAGACTGTAAAAAAAAAAAACTGTCTAAATCTAAATCTTTGCCTAGATGTGTTGTACTTGCAGTTTACCGGCCAGATGGCATCATCTCAAGTCTCACTAGAGCTCCAAACTCGCCACAACAACAAACTGACTCAGTCTATTCCAGTATGGAGTTGCACAGTCATCTCTTTTAAGGAATGAGTCGCTTCCTGTTTCCTTTTGTATTCCTGCTTTGTGTTTGTGTTTAATCTCACGCCCGTCTTCCAACAGTTCCAAACCGACTGCGAGATTTAAGATTGCCACGTGTTTCGTCTAGGAGCCTGAAGCCGGCTGATGGATACAGACGACAGTAGTTTCAGTCTCGCTCTATATTTTGAAGGATACATGCTACATATATCCGACATTAGATCTGATTTCCATTTTAGTGTGTCTTAGTTATTACATATCTATTTGTTTCAAATCTGTTTTTACCTCCATTCTCTTGATGCCTCCGACTCCGCGCCCTCCGTAGTACGAGGCATCCACTGTGGGCCACCTCTTCTTGGGGAAACCGTCCTCGTCATCCTGGAAAGGGAGGAAACGGCCTTCATGTTTACGAGGGTAAATCAAACTGATGGGGCCATAGCTGAGGAGCAGATGTGTCGTAAATAATCAAAATGGGTACTAATTTCTTTTCTCATTACGAGGTGAAGAAATACTAACGACTCACAGAGATGTCCTCTATTACTGGAGGAGGAGGCTCATGAATGACCTGCAAAAACAAAATGGAACGTGTGTTATAAGCCTCAAAGGACGGCTGGTGTGTCGTAAACACATTTTGCATGCTCTTCAGTCCGAGACGATCCAAGTCGTACCACGGTGCAGCAGAGAGGCCAGAACCACCACAGCAGAGCGATGGTGAGCAGGAACATCAGGATGAGCAGAGCTATGGCCACGAAGGTCCCATCAGACTGCAGGGGAACACAGAACAGGGTAAGATTCCTATGAGACGTGTGTTTGCTGGATAACATTTATGACGTTTTATATGTGTGTTTTATTGATACAACAACTTTCACTTTTAGCCAAAATGAGATGTAGATATAAAGTGCCTCTTTGAAGCCTTTTCATTGATGTTTAGAGAACATTGTGACTGCATCTTGTCAGCATTAAGGCTACTAAAGCTGAGGCTGCAGACATGTGCGTGACAGAGGGAGACTTGGGTGTTTCTTCAAAGATCAACTGGACGAAACAGCTGATACAACAGCTTTTATTCCATAATTCATAATGACCAGCAACACAATAATATGTAACCTGCTGCGCTAGAAATAGGAAACATCAGCGTCCTTTAGACGAAGTCAAAGTGTACGCTGAAGTTCATAGAGTACCAAAAGACTTGCACTGATGAGTGAGTTTAGTGTTTGTTCTGCATTGTACTCACACAGGTGACTGCAGTAATAGTGACAGAGCTCGATATGAAGCTCAGGCCATTATTCATGCTGACGTGGAGAGTGGCAGACCTGCAGGAAAGGTAGGAATGAAAGATGATGATAATTTGCTTATATTTTGTTAGTCACCCATATGAATACAATTTGTACGATACTCTTTAGGTATGTGGAACAAACTATCAAAAGTAATTTATGGGCAATCAATGTACAAAAGTAAAAGTAAACAAATTAATGATATATTGAAATGTATACAGTCAAAAGGACACTATTTGCCTCCAAATTGTAATGGAGTGGAAGCATAAAGTAGCAGAAAAGCACTTCAAAATACTACATCAGTACAGCTTTTGAGTAAATGCACTTAGTTACATTCCATCAGTGCTTGTCTGTGATCATTCGCAGCGATCACTTACGTTCCCTCTTTCTCCAGAACAGGAGCTGGGCACAAAAGGTAGATATCTCTCACCACCAAAGGCCTTTTCACTGTGGAAATAGAATACACATGAGACTTTGTACCAAGATATCCTGTAATAAAAGTAAAGACCAGGACAGGTCAGGGTCTTTGGTGAAAAATAAGAGGGGGGAAAGGTTTGCCTGACTTTTCTCTACCAGTCCTGAAACTTCAGTCCATTCAAGACTGAAAATATTCTTTTTGTTATTAAATTCCTGGACTTCCTGTCCTTATGGAAAACGAAGCAAATGAGGGAGGCTTGCGGTGTATTTACCCTGGCTGAGTGAGTGTCTAGTGTGTGTTAAGACAGTGCTCGTCGCTGATGAGATCCACATTCCCCCTCAGACATCTGAGAAGCGCTGAGCGTTAAACCGGCCGAGTCGGAGCGGAGAGAGAGAGATGGGGCTGATGGTTTTTGTGGAGGACGGGGACTTAAATCATTGTGAGCCGCAAAGTGCTGCTCGCCCCCACCCATCCCCCGTCTGCGCTGGCCAAAACAAACGTGGCGCAGTCATGTAAATGGCTGCTGAGTGGAATACCAAAAAACTGCTGCTTTTCTATTCTGCCTATTAATAGTTGGATTTGGACCTTTTAACGCAACGTTTGAGTTCACACACCTACGATGCTGTCGTCCCCTGTCGATCACTTCACAACATGATGCGAACAGCAGAGGGCGAGGATTTTTCCGAACTCATTTACAAACATATTTACATGTTTCTGACTGTACCTCTCTGTATCTATAATGTCTTGCCTTCAGAATTGCGTAATATTTACTGTCGATGACTGCAACAGGTTCTCCCTCCGACTGTTCTTTTGTCTTTTGCTCCCCATCAAAACAGCCCTATCGTCTTCAAATCAACCATATGTTACCTCTGAGACAGAGCCAGATGGGCTGTTTCCCCTTTGGTTGCAGTTTTTTATGCTGACTCAGCTAACTTGCTGCTGTCTGTGTGTATATATATATCTTATTTAGCACCGACGGGAGTGTATTTTCTCATCAGTTGGCAAGAAAGCTATATATTCACCTCACAAAATGACTGACTGTTCCTTTAAGTACATTTACACCCGGCAGTTCCATGAATTTTAAAGTTTTTAATGTATCAACAGCTCATAAGCTTTTAGAACAAACTGGGTTCTTTGTCAAAGTCTGCAGGAGTTTACTGTTATTTCGCTTAGAGTGACTATATAGCGAATCGCAATAAAGAAATGTTGCTCTGGGGTTTAATGTCAACAACAAGCCCTCACGTTCAGAATTGATGGCCTGCTAAATTTTGGGTCCAACATTCGCTCCCCTATTAGCTCTGCTTTGGTCTCCAGGAGCTCCTGAGAAAAGAATCTGGCTTTTCAGCTGCCAAATGCTCCACTTTGTTTCCCAGACGGTCGCTAGCTTTGCCCATCTGATGGCTGGCGCTGAGCAAGTAGTGCAGCAGTTTGTGACACCGAAACAACAAGCTGAAAGGTGCTAAAATTCCCAACTTGTCACATACTGACACTTTGGGATGGCGACCGACCCGACCTACAATCCCAGAGTGTCAGAATTTGACGAGCTGGGGATGAGACTCAACAATCAACTGTTCTTACTTTTCTTTGAGTTTGTGAATGACAACCTTGGAGCTTATACTTACTCAAAGTGACGGTGTCATTGATGCGAAAGCTGCAGAGAACTTTTTGTACGTCTCGGGCGTGAAGGAAACCGTTTCCTTTGACCACCACCTGGAAAGATTCTGAGGTAGCAGGTTATGCAATAAGTATTTTTGAAGAAACTTGGGCGGTCGTATGTATTCTGATAATGTTATAAATGTCGTGCTCTTCTGTGTCTGTCCGTCTTTACCTCCTTCACAGATGCTGGAGGGCTCTACAGCCAGGATCTCAATGCAGGACCTCTTCAGGATCTGAAAAGGGAAAATAATGCTGAATAAAGGACCAGTGGATTAAATAAGTGATCAGGTATATAATCACTAATACTAATATTTCAGTAATATTGTAGTGTCGTACCGAGTCAATGACCCCTTGTAGCGCCTGAAATCCATCATTGACGGGGAAGACGTGGTCCTTACTGTCAGCTATCGTCGAAAGCTGTCAAGATATTTGACATGTTTTAATGTTCAGATGACTAATGAATTCCTCTGCAGGTTGTGTATTGGATGCACAGACTGATGTACCTGCGTCTCATTAAAGTCTTTGACTCCCACGCAGTACACAGTGGCGCCCAACTGGCGCGCTCTACCTGCCTGATGTGAGAAAAACAAACAACAAATGAGCTGCAGTAAAATGATGAACGCTCACTCAAGACTGCGCTTCATGGGCCGAAACCTCAAAAACTTTTTCCACTCCACACATGTTTTGCTATTGACAGCTGCTGGGCACATCTGTTGTGACATCACTGAGAGGGGCGTGGCCACATGAACAACAAGCAAGGAAGTTTTTCTCCTGAAGAGGTCAACACAACAACATCCTCGGCAACTTCCTTCTTGTTCATATTTTTGTAATTATTTTAAAGTAACATTAGTAGGTGATCATGGTAAAGTTAAATCATGCACTATTATTACTACCTTTAACCTTTGGGTAAAGAGTAGGTATGTGAAGATGTCAACAATTAACAGCTGAATTGCCAGAATGGTGGACTGAGGACATTTGAGGGGAAGGAGCTTAATGAATGAGGAAGGGCACTGGAAGGGCACTTTATCATGTTTTATCTACCATAAGGACATCCAAGAGGACACTTTACCGTCCTTCTGTCGAACATGAGGGCACTCCATGGAGTCCAGCAGTGCGAGAGGCCACTGTTGGAAATTACGTTTCATTTGTAAGTGCTTAACCTCTGGATATTGTTAATGAGAAGTTTGCCTGGTTGGTGGCAACAAAAGTGGATATTTCTGACAATAAATCAAGACGATTTGCAGGCGAAAATTTGGGTGTCCTTAGCGATAGATCTGGAGAATTTCCAGACGTGGTTGTGGCGACTGAGCAAACTGAACCGAAACATGATCTTTTCCTTACGCAAGCCACAAGGTTGTTGTGCCTAAACCTCACCAGACCATGAGCACTGTGCAGTCTCAACATGAAATTGAAAATTGTTTCAACATCTCAATGTAGAGTTTCAGCACATTAAATGTAAAGTTGCAACATACCCGTGGTTTGCAGAGGCACACATTGCAGACATTCATTCTGCCGATTGGGTTGCGATTGAACACTGATTCATTAAAAGTGCATTCATAGTACGTTCATTTCATTATCACCTCTCTCTGCGCCAGATCGAACTGATTCTCCCTCAGTTCACCGTCCGTCAGGGCGATGATCACACTGGCTGTCCGGTAACCTGAAAGTCAGACCCAGATTGGAGGAAAATGAGCTGTTTACAAAACAATATAATGTTATTCTTATTCAGTGGAAGTAGTTATTCAAGTGTATTTTCTAATGAAGAATTGGCATTGACCTCTTGGGAAAAAACAAATTTTGAACACAATCATCATGTGAAAGAGCAGGAGAGTTTTTTTGTTGTTATGTCTTTCTTCACATGATGACTCCTCCATCTGATGGAGTGGAGCTCTGGTGAAGGGATAACGACTCCACGAGTAGAAGAAAATGATTAAGTGTGAAAAAGGAAAACGTCTACTCACCGTCTCCAGTCCCGTAGTAGATCTGCTCGCTTGCCTGAGGGAGAAGTTTCAAGGCGTCAGTGGCCATAAATTGAAATGAGCCTCATTTTAAAAAAAAAAAGTTAGATGCCATACTGGTGGGTAAGCGGGATTGGATTCCCATTGAATTAACAGATGGCTTACTCTTTGGAAACCTCTGTGCATGAAGGTGTCTCCACCTGGCTGCACCATGCTCAGCTCCTCCAGCCCGGCCCGGATCTGCTCTCTGATTAGTTACAGAGAAGCAAAATCTATATCAATTTTAAGACTATATTTAAGTAAATCTAAGAATACTCAATGCAAGACGTTTGAGTGAATTGTGTGTATTTGTACCTGTCTTCTGTTAGCGCCATGAGAGTCCTTCCTTCTGTTGAGAACACAATAAAAGACATCCGCAGCTGAGGACTGAAAACAAGAAGAGACGACTGTCAGACTATACGTGAAGCAAAACACGTTTTTTACTCTTCATTCTCTCTGAATCTGATGTTTCTGCGCGCACTTACCTGATAAACTTGTGAGCCAGATGGTCAACAAAGTAATAGATCTCGTTCCAGTAGTGTTGCACACTGCCAGACCTGAAGAGGAAAAATTCAAGGCAGATGAATGATTTTCATGGTTTCATGATAACAAGATGAATGTGGCAGTCTCTAAGTCTTTAGTTTCCATCTTTCTGCCATGCACTAATATTAGTAGAGCAAGTTTCGTGACTCATGTGGTGATAGGGCACAAACTTGCTTCAAAGTTGGTTTTGCAACATGATTGTTTATACATACTAAACGAGCGTCTGTGCATTCAACACTGTGCAACTTCACAAAAAGAGGCCAGCGAGCTGCAGCTTTTGTATTTCCTTCTGAATGCTGATGCTTAACCTTTCCACTGTTTCTCATGTGGCTTCACGGCTCATTCTTAAATGCCAAACAAAAAAACCGGAGTGCCACGTCAGTTTCTTCTCCTATGAACTCGTGCTTTGTGTCGCGGGGCCCTGATCTTGAAAACAGGTGCCGGCTCGACAAAGCTATCAAAAGAAGAATGCAGCTTTCGGAGCAAAAAAAAAGAAAGAAAAAAAAGTCAGCAATTAAGCCGAATTGTGAGGAAAAGTATGCAAAATCTCTGCAGCCCCTCCTCACGCTGCGCCGCTTCTCTTCCTTCGCTCCCTTATGTTTTCATTTATCCTGTGATGTGAGTCCCAGCGCACGGACAGCCAAGAAACTTCTCTGGAACATCTGGCTCTAATGGAGAAAGGGTTCTGTGGACTGAAGCGGAGGGAGGCTGAGGCTGCGACTCGACGTGGGCTCCTGTCAGTGAAATGTGGCCGCAGCTTGACAACAGGAGTCCCCGCGGTGCACCTTCTCACTGATGT
>CAEMYA010000179.1:6751883-6805064 GCA_903131615.1 Diplodus sargus | reverse complement strand
TGGCCTAGAAAACAACAGCGCATGACTTGACATGACCTGCTCAGGAGAACACATCAGCTTCATGACAGGTTAATGGACGGTCTGATTTAAGACGTATGGCTGCGCTCACACGGGACATTCAGGTCCCCATAAAATCCGCTGTTTTTGCCTGGTTTACTAAGATGGAAGACGATGAATCATTTAAGTCATTTTCAAACTATTTTTTCTGTTCTCTCATGTGAAGATTTGTCACTTTTGAGGCAAAACCTTAGTTTTTTTTCTTTCTTTTCTTTATATAGATTGAAACACCTAAGGAAGACAATCGGGGCCACTGCAAGAAAAAAAAAAATGCAAAAATTAGTTGTGACTTTTGTTCACAGAACTTGTTTTGTTGTTTTCCCCAAATTCTGCCATCAGACTCAGAATTATGATTTTAGACTCAGAATTCTAAACTCTAAACTCGTACAACTGACTTTAAACTAAGAATTGTTTGACGAAAAAAAATCTTCCGTAGGTAACCTCTGATCGATTCAAAAGAACCAGCATATCAATCGTTGAGGAATATAATCATCAGTTGCCGCCCTGGTTTGATGCAAGGCAGAATGACATTGATTTGCAATGCAGGTTGTTGGTTTACAGCTCTGATTCAGCAACTGGAAAACAATGGAGTTGTAAAATGCTGTGGGAGACACGCGCCACAAAAAAAATCCTCAGCTCTGATGACTGACTTTTTTTCTTCTTCCCCAAGTTAACCTTCGGCAAACGAGTCAAACATGCCACATTAACACAGAAAGAACTGGACAGGTGACCTTTCAAAATAAACACACATGTGCTTTTGTTCGGCAGTTATGACTCACGTGATTGTTTTTATGCATTTACAAAGCCAGAAATCTGTCCTCGTTAGATTCATCCATCAACAGGCTCGAAGCTGCTGGTTGTTGCACAGTAGCACATATTTTTCATGCAAGTAGCCCTTTGATATCTCTAGAGATCAACTTGAACGTTTGCACCTGTGTCTTCAGATGACTCATGCACTGAATAATAAATGCCTTCCTCTGTAATAGTGTAAAAGTAGTAGCACTCACTTGTCCAAAACAAAATATAGGTCAAATCCTCCGTAGCAGGATGACCCTGCCTCCCTCCTGTCGTGGATCTGTCCGGCACCGCCGGCCACCAGGACCGCCACCAGCATGCCCAGCTCCACACCGAGCAGGACCTGCCTGCCGCACCAGCACTGGGACATCACGCCAGGTTAAAGGAAAAAAGCACCGGCTCAATCAACCAGAGAGAAGGTCAACATAAGTACTCTCCTGTCCCCTCTCACAGCACACTGAGCATGCAGTCAGCCATGCTGCGCAGAGAGATCTCCAAGGCTTTGAACGCTCCTCTCTGGATCAGAGTCCCATCTCCTCAGCAGCAGATGTGTGCTGGCAGAGGAGGAGTGAAGTTGATGGTCTTTCTCCCCCCCCTCTCTCTCCACAGTGAACCACTTTAACACACAGTACCATGAAATCACATCAGTAAAGTCATTTTTAAAAAGTCTTAGAGGTTGATTTAGTGTGCAGTCTGTATGACCCTGCAGCTTTCATCAGACATTTCTGCTTGTTTTAACTTGTTTGTTTTGTTCTTTTGCTTTTCTTTACAGTTTGCTCAGTTCCACAGCCTGCCCATCAGTGACACTCAGTGGTAAACACATGCACCGTGCAGCTCACTGGGACTCACTGTGAACGTGAACTGGTCATTCAGATTCTCTGCATTTGAAACTAAAAACTAAACCACAGTGACGTGTCTCTCCCAAAGTAATGCAGCACACCTGTTGGGACAGCTGCTACAAGTTTACCTTTTAATGTCAAACACAGGTCAGTCTTGAGCTATTCGCAAAAGAAAGGAAATGCCTGACAGTTTATCGCTATGGAAGCCCATTTCTGTCAATTTGATGGAATGAAAAAAAAGATCCTGTTATACAATGAGAAACTGTCCTAAAATAATGACTCTGAATCTTAAAATAATGACTTTGAGTGTTAAGATAATGACTTTTAATTAAAAATAATGACTTTGAGTGTTAAGATAATGACTTTTAATTAAAAATAATGACTTTGATTGAAAATAATGACTTACTTTCTCTTAATAATGACAAATTATCACCAAATAATTACTTTGTATATCAAATTTTGACTTAGTGTATCTCAAAATAATGACTTAGTATTTAAAAATAATGACTTTATATGTCAAATATTGACTTAATATCTAAAAATAATGACTTTATATGTCAAATAATGACTTAGTATTAAAAGATAATGACTTAGTATCTCAGGATATTAGTATATCAAAATAATGACTTATGTATTAATGTTGAATAGAAGAGAAGAGAAAAGAAAAAAGAATTAGAAATGCATATTTGACCTTTCAGGTAAATTGGAGAAGGACAAGCTGGGTCATATTGTATATTGAGAATGAATCCAAATGAATTGAAGACTTTATATATTTAATTAACTTTTTCCTCAGAATTGTTGCTGTTGTCCTGATCTTCACACCTGTGGCTCATCAGCTCTCATCACCGACAGACTGTCCTGCAGCTGCTCCTCGTCCATGGCCACTTTCTGTGTGCGTGAAGAGAGACTTTGAGTTTCATTTTGCCAGATTTATAGTTATATGTTGCCAAGCTGCTGAGTGGTGTTCATCCTGTTTACACAAGAGACTGATTGATCTGTCACCGTCACTAACTCGTACTCAATTGGCCGTTTACAGTAAGCACATACCACAATCCCAATCTCATCATATTGCTTACACTGCCCATTCCCAATTGGATGAACGAGGAGATTTCATTGGCTTCTGCTGATGTGAAGCTCATTTCTCTACATCATGAGAATCTTGGAAAATGTTTTGGCGCCCCCTGTTGGGATGTACTTGTGCTGGTTGATGTGTACTGACAGTGAAATTGATGGAATGCACACTGAGGAAGGGCGACGTGCCCGAAACATCCTGTAGCACTATCAAGAAGTAAAATTGGAGAGCCATTTTCTTATTAGCTACATTAAAGGAAAGGTTTGCCCAAAAATGAAAAATTCAGTCATGATCTACTCAAGTTGAAGTTTCAAAGTCCACAAAACATTTCTGGAGCTTCACAGCAAAATGGTTTTGTGTGGCATTTTCCTAAAAAGTTGAAGTAGATAGGGACTTGTTGACTGAATTTCCATTTTTGGGTAAACTTTTCCTTTAAGGATCCAGCCCCCAAGTCTTTAAGGTGTTTCGATAACCTCAAAGCAACAGGGAACGCTTCAATAGAGACTTCCTCTGATACCAAACCAACTAAACTGAAGTGACAGCGTTTGGGCCTTTTACCCAAAAAAGAAAATAAATAAATAATCATGGCCGCAGTGTTTCTGTCTATGCCAGCATACAAAAAACAGTTCATAGAGGACACTGAAGCTTCTCATGCCATCAGTGAATGGCAGCTGTGTCACAGTAAAGAAGCTCAGATGAGGAGCAGAAAACAGGATTTATCTCCTGTAAAAGGTGACGCTTTTTCTCAGTTTAGGTTTAAAATGCAACACTTTACATTTAGGAACACTTCGAATTCAACGTGGCACCCATGGATGAGCTCGGGAAAGCTGAGGACAATAAACTCATCACACTCAGTAAGTGAATCCTCGTTCCTCTCTGAAACTGCTCTGTGGCTCTGTTCTGCAATAAGAATGTGTCTGAGGCAGGATTTTCCACAGAGAGCACCAATCTGAGTTACTTCATATATTTACATGATTTGTATTTCAACGATTTGTTGAAATTTTAAAAATCTACGATATTGTTGATAAATTGTTTCACTGTGTAAAGTGCTACTGATGTTTTAGCTCTGAAATGCTCCTTTGTGATCCAACACAACTCAAGGTATATCAGACAGAAACATTGGAATGTGGCTCAGGGGTAGGGCCAGCGTCTTGTTATTGGAAGGGCTGCTGGTTCGATTCCCCTGGTCTGCATGTCAAAGTGTCCTTAGGCAAGATACTGAACCCCAAACTGCTCCTGATGTGCTGGTTGGCACCTTGCATGGCAGCCGCGGCCATCAGTGCATGAATGTATGTATGAATTACTGTAAGTCGCTTTGGACAAAAGCTTCCACTAAATGCCCTAAGTGCAAATGTAAACACAGTGATGGAAAGTAACTGAGTACATTTACTCAAGTACTGTGCAATTTTTAGGTAACTTACTAGTACTTCAGTATTTCCATTTCCTGCTAGTGTTTACTTTCACTCCACTGTTTTTGGAGGCAAATATTGTAATTTTACTCCACTACATGTATTTGATTACTTTCGTTACTAATGCCTTTTCAGATTATCACCCATATCAGAGCCAAAGACGTGCATTTTTGGAATGTATTTATTCTATCAGCAATTTGATTTTAAAAGATTCCAACTCAATAATCAGTCAACTAGTTATATACCAGTAAATATATGGTTTAATTTTACTTCTACTTTTGATACTTAAGTAAATAACATCAGACAATGTAAGACTTTCACTCAAGCACCATTTATATGGGTGACTTTCTCTTTTAACAAACATGTTACCTTTACTCTTACTTAAGTAAGACTTTTGGGCACTTTCAGTGATGGAATGTAACTAAGTAGATTTACTTAAATCCTGCATTTAAGCGCAATTTTGAGGTAGGCTACTTTAGTGAAGTATTTCCATTTTCCACTACTTTATACTGCCTCTCCACTACAATTGGATTGAATTTGGAAGCAAACATAGTGCTTTTACTCCACTACATGTATGTAAGCATATGCTTTACTTTTACTTGTACTTTTCTGTCATATCAGATATTTTGGGACAAGTGCCATTCCTTCGTTTTTACCACAGTGATACAGACGCGTTATCCCTCCTGCGCCCCGCAGCGCGGCTCCGCGTGGCGCCGGTGTGTGCAGGTGAGGCACCTTCTCCTCTCTGCTTCAGATGCCCGTCATGTCTGTGTGTGGCTGCGAGCCGCGCGCGCCGCTCCGCTCCTGTCCGTCAGCAGATCACTGCAGCAGAATGGAGACGTGAGAAAACAGCGCCGTGTGTCAGACAATCACACCGACGATCCTCAACAACTTTTCTGCACGCTCTTTGTTTTTTTTGTTTTTTTCTTCCTTCACCTGCCTTCACACACCAACCCACGGTCCCCTAGGCGGCTCGTGAGCTCCGGTGGATATCTGATCAGAAGTCATGGAAGTCGCTCCTGCATGTTTGTCCCTGCTGTGCGTCTGTCTGCTCGGCTCTCTGGCGGCTGATTGGGAGTTTGTGGACACTAATTTCACCTACCTCGATGATGTAATCGACTACAAGGATCCCTGTAAAGCTGGTACAGTGCATTTCTTTCTTCTATCTCCTCTACCAATTTTATTGATCTTCTGGCTCTTCCCGTTGGTTTATATATAGGCTAATGTGTTTTGGCCAGTGCCCACAGGCCCTGATCACTGTGAGCTAGTCTGAGAACTTAATGTAGCTGAGGATGTAAAGGCAGCTGATGTGGGTGATACACAACGCTTACATGCAAAACAAATGCAAAGGGGGGGGAATAATCTCCATATTTGCATCTAATTGATAAATAAAGCAACAAATAACTTTTAAAAAGAAAGAAAGAAAAAAAGTAAATACCTCATTTAAATCTGCTTGCTAATGTAGAGAGCAAGCCAAGAAGTAGGCCTGTTGAGATGTTTTACCACACTGTAAAAAACACTCTATTGCAGGTCCTGTATTAGTAGGTTTATTAACAAAAAGTAACACATCATATTTTAAAGCACATCATGTTTTTTGTGTGCAGAATCTGATCTTCAAAAATGTAAATAAACACAATGGAAATACCTCAGCAAAGTACAAGTGGTCTCTAGTTTCTTCACCAATATTTGTTCCCTTTTATCATTCATTTGCAGAAAAAGCATGTCACGCCTGGTATTCTCCACATCAAATCAAATCAGTTTCATTTTTACAGCCCAAAAATCACAATCACATCGCCTCAGTGGGCTTTACGATCTGTACAGTGAACAACGTCCCCTGTCCTCAGATTTGAGTGAGGACTGACTGTCTGTAGCTAACAAAGAACAAACTAAGTAAGCTTGTCAATGTGTTTAGCAGCAACACAGTAACTGACAGCTTTGTGATACCTGAGTGGCAGTAAAAGGACAGAAAGTCCTCTGTAAGGCATCACAGCCATGGTGAGTATGTTGCCATCAGGACGGAGATACAGGGTTACACCTTAATCTTTTTTTTTGCTGGTGATGATGTGAATCACTTTGTTGTTTGTGATTCACATCATCATACATTGTTGTAATGATGGTTGTTTTTGTTTTGTACGAAGGTAGCTTCAAAAAGGGTAGCAAACAAAGCTAACTGTTTAACTTTATTGATAGGAGATATACTAATGTGCTCTTTTCTTTCCATGTGAGGAATCTTGGTTTGGGAGCGCAGTGAAACGAGCATACGTGGTGGTTGGGACAAATCCCTCCTCTTTTCAACAGTTTGCATGTAATGTTGTGGACAAGACTACATTATAAAAATAGCAACTTACAAGTAAAAGTGCTTCATTTATTCTTTCATGTGAGCAGAAGTACAGAGAGAATAGCAACAATGCTGCTCAAGAATCGAGAGTAGAACAATGAATGATCTCTTTTATGAAGTTATGTCATTAGATTATCATTCATAATGAATGCTAAAGGTGCATTCTGTCTTTCTAATGATTTAGCTGAGGTGGAGATCATTTCAGCTATCAGTAAGTTTCTGATAAGTTAATCTACAGCAATGCAACATGCTTCAAAGGCTGGTTTTCTGCAGGATTTCTTACATAGTCACCGCAGAAACTGTTTTTAAGCAGCTGAAGATTTAGGGCAACTTAGGGCAACCATCAGAAACCATAAGACAATAAACAGAATCTGTGAGAGATACTGGACTGAAGTTGGGTTGTTGGCTTCAGCAAACTGAGTAGGAAAAACCCTCGACTTCTTCCTTGAAACACCAACTCTATATCATGAGCTGTGTCTGCATGAATGACGCCCAGGCTTCATCCTGACGCCAAAATCAGGATTTTCTCTCTCCGGTAGGACGACACTGAGTGGTAAACCTAATCCAGGCTTCACGACATCCTCTCTGAAAGTTGTATTGGACATCACACATCACTTTTCCTCCATGTTTCCCCTTCCCAATGCAATTAACACTTTATTACGAGTGTACCTCCTGCATAAATCAGCTAGTCAAGCAGAACTGCTCACTACAGTCTTTCCCATTAAATAGCTCATTTAGCCGTGTGATGTAACAACCTTTGAAAGTCCAAATGAAAAGACATAGCGGGCCCTGAGTCAGCCTTTGAAGTGAATTCACTCATGCAAAGGGTGACTGTAAATGACTGTCACCCCTGCGGCGTGCACCCCATGCCCCGAAGCCAGAGGGATTTCACCGGCGTCCAGCGGAGGACGGCGCTGGCACGGCCTCAATGACCTCAAATGTCTCCAGGCAACTGCCCCGGCGAAGAGGAACGGTGTGTTTTGGAAGTTTCAGAAGTCACAAGTTAGAAAGGGACCCCAACCAGCTGGAGGCCCCCTATGAACCAAAGTAATTACTCTGCATTTTAGATGACGGAAAAAAAAGAAGAAAGGTTTTTCCCTTACCAATTGATAAGGCTCATTAAAATATCATCAGTACTAAAATAGATGTGTGTGTAAATTTGGTATAATCCCAAATGGGCAGACAACATCTATAAGTCTTAGACATAAATCTCCTGTAATAATGGTTTGGTATAACAAAATTTAAAAAGCTGTTGTTGCAGAGTCCAGTGCAGTGACATCACAACCCTGTAACGTATTCAGTTCACATCTTTATTCTTTAAAGTGACGCGGCAGCCTGACAGCTCTCCAATATGTTTCAGTGTGTGTGCAGTGCGGACTGTCTTCAGGAGGTGTGTTTGCTAATCAAACAGACACATGGAGGCCTCTCTTCAGGACAGAGATGTGCACCAACAGTACAGGAAAGCAGGCGGCTGGTTTTAGCTTGGTTCGCTGAGAAAGAAGACTGAAAGCAAAGGAAGCAGCTCCATGTATAGTTTACAAAATCTGACTTCTAGCACCTCTAAGGTTCAATAATTCAGAAACAGATATGGTCATCTTATCTATGAGAAGAAAGATCCTGAAAAGCTTCTTATTTTCGTGAAATACTTTAAGGTCGCTCATAGTGTTTCATTCAAATATAAATGTGTCAATAGCAGAATATAACCGCATGTATACTCATTATCGATTTTCATTAGTTTATTGTTTTAACACAGTTTCAGCTTTATGAATGTTTTATTGATCAGTGTGTTCATCTGCTCCCCCCAGCTGCCTTTTTGGGAGACATTGCCCTCGATGAAGACGACCTCCGCATGTTCAAAAACGTCCACAGCAGTGATGGTGCACGGCACCCTGTCAACCACACAGACTCAGGTAGCAAAGCAGGCCTTAATGTATGACTGACTTTCCGTGAGTTCAGATAGATAAATCAATGATATCTATACACTTATCACAGTTAATGGCTCCTCTTCCAACGCGAGTGTCAGGAGGACGAGAGCAGCAGACAGACAGACGCTCCGTCGCTGGAGGAGAGCCGCCACCTCCAGACCCGAGCGAGTGTGGCCGGACGGCATCATCCCGTACGTGATCAGTGGGAATTTCACTGGTGAGCTCTGAATGAAAACAATGAGTCTTTCATGTGTTCCTACAGTGTGCTTCATGCTGCCACAATGAGCTCCTTGCCATGTGTGGTTTACTGTAATTCCTTTCAGGCAGCCAGCGAGCCATTTTCCGTCAGGCGATGCGTCACTGGGAGAAACACACTTGCGTAACGTTCACAGAGAGGACGACTGAAGAAAGCTACATTGTTTTCACATACCGACCCTGTGGGTGAGTTGGGTGCACACTAACTACTTTTAATTGGCATTATTTATCAGTTTGCACATAGATAATGCCTCATGCTATAAAGATTGTCAGATTGTCTTGTCCTGCTGTAGTATTTTTAAAATTTCTACTATTCAAGGGATCCATTGACTTCCATTCATTTTCATATGATGTGAAAGTCAATCAAACCCACAGAGCTTCCCGGAGCATTTTATCTCCTTTCGGTTCATTGTTTTGGTTCACTCCCAGTGTACTCTTCATCGTTATTTTAAGCCACAGCTGGCAACTGTTTTTTAAAGTGCTCTAAAAACCCAATATATGCTTTGCAACTAGCTGGTGAACATAGTGGAATCATTAGCAGCTTAAGAGTCAGATGTTTTCCTCAGGGGTTGGTGGAGACAAAGTCAGAGCTCAAAGAGAGAGAGAATATTGGACCCACATTCGTCGGGTTGCCAGAAACACGAATCTGAATGAATGCCGATTGTCACAGTTGCACAAAATGCAGACACGTTGAGGCAGGCAGGTTGAAAGCAAAAACCAAGCTTTAATGAGCTGATGTCCAAAAACCAAAAAGGAAGTAACAAAAGACGGTCATTGGAAAGTCCAAGGAAAAAAAAAAAAATCAAGAGAAACTGAGGACAAACCAGAAACCAAAAGGTAACTAATCAGGAACGCAGGGAGCACACAAGGACAAAGGAACAGCAGACAAGGGAGACATGGGATAAAAACAGACAAACCAACAGAGAGTGAGGAAACAGCACAGTCTTAAAATATCAAACTGAATTAACCAGGGCGTGAGGTGCAAGTGGAGAGACACTGACGATGCTGATGTGAGACAGGTGTGGCGCAAAACAGGACAGACGAGCAGGAAGTAGAAACAAGACACAAGAAATAAATCTAACCAAAAACCAAAACCATGATGTTGCTCGTGTCTATTTGATGTTTAACTAAGCAGCTGTTAGTTAGTTAGTGTTAGTGCATAGTTTATATCTAATGTGACAGATTACAGAACTCAAGCAAAATCCAAGAGTTGGCTAATTGACTATCACCTCATACAGATATAAATGGGGGCCCATTATGGTGGTCCCCAAGAGCTCAGTGCACTTTAATGTAACAAAACTCTAAAACAAAAACAATAAAGAAAACTAAACCAGATACAAAAATGCATCTGGTAGCACAGACGACAACGGAGACTGTTGCCAGAGGACCTTAAAAAAGTGATGAACATGGGTCGGACATATTTTGTTGTTGCCACGAGTTGTGTTTTTTGACTCACAAAGTTATCGAAGTCGGGTTCGATTTGTCATCAGTTTATGTTTATGATGAGGATTTTTTTCCCTTTCTTTGTGTCAATGTATTTCAGATGTTAACCCGCGTATATAAGTTGAGTCCTGAACAGAGGAGGTTGAGTTTCTTCCAAGACTGTCAGTAATGCAACAGAGAAATCTTTATCAATGAATTAGACTTTTCACATCCACAGCTCCAGAACCCATTTTTATTTTCTCACACATTTTCCACACCCTTGCACATGCACTGAGAGTGACGGCAGCACACGCCTTGTAGGAAAAAAGTGTCTGAGTCTTTATGTAATCTAGGAAAATGGCATTCAGGGAACTAAAACTGTCAAACCTGCACTTTAAAAAGGTCAACAAAACTGAAAATTATAGATTAGTTACAGACACTGGCATGCTCCTTCAATGTTCAAAAGCAGCAAAGCCTCAGTGTTTGTTCTGCAGGCGCTCCAGGATCTAACCAGTGTCGCCCCCCGCCCTCCTGCAGGTGTTGCTCCTACGTGGGGAGGAGAGGCAGCGGCCCTCAGGCCATCTCCATAGGAAAGAACTGCGATAAGTTTGGCATTGTGGTCCACGAGCTGGGCCACGTGATCGGCTTCTGGCATGAGCACACGCGTCCAGACCGCGATGAGCATGTAAGCATCATCAGAGACAACATCCAACCAGGTACTGTTAACTTCAGCTGCTCTGACATGAATAAAGTGTAGAAGAAAAAAAAGAAAGAAAAGAAGAGAAAAAGCACACGTGTGTGCTCCAGATGTTTCTCCCTGCGTTTAGACTATCTGTATCTGACTAGGACAGGAGTATAACTTCCTGAAGATGGAGCCAGGCGAGGTGGACTCGCTCGGGGAGGTGTACGACTTTGGCAGCATCATGCATTACGCCAGGAACACGTTCTCCAGGTTGGCGTGCGATGACTCTGTCTTGCTTCTTGCTTTTCTTTCCTAGAGTTAGTTTTGCATTTAAAGGGTTTGCAGGGATTTCATCCCTTCGGTGTTCCTGAGCGCGCTCACTTTGTTTTTCAGCTCTACCCTGGTTCACATTAACAGGCCATTACACAGCTCCACTGGGACAGTTACTGGTTCAATGTCCTGCTAAAGAGCCGACTTGTTGAGCATTTGGTTATTCACTCTGTCCACCCCGCCTGTATATTTCATTTGGCAACATTACAGTGCACCAGCCGGATTTTCTAACCAAGCCGTCATCACCACCACCTCACTTCTGACCTCAATTGGTGACTAACCTCCTTCAAATATCTGAAATTTGGGGTTTTAAATGACAAAGTATTGAGCTGTTGAGGGTTTCTGGCTTGATCAAAACCTCTCAGCCGCTAATATCATGCTGCATTGTCAGCCGACCTGCTGTTTGTCCCTCCATTCAGCTCTGCTAAACAAGCTCCACAGGAAACCTCAGGGGATTTGATCCCGTATTGTGACAGAAATGGTTTCACACCGGTCTCCTTTTCATTTCTGTCTCGTGCATGTTGTTGCCCCGTTGCTTTTCTCTGTGCTCTGGTTTTTTACCTCCATCGCCGCTTTGCTGCTCTGGGTCATGGAGGCAAGCCAAGCTAAATAAAGGCCTGGCAGTTCAGGCTTTGTTGAACAATTTGGGCTGGAGTGGCCTTTTTCTCTGGCATTCAGGAGCGGGCTCCACTGAGCCGGCTGGCACCGTCGAAAGGCCCCATTCAGAGCACTCTGTTTGCACATGCCTGTCATTCATGGGCGCATCACCATGGGAACTGTGCGAGAGTGAGCTCCGAACCCAGTGAGAGATTATCAGAATCAATAAAAGTATCAAGTTGTTGGTCAGGAGTCGGATCTATTGAGAAAAAAAAATCCTGCAATATAATCTCTCTGTGATAAATGTCGTTTTCCCGCACGTCAGTCGGGAGGTTAGATATTTCCTTATCAGGCTTCTTGTCCTGTAATTAACTTTTCAATCATGAGATGCTTCGAGATGCTTTGAGAATAAACGTCTCATGTTGTGTTCCGTCTGAAACAGAGGCGTCTTCTTAGACACCATCCTGCCCCGTTACGACGTCAACGGAGTCAGGCCACCCATCGGACAGAGGACCAGGCTCAGCAAAGGGGACATTGCACAAGCCCGCAAACTCTACAAGTGTGCAAGTAAGATGCATTGTACTAAAAGGTGTAGAGAAAATAAGTGCGTGCACTAGCTTAAAGCTAAAGGAAACAAAAGATAGAAGAGAGTTTAGAATGTCCTCTGTTCTTCATAATGTTGTCCCTCTGGTCTGTTGTAGTGTAACAACAGTGTTGTCGTGGTCTGTGGTTGTTACAGGATGTGGGGACAGCCTGCAGGAGAGTGCTGGAAACTTCTCCTCTCCTGGTTTTCCCAACGGCTACTCGGCGTACGCTCACTGTGTCTGGAAGATTTCTGTCACCCCCGGAGAGAAGGCGAGTGGTGACTAAACGAGTGAAGGCATCAGTTCAATCCGACAGTCGAGCCAAAATGATCAAAGTTACTGACTTAATGAATGTCGGTGTTTACTACGACCACGGTTTTTAAATCACTGAAGTGTCCCAGTCCAAACAACCAATCAGTCTGCTCCAGGGTCTTTGACTGCAATGAGTTCTGCATTCATGTATGGCAAACATATCAGCAGTGAGCTGAATTACAAAAAGATACACCATAAGTATCACAATGAACTGAAGATTTTAGTCACGTCAAGTCAATCTGCAGGTGAATGAATCAGTTTTTTATACCACATCTGTGCTGTTATTTTAAAACAGTTTAATCAAAGTAGAGCGAGAACAAAAAAGTCAATTCATCTGATTTGTTGCAACTATAACACGAAATGCAAACATTTTAAGTCATCAATCGAGTGATTTAAAGTCAAAACTCTCTGATCCCAACTTCTTTTAGTCCTCCATGACAATAATGACAATCTATCTTAATCTGTTAACTGCAGCCGACTAAAAATTATTTTTCTTTCCCTAGTCAATAAAAGTGTTGTCATTTTAGTTCAGTATCAGTTTGTAAAATGTCACACAGCACTGTGTTGGTGTCACATTTTCAATCTCCTGTTAAAAGTCAGAGACTCATGAATCTAGATATTTTAAATCTGAATATAACTTTTTTTCTCATAACAATCTGCCCTCCGTCTTTGTCTTCTGTCTCTTAGATTGTTCTGAACTTTACGTCGATGGACCTCTTCAGGAGTCACCTGTGCTGGTACGACCACGTGGAGGTCCGGGACGGGTTCTGGAGAAAAGCTCCTCTGAAAGGTCTTCAGCTGTGATTCACAGCACACCTCCTCTCTCTCTCTCTCCTCTGAGTATCTTCCAGAAACCTGTCATACCCGCTGTGTTATGTTCTCAGCGCTGGGCACTTGCGGAGTTGTTACTGACAGATAGTTTTGTTTTTTTTCCACGTGCTTTGGCAGGCCGTTTCTGCGGAGACACACTTCCAGATCCAATGATCTCAACTGACAGCCAGCTGTGGATTGAGTTCAGAAGCAGCAGCAGCTGGGTGGGCAAAGGCTTCTCAGCAGTGTACGAAGGTATAATACTGGCGGTGTGTGGGTTTTAATATGCGTTTCTTTTGGGTAATGTAGAAAACTGATAGCAGAATCTCTTTTCTCACCTACCGTGCAGCCATCTGTGGAGGAGAGGTGAAGCGGGACAGCGGACAGATCCAGTCGCCCAATTACCCCGATGACTACCAGTCCAACAAAGTGTGCGTGTGGAAAATCACAGTCGCAGAGGGTTTTAATGTTGGCCTCTCCTTCCAGTCATTTGAGGTAAAAGCACTTTTATTGCTATTAGTTGCATGTTAAGAAAAACAAGAAAGTATCTCCAGGAAAAAACCTTCATATTCCCTTCGGCACTTTGAACCTTTAGTTTTATTTTATGCAGACCACGAAAAGCATCTCGTGGCAAACTCAACTGTCCTCGCTCCTACTGCAGATTGAGAGACATGACAGCTGTGCCTACGACTACGTGGAGGTGAGGGACGGCGGCTCGGAGAGCAGCCCGCCACTGGGCCGTTTCTGCGGCTACGACAAACCAGACGACATCAAGAGCAGCTCCAACCGGCTCTGGCTCAAGTTCGTGTCCGACGGATCGGTCAACAAAGCCGGGTTTGCAGCCAACTTCTTTAAAGGTCAGAGAGTCCATTCAGGTACAAACTGCCTTGCAATCAAAAGAGCATGAAGTTTGGAACCAATTCTGCCCATTCTTACACTTGGCAGAGATGGACGAGTGCTCCCGACCCGACAACGGTCAGTGCGAGCAGCGCTGCATGAACACGCTGGGAAGCTACAGATGTGCCTGTGATCCTGGATATGAGCTGGCAGCTGACAGACGCAGCTGTGAGAGTGAGTGTAGTGCACAAACACACACACACACACACACACACACACACACACACACACACACACACACACACACACACACACACACACACACACACACACACACACACACACACACACAATTCTGACCCTAATGATGCAGGAAAGCTAGTGAAGCTAGTAATAAGCTGATTTGTGGGGAAGACTAAATCAGAAGATCAATACCACTCTCTCATACATTTCCATTAACATAAGTCTAAGGCCTGCAACCAGTTAGCTTAGCTTAGCTTAAAGACTAGAACCACAGGGAAACAGCTAGCATGGCTATGTCCTGGCGTATTAAAATCCACCTATCAGCACTTGTTTCCAGGCTTTGTGTACTACATTCAATATGAGTTGGCCTGGTGGTTTTCTCTTCATCCACAAGAGGGCAGCGCGTCCTTGCTGCATCTTATTTTCGAGCCTTGACAGGCCACAGCAGCACTGATTGACTAACTTGTTTGTTTTTCACTTCTACATTTGATGGAACTTTCTTCTTCTGCTCCACTACATCTCAGGGACAAATATTGTACCTTTTACTCCACTGCAATGGTCATAGCATTAGATGAAGAATTATATTCTGACTGCAGATGTATTTCTAGCACCCTCAATTCCTGATCCTAGACTACATGCACTTGGAAATCACTCAGTTTCTTTGTCATCAGCAGCCTGTGCATTAAGAGGCCATTGTCACCTGCAGTTAAAGAATTAAAGAACAGGACAAGAGACGCACAAATTCCTACAAATTGAATATAATTTATGTCATGCAAGTGTTTTCTCTCACACTTCCACCACTAACATCAGTGCTCTCTCCCACCAGCAGCTGCCTGCGGCGGGTTCATCACCAAGCTGAACGGCTCCCTCACCACCCCCGGCTGGCCCAAAGAATACCCTCCCAACAAGAACTGCGTGTGGCAGCTGGTGGCGCCCATCCAGTACCGCATCACTCTGGTGTTCGACGTGTTCGAGACCGAAGGAAACGATGTGAGTTGGCGAAGGTGATGTTTTATCTGTCCGTAGGTAACGCAGCATCGTCTTCCGCCGTTGCCTTTGTAGTGAGTAAAATTGTCCAGTGTTTACCATCAGGTGTGTAAATATGATTATGTGGAGGTGCGCAGTGGGTTGAGTTCCGACTCAAAGCTTCACGGGAAGTTCTGTGGCGCCGAGAAGCCCGAGGTCATCACCTCCCAGCACAACAACATGAGGATCGAGTTCAAGTCCGACAACACCGTCGCCAAGAGGGGCTTCAAGGCTCACTTCTTCTCTGGTAAGTCGGGAAGGATGATCAATCAAACTATAGATATATGGAGAGTTTTGAATACCGTGCAGGCTTAAATAAATTCAGCATGTGTTCTGCTTAATCAAATCACAGATAGAGAACAACAATGTTTACAGCCCATCCAAAAATGTACATATGAACATTCATGTCTTTTTCTACCATTAAAAGCTGGAAAATGGATCTACATGGGGGGAAAAGCCAATCATGTGTGTGAAAATGTGGAACTTACAGACGAGAAGCAAATTTCATGTGACTTCATGTTTACATTTAGGGAATTTATCAGACGCTTTTGTTCAGAGCAGTTTGGGGTTCAGAGTCTTATCCAAGGACACTTTGACACACAGATCAAGGGAATCGAAACCAGCAAAAATCAAGTCACATGTTAATATATTAAATTCACATGAGAAAAAGCCAAAAACTAACCTTTGCACCTGCACTCACACACTTTTGGGCCTAAAAAGGTTAACTCAGTAAGTTTCATTTGTTTCTGCAGCGTACTGTGAAATGGTTTTAATTAAAGTTGTTCCAACATCGCCACAGACATAGACGAGTGCTCCAAAGAAAACGGAGGCTGCCAGCACGAGTGTGTGAACACCTTCGGAAGCTACAGCTGTCAGTGCCGCAGCGGCTTCATGCTGCATGATAACAAGCACGACTGCAAGGAAGGTACGGTCCGCTCTCTACCGGATTTAAAGGGTCAGTCCACCCAAAATACAAGAAAGAAGTCTCCAGTTCTTTATGAGTTGATCACTTGCTGGGGGTCATTTAGGTATGAAGCCATGAGGGGACAGGAAGCGTGTTGATGTTTTTAAGTCAGATGTTTAGATATCTCCAGTGTGTGGAACAAATAGAACAACTTAGTTTTGCTTTTGTACCATTCGCTCTTGATGGATGCCTATTTAAAGGAATTTCCCAAGAGGGCACTTGCATTGTGAAGAAGAGGAAATGATGTGACCCCTCAGTGATGCAGCCGTCATTGTGCCGCTCTTGCTATTGTGTTTTTCAGCGGGCTGTGACCACGTTGTCAACAGCGTCTCAGGGACAATAAGCAGCCCCAACTGGCCCGATAGATACCCCAGCAAGAAGGCCTGCACCTGGATTCTGTCCACCACACCGGGCCATCGCATCAAACTTGTATGTCATTTTTTTTTTTCCCCCACCCAGTAAAACATTATTTCATGATATAACACTCAGGAGTTCATTCAAATTGCTCTCAGGTTTTCAACGAGATCGACATGGAGGCTCATCTGGAGTGTGCCTACGACCACCTGGAGATCTACGACGGGCGAGACGTTCGCGTCCCGACTCTCGGACGCTTCTGTGGCACCAAAAAACCCTCCCCGGTCGTCTCCAGCGGCAACAAGATGTTCCTGCGTTTTTTCTCAGACAACTCAGTGCAGAAGAGAGGCTTCGAGGCCACTTATGGAGCAGGTGGGCAACAGTAAAGTCGCTTTTTTTAACCCCTGGAAAATGAGTAAAATGAGAATAGAACACCCAAAAATGTGTCATTTCGACCGTGGGTTTGTTTTCTGCCGTGTTTAGAAGGCTGCATTCTTTCCGCACTTTTACGAGTTCCTCTTTTTTGACCCCTCTAATTTTGTGGTCGCTGATTCCCAGAATGCGGAGGGAGCTTGAAAGCCGAGGTCAAGACAAAGGATCTCTACTCTCATGCCCAGTTCGGAGATAACAACTACCCGGGTGGCTCCGACTGTCTGTGGGTGGTCTCCGCTGAGAAGGGTTACGGAGTGGAGATCATCTTCCAAGTGTTTGAGATCGAGGAGGAGGCAGACTGCGGCTACGATTACGTGGAGCTGTACGACGGCGCTGACATCAAGTCTCCGAGGCTGGGACGGTATTGCGGATCTGGGGTAAGGCTAAAAATATCCTTCTTGTGATTGTAAACTAAATGAATCTTTCGTAAAACTTCTTCTCTCGTCTGCACTTTCTTCTCTCTCTCTCTCTCAGGCCCCAGAGGAGGTCTACTCGGCTGGAGACGCCATACTTTTAAAGTTTCACTCGGATGACAGCATCAATAAAAAGGGCTTTCATGTACGCTACACGAGCACAAAGTTCCAGGACACGTTACACGCAAGCAAGTGACTCTCTCGAAAAACCTACCCCCAAAAACCCAAATGGAGACTTCACCCCTAACATTTGGTGGGACACACCCGTTTCCAGACGAGGAGTGAATGCATGGACTTGACACCACAAACACCAGCCCCACATACTTTACATCTGTTAGCGAGGGCGAAGCCACGCTTTACTCTTCCTCATTATATACTGTAGCTGTGTAGGATGATAAAAACAAGGACTAGTTTGCAGTGATTATTTCGAGTAAATTCGGTCGCGCCGCTTGTACTGAGCTGATTACGTCGTAGCACTGTGTTGAGATATAAAGTGTAAATATTGTGCTATAGCTTGACGTGTTTATTTTTTAAAATCATGATGTCAGCTGTGGCACATTCTACAGTCTAAGGCTGAAGTTTGATCACTTTGAATGAATGAGATGCACTTTGTTGTTTTATATCTCTGGAGAAATGCACAAAATGAGTGAGAAGGATTGAAAAAAACGAACGTGCTGAAAGCTCAGTTGTTCAGACCAGATCCCTCATTTGCATTTTTATTCAGCCCCTTTCGTTGATCTAGTTTAATTTTTGAGTTTCCTCACATTAACAGACAATCACAGTATTTTTGAGTTCCCTTGTGACAGTTTTGACCTCTGACTGGTGTTTATGTGTGCTCTCTATGAAAATACACAAGGACAGCATGATAATGGATGAAATTAAAGGGATAGTTCACCCCAAAATATCTGTCGCGCTATTCATCCATTTAGATGGTTTTGGTGCGAGTTGCCGAGTTTTATATAGATATCAGCCTTCTCTCTTGATTGTAATAGAACTTGATTAGCACTCGGCTTGGGGTGGAGGACCTTTTTGTGAGCAGTTCTTTCTGCCACACTACACTCGCCAACCTTATCGCCATGCAGAAGGAACCGTGCATGTAGTAATGGACCTTCCACAGCGGTGTCAAGAGCACGCACTTCCCGTCTTGGCAGGCATTCTTGGCACAGTCTGAGGGCCAGACAGAGGGGAAAAGAACATCAACTGCCAACAACAAATAATGTCAAGTATAAACAAACATAACATTAGCTTTGCTTTTCCTATAAATTGCATGTTAATACTGAAATATATACCTGGAAACTAAAATATAAGTAAAGCTCAGTTAAGCATTTATGTCGTTTTGTTTGTTTTTCGAATTTCTAAATGGGCACGTGGGGGTCCCAAACAATACTCTGCCTAGTGTATGTACTGCCAGTGTTTAACACATCCCTGCTCTTGTTCATGAGTAGATGGACGCTTACATACAGTTGGTGGGTGTAGTTAAGTAAAAAAAGAAACTACTTCCTACATGAAACTGCTCACAACAAGGTCTGTGGACTATAAATATGTCCCTTCAATTTTGGGGTGAACTGTCCCTTTAAAGAGCGACTAAACACCAGCCGAATATCTTGATTTTGCTCGCGCCCTCAAGTTATTTTTCTGTATTTACCTGCTCACGTGTAGTAGAGTAGTCTGGAGGTTGTCAGTGCACTGTGACATCACCATGGGGCGGGGTCACAGGTGCAGTCAGCCTGGCGTTAAATGAGAAAATTCCCTTACAGCACACACACATCATGACTGTCACATCAAGACAAAAGAGAGGAAGGAAGGCATCATTTAAAAGACTCTCGTCAAGGTGAAGTGATTGCACCTGAAGAGGAGTGCTCGCGTTGTTCGACCTGCCTCAGGTGTGATCATGTGACTCCTTGAGGACACTGTCTGGCCGTTGTTCTTAAACAATGACAAATAGCATTTTAACACATTGCTTGATCAGATGACGAGGATGTTTCTATTTATTTTTAATGTTGGAATAAGCACACTTTGGGGAAAAACAGTTTCAAAAAATGTTCTTTTATTAAAATGTCGATCGTATAATTCTGTGTGACACTGGGTGCCACTTTACATGCATCAGCCCTTAGATCAACCAGGGTAGACAGCTGCCACTGTCATGTAGCACCGCAAGTCCAAAATTACAACTGTCTGTTCACATAAAAGAGACTATTAAACCAAAGTTGCTTTTACTTGTTGTATAACTGTTCTGTCAGCTCAAATCAAAGAGCTTGACATCTCCCAAGATCTCCCTTGAATGCACCAAATACATGATTAGTAAGATACGGCACCATGAAATCAACTTGTTAAATTCTTAACAGCACATTATTGCATCATTTTCAACATGTCTAAAACATTACAGTATATAGCGATGAAGATATTGAATGTATCAAGTGTATCATGCACGAGAAAGATAATTGATTTAAAAAAAAACAAAGTACATAAAGCACATTGCAGTCAGATGACCAGACAGTTTCACATTCTTCACTGAAGCTCAGCTCCTCTGAAGTGAAATGTGTGGCAGTAGATCCAGTCTACAAACTGACTTATGTGTTGAATAAAAATATTACTTAAAGGTTCCCCGTGAAGTTTTGATTTCTAACTGTGCAACGGAGCTGTTGTTTAATGAGTGGGTCCCTGTTTAGGGTGAATACACAGTCCTAAAAATGGTCTGGCACGATTCCACTGATCAACAGGGAGTGGCGAGGCTGTACAGAAATCTATGCATTGTCATATGAAGATAAGTTCAGATATTTACAAGGAAACAAGCTCTGCTCTCCTTTCCGGTCATCTGGTCCTATGTTGTCCCGTGCTCGGCTGCCATGTCCAGCCATTTTTTTTCTCTCTTTTGTTCCCTCTGCCGTTCTCTCATCTCCTCCCCAAGTCTCCTCTCCACTCAGCTCCTCCCCTCTCGTTTCCTAGGCTCTCTATCATACTGAGTGACATTGTCTACTTAACAAAATTACTCTCTGTTTTATACTTTTCAATCCTTTGCTTGAAATTTGAAGCATATTTGTATATTTGGGGGGGAACGTGTATTATTATGGTTCTGGTCGGCGGTGTTACATGCCAAGATACGCTGCAATGACAGCAAAGGCAGAGAAGACGAAGACTGCGAGCTGCAGGCGATGTGTTTTGATGACTAACGCTGAATATAAACATAACTTTTGTTTGTTTACAAGAGAACTCCAGAGGGCCCTTCAAGATACATCTGTTTCTTAAGGACAGATAATATCAATATTTAATGTTTGACAATTACAAATCCCCTGTTGAATCTATTTGTGTACGATAGAAAGTAGGTTTGTTCAGGTTTTTCTGTAACTATTTACCAAAAACCATTTTCCCTTTTTCTTTTGTTTGCCGCAGTTCTTAAATCTTAGGTAAGAAAACTTTGAGAGGCTCATTCTCATGCACTTTATCCAGAAAGCCCAAGTTAAAGTAAGGGTACAGTGTCTCCTTGAAGGTCTCCCTGAAGGTGTAGAGGTGTGTCATGCTCTCTGCATTGTAAAAGGACACCAGGCCCCTCTTGTAGTCCAGGTACACACCGATCCTAGCCAGCGGCTCCTCCAGGGACAGGACCTTCGGGGGGGACGTGCCAGCCATATACTGTATCCCATAAGAGAGGGAGAGAGTCCAGAAGCCGTTGGCTGGGAGGGCTTTGATGACTCCCTTTCTGGGCACCGACTCTCGCGCCACTCCCACAGTCCACACTGTGCTGCTGTAGACTTCGATCTCCCAGTAGTGGCGTCCATGGGTGAAGCCCTGGCTCCCCAGCAGTGACAGGGCAGCGTTGAACCTGTAAGGGTTGTCCTGCACGGTGTGGTTAAAGGTCTGGTAGCGAACACAGGTGAGGGAGGAGGTCAGGCTGAGCCATGGGTTGGCAGTGCTGGAGTTAAACGTGATGGCTGCTGGAACTACAAACCAGGAGAATGTAGATCAACAAAAGATTTGAGAGATTCTTTGAAAACACATCTTGATGCTTCGATGAAAAATGTTGGTGCAAGTGTAATTCAGTGCTTGTCAGTTGTTCGGGCAACATGTCCCATTAAGTACCTGGATAAATGCTTCCTTTCATGGATTTCCACACTCGGTACTGCAGGGGCCCCGCAAACCGACCCTCGCACAGACTGGGCGGTGTGAACGCGGGTTTCTCAAACTTCAGCGAAGGCCTGCCAACAGAAGCAAAGTCAGAACAGAAAGGACCGGGGCTAAAAGCAATAACCTCTGCAGGATCGAATGACAGAAAAACTTTCCCACACTCACCTCTGGAGGAGGACTTTGATGCTCTGCAAGCGAGGCGCAAGAATAAACACAGGAAAAGAGAGATGGAGAGTGATGATTAGTATTTGTCGTATCTGAAAGGAGAGAAAGCTTTTTTCCACATTACATCAATGTCTGAGCTCACGCTATCCCACCCTGTGGGATCTCCCTGTGGCTGGGGGAAAGTCCCGCTGCCGTGGCCTGAGTATGGCCCTGTGCCTGAGCTAAACTCCTTATCCCCCCAGATCAGCGGGGTGAGATCACTGGCCTACATCCTGTCTCCGCTCGAGGCTTTTGTTATTAGAAAAGCAGCAACGTTTTTTTGCCAGTATGTCAAAGTCTGCTCTTCGAAACGCACGCAAACCGACATGATCAACATGTTTATGGCTTTTAAGAACAGGGTACAAACTGGGCCACACCCTGCTCAGTCGGACCTCGGATGTTGATACTGGAGCCCGTTTAACATTTTGGCACAGAAAAAGCTGTCGCTCATTCCAAGTTTTACTTTTTCACTTCGTGCTTCTACGTGATATAAATACTTTTGCAAAACCAATAGCTTTCAAAATCACAAGCTCAGCATTTCCCGACTTAATCATCCCCAGAGCTGACTCATCACGCTCTTAATAACTTCCAGATGGACTCAGATCATCGTGTGCGAGGTTCACGCGAACCCAACTCACCCGCAGCAGGGTGAACGGGTCCTGCTCCTTCAGCTTGTCCTCTATCTCGTGGACGGCTCTCTGCAGGCGGGAGATCTCCACGCACAGCAGGGCCTTGTGCTCGTCCAGGCGGATCAGCTCCCGGCGCTCCTCCGTCTTCAGCTTCACCTGCAGCAGCTTCTCCTCCTGGTACAGGAACTGGTGCAGGTCGCTGAACTGGGCCTCGATGCGCTGCTTGAGGTCAGCGGTGTGCTCCTGAGTGGAAACGGAAGCTGACGTCACTGAGAAGAACCGCGCAACATTCATTCATGCAGCCACTCCTTTTAAGAACTGCAGAGGTTGCGTCAGGGCTGGGCAACATATCAATATCATATCTTTATCGTGACATGAGACTATATATTGTCTTAGATTTTGGACATCATTATATCATGATGCCTTTTCCTGGATTTCAGGCTGCATTACAGGGAATTTTTGCAGGTGTCTGGTCAACTGTGTCATGATAAAGCCTAAAAATATTGCACTGCTATTTTAAGGCCATCCCACCCCGCCCTAAGTGACATGACAACAAAGATGGACACATAAAATACATGTTGTGTTTTGCTCTTTCTTTTTTTATAGAAAGAAATGTTTATAACAAATTTCTTCCTTTTTTTCAAATGTAAACATTTTTTTCTGCTCTAATCTGATTTGAAGACATTAAATGGGTCAAACTGCAGAGTTACTGTGTGCGATGTGTGTACCTGCATCCTAAAACCTCGTCGTGGAGGCGTTTCCTCTCACCTTCAGCTTTTTAACCTCGTCCTCTGCCTCCCTGTCGTACTGCAGCGCTGTGTTGAGCTCAGCTTTCAGGGAATCCATGGAGCTGTTCAGAGACGCCTGAACGGAGAGAGACAACACAGCTCAAATACAATGTCACATGTACTTTTATTGGCTGGTCTGAAGCAAAAGCATTGAATAGACACATGGAAAACTCCTTACACATGAAAAATAGACAAGGTAATTATCGCTGACATTTCCTTTAAGTTACCTGCACACAGCAGTGATAAACATGGAATGGATGATGATGAAATGACAAACTACTATACTTTAAAGTTGTGGCTTTTGCATCCACATAAGGGGTTTTTATATAAATGTATTAAAGACTATCATAAGAGAAGAAAATGAATTCTCACTGACAACTTTAAAAGGATGTATTAAAAGTAAATTGTTACTATTACAGGCGGTACAAACTACTATGCAAAAGTAAAATGTGCATTCTTCCTGAGATGCATCCTAAAGTGCAGAATTTGGGAGAATAACAAGAAATCTGGAAAAATTAATTCATCAACAGATTGTAAGATCTTAACATTCTGCCGATTCGTTTGCACTACACACAGACAACAACTTAAAGCCGAACTCACCCTGTACTTCTGCTCAGCCTCCTGGACACACACCATGGTGTGATTTCTGTGCTCCTGGGACAGACCACACACCAGACACACCAGCTCCTGGTCCTCCTCGCAGTAAAGCTTCAGCTCCTCTCTGTGTCTGCTGCAGCGTGGCACCGGAGCAGGAGCCCTCTCTGTCGCCCCAACATCTGGCGGGCAGGGTGCAGTCCCGCTCTCCTCCAGACCCTGACAGTAGCTCTCCACTATGTTGGCGACGATGCGGTTGGGCCTGTAGCTTTGTCCGGGGTACACCTTCCGGCACTGAGGGCAAGAGCCTGTGCCTCCCTGCCCGGGGCCCCGGGGACCGCTCCAGTAACCCTCAATGCACGCCTGGCAGAAGGTGTGATCGCAGGGCAAAGACACCGGCTGCTTGAAAAGATCCAAGCAGATGGAGCAGGTGAGATCTCTGCTGATTCTGTGTGTGTGCGCTGAGCTTTTGGTCACTTTTCCAGCGATGGGCGGCTGCCGCAGCTTTTCCATCACTGTTTGCACAGCAAACTCTCCTTCCATTGGTTTCCAACCCTTCTTCTCTGGCTTTATCCCCTGGTTTAGTCGCTCCAAGTTCTGCAGATAAACTGAACTGATTTTCTTCACTTCTTTCTGATTCTTGCTCATTCCTTTGCCTTGATTGTTTTCCCTTTGTTCGGACTGTACAGCTGGACGTCTGCGTCCTTCCTCTCCTGCAGAGTGTGGCCGCTCTCTTTGGCCTCCAGTCTTCCTGTTGATTTGTGGGGAAATGAAGTGGGTGGTGCAGAAGCAGCCACAGCCTCTCACATCCTCAGCAGATAGTGAGGGGATCTCAGTGGGCCCCCCTTTTCCCTCTAGACTGACGTCACATCTTAGTCAGGAAACGGAGGCGGACCGTGGATATTTTATCCTTAGCATGTTTGTTCACTGAAGTCTGGCCGGTAAGTGCAAGAAAAGTCCTGCTCCACTAAACTTAATCCTAATCTGCTGGAGAGTAACTACAGAAAAATGTAAATCCATTTTACGTGACCTTGAGTGTGTGCGTGCCCACGCACCAGTGTGTTTGACAAGAAGCCTGTGATCAGTAACATATTTCCTGCTTCTTTTTATGGCAAAGGCTCACTGCCCAGTAAGTAATCATTATGGCTGAAGAGTAAACAAAACCATTAGGAGATTTACACAAAGAAAGAAAACGTCCTGCAGGAAGAAAGCTCCACCATGGGCAAATACACACTCTGCAGGCATCCTGTGAAGTTTCTTTTTCCCCCCTCCAGTTATTACAACAGATATTTACAGCTCATTCCCCCGAGGGCTGAAACATCTGTCCAGCTAACTAGAGCTTCTTTCATCACAGTAGTCGAGAGGTTTCGTGTGGATTACTACCAAGGAAATCCCCTATAACTGTGGAGCCTAATATAAATATTACAGGGTGTTACATCAGGCTAATCACACTGTAGCGCAATAAACTCTACACAGATACCCTGTGATTATGCACTGGAACATAATCACAGGTCAGGAGAGTACAACCAAAATTGAACGTGTGTGAGAGAGACACACACAGAGAGAGCACGTTTAACATCCTGTCCGGTGTGTGGAGCGTATTCAGACAATGCAGAGTGACGAAAACCCAATTAAAAGTTCTAGAAATCAAACTAAACCACTTGTAGCTCTGGGGCTTACAGCTTTGGTTTGAGTTCATTGTTGCAGAGAGAATTGGTACTTTTGGCAGGACAGTAGTGACATCTGGTGTCCGAACTGAAAATGAAATTAAGATGACTGACGGTACAGAATAATACAGTTGGGAATGAGAAGAGAATCTAGTAAAGTAACTGGTGTTAGAAAGGAAAAAAACATTTTTTCTTTTCGTGTGCCGGTCAACATTTGGGATTGTTTTGCTTCCATAACATGTCTTCTTTCAGACTACTGGGAAGAAAATATACAAATTTAGGCGTTCATTCTAGTTTAAATGGCTGTTTAGGACATTCAAATAAATATAAAATATCTGAAAACTTGTAAAATAGTTATGGTCTTAATATGAGTCATCAACAGGGGATGTTTCAAGGATATATCTATTAGTTCAAATGTAGCACACAGGCCCTGGGGCTCAGAAAGCACTGTACTGTCATCCTCCATCAGTGTGACACGTCCCCAGACCCTCACACAGACCTACAGGTGAGGGCACAGAGTGTGAGCAGACTGACAGAGGGATGAGAAGCTGATAAAAGCAGGAGTGTGAGGAAGCAGGTAGGTAAGAAGAGGCAGATGAGACTGATGGCTCCAGTAGTCGAGCTCACCTCTGAGCCCCTCCACATGTGGGCTGGACTGGACCAACAGGATGATTGCAGGTGGTCTGCTGATGTACCTCAGGTGCAGAAGAAGTGTAATCACATGAACTCTGAACTCAGTAGCTGTCCGTGGTGCTGGGAATCTGTTGCTGGAGCTGTCTGCAGTGCTGGACGTGTCTGTGGAGGTGATGATAAGCGGCCATTTTGTGTCTTTTTGCTCGTTTGTTCGTTTCCCCAAACTGTACATGTTAACTTTCAGACGTCATAATTGATCAAAACTATTTTAGGTACTGTATGTCATCCTTCAACAGTAATATTAGAGTTAAACTATTTGCTAAATAAACTAACCAGTGTGTCAGACGGGACCTGGTGGGGTGGCGGTCATTCTTGAAAGCTGCTCATAAGCAGAGCTAATAACTAGCTAGGCTAGCTAGAGTAAGTTAAATGGAACTAGCTACCAAGCTAGCTAGGTGCTAGTTGCAGTAATAGCTATTCCTCTCTTAGTTATTTATTAAGCAAGCTATTGACAAAAAATTACTTGAGACACACTTTTTAAACAAACCCATCTATCTGAACAACAATTAACTGGAGAAACTCAGAAAATATAAGAAGGTAAGTTACCCACGCTTAAGTAAACAAGACAAGTTCAGAAGTGACTGAAGTGTCACACAATCAGGAAATGTTTTAAAGGTTCGTAGTTTTACAAAACCAAGACAAAGACTTCCACCATTACTATTTCTATTTACTTTAATTCTATTTATCTGTCACTGATTATTTCATACACTAGTTTTTGTTTTTGTTCACTTTGATTTTATGTGTATTTGAAATAATAATGGTCATTTTTATAGGCTAATAATGGTTATTTTCATGTGCAATTGAACAGTTAAATAAATAGCATACACAAGAATGTGTCTCCAAAGATGTCAACTTTTAACTAGCAATGAAGCCCAAGTCCCAAAAAAATTCAGCGTCAACCAAGTTGGAGATGCACAGTTTTCACTGGACAGCAACCATATGTGAAAAAAAGGAAAATGTCACTTCTTTATTGTAAGTACATACTGACAGCATGCGAAATATTACATGAGGTGAAAATATTAGTACATAAAGACATGTCTCACCTTCTCTTTATAGTGTCATTCAACCCAATCAGCCTTCAATAAGTCAGCTATAATGTAGTGTATGTGTTGCGTTACTTATGATGTGCAGCTACCTGAAAAAATAAGCAAGAGGAAAGGTAATATGACATTTTTATCTGCTTTATTCCACACTAACGGAGGTCTAAGTGGAAATTAAGTGGCGGCACATCGTGTAATTAACTTGTAACCTTCAGTGGGTCATAATAAAAACGACCATCCCCATATCTTCAGAGCTGCGCACACATAATTAACACACGGGGCAGATTAGGATTGGTGAGTTAATTAAACTGTTGAAATTCTTTAGCATTATGATTCCTATGGGCCTGGTGGGTCAGGAAAAGATTGAGGGTGGTGCAGCAGGGGGTGAATGAAGTGGTTATATTTCACCATATCTTCAACAGAAAAAACTCAACTGGGAGCTTTAAGTCTTTCCAGTTTCCCCCCCAAAAAAACATACTACATTCTCCAGTTTTCACCCAACTTTTAGTCAAATTGGTAGAGAGAGATTCATAGCAGCGGTGCAGAGAGGTGGCGCAAGTAGATGGGTGAATATTACTATACTTAAATGCTCTTCTGTCTTAAACATGTACTTCGAATCATACCAAAAAATTCTCCACCAAAGAGAAAATGTCTTTTCAGCTAAGCTGTCGGTCCAGGACTTTGGACCAGACCAGAATATCTCAACAACTACTTGATGAATTAATTCATGGTCCCCTCTAGATAAACTGTATAAAGTTTAATGATCCTCCGACTTTGCATCTATTGTATCGTCACGTCAAATTTGTCCGAAACTTTGGTTTAAGACCTGCAAAACTAATTTCCGCTTTTGCACTTCTTTGCAAATGTTAGCATCGTATGCTAAACAAAGATGGTGAACATGGTTAACATTATGCCTGCTTATCATCAGCATGGTAATCCTTAATATGAGCGTGTTAGCATGCTAACATTTGCATTAAGATCAAGGCAAGTCATGGCTAGCATGGCTGTGGACACTTATTTATGCGTTGTTTCTTTAAAAAAGATCTTTCACCAAGGTCAGATCTTAGAAAACAACACAGTGTTTATTGTATAGTCTTGTTTATTTGGAAAGTTTGGGAGATTTTAACTTTGGGTACTATATATTTGCCTTGTGTTTGAACCCTTTGGGTATAGTACAAGTATGCTGTGAAGCTGTTTATCTTCATCTCCACCCATTACACAAACATGTCAGTAACTCATAAGGAGGTTTTACATTATAACTGAAGGTTATTTTAATGTCAGCCAGTGGTGGATATTTGTGGTGCAGCTGGAGACAAAGTCTGGATATGCGCTCAAATGCGTGCAGCCATGCGTGTGAGTGTTTGTGGCAAATTCTGAAAAGAAAAATGCAACATTCATGAGGAGAGAGGGAAAATAAAAGAAACTCCACTTCACACAGACACACGCAAACACACGCTCAAAAGGCACATCTGCACCGGACACACACCCTCAATTAAACCCTGAGCTGATGTGTAAGGCACCAGGGAAACTGGAGGCGCTCTGGAACTTGTGAAGCTAAAAATAACCTTGGTGTCTGCAGGAGTGAGACAGACCTGTAGGAAGATAAGAGCCACAAGGACGCACAGTGCAGAAATATTGAATTTCTCCAGTTTTCATGATGCCAATGATATTATTCCGGTTCATCCAATACTTTAGGAGCAACCAGCCACCATTAGTTTGCATTTTCTTTATAAGAAAAACACTAGTAGGCACATTTTTTTAAAGCTGATTCATAGCCTATTAGTATGCACACAAGTGAAATATACATTTACTTCTCTCCATGCGTCGCTTAAAACCTTTCCCTCTTTCCCTCCATGACAGCTGGTCTCCATCCATTTTCCATTTGTTGTTGTTTTTTTCAAATTCCCCTAGGCAATAATAAAAGAAGTCCTCCTCATGACTTTCATAGAATTTGAGAAGAGGCACTGATGCAATGTCAGAGCATATTTTGGGCACAGGAGGCAGCATCCTGCGCTCGTATTAATTTACCTTTCAAGTTAATGTGAAACCGTGAATAGAACAGGTGCACAGTACAGAGTGAATGCTCCCTCATAATGTCAAATTCAAAGTCGAATTTTGACACTGCGGTTACAGCACATTATGGAACGACATGCAGCCTGCCTATTGAATGTTTTTTATAGTTTTCTCTGGTTTGGCACGACCAGATTGAACCAGAAACCACCCTAAATTCACCCACCACACAATAATAGATGTATTATCTTTTAAAAGTGCAGTATTTAATAATCTGCCAGCTGTAACCGCTAACTGCAGCCTCTTTTAGCTCAGTTAGCGGTGTAGATAGTGGTCGTATTAGCTGGCTTGAACTACGAAGAAGTGTTGGCATTAACAACACTAGGACAGGAGCCATGGTCTGATGGAGCTAGCTGGTTAGCACGCTAACCTCAGTTGTCCCTGCAACACGATACAGACACGTCAACGATTCAAAAAACTGAAAATTCTCTTTCTGTGGATAATCGTCACTAATTTTTAAATGTTTTGAAGTCAATTCTTACACATTGCACCTTTACGCAATGCAATATAAATAAAAGAAAAACATCACATGACACATTTTGATTGTTTCCCCCTCCATACCAAACACATCAAATGACAGTTTCGCATGCTGATTTTGTCATTTTGATCCTGCGACATTTTATAAGCGACACAAGTTTGTGGCTGAACCGAAGTGAGACACCGTCACAGGCAGCCTGCAGGACTGATGGAGAGGGGGAGCTGTAAATCTAATAATATAATAAACGTCTTGTTTTTATTATATCAGGGCAGGATTATAAAGGAAAAAACAAAGCGCAGAGGAAGGATGCGGAGTTAATTTCCTCAGAGAGTCGCACTTCTGTCTGAGTTCGGACGCGTCTCTGCTGGTTATATTGTGTCTGGCACTTCTAATAATACTGTTTGTCACGATGTGAGCGCCTCATCCACACCTCGCTCTATAAATTGTTCGCCTCCTCCTCACTTGTTGAGACCAGCTTTATAGCAGGGCTGGTGCTCTTGCTGCTGTCCGCTGAGGATCTCGACTCCCCTGCTGCTGACTCCTGACTCCTCAGGTCTGATCTGTTCGTCTGTGGCTGTGATGATTCCAGTTGAGGACTGTGGGCAGCTCTGCTCCTCCTCCTCCTCCTCCTCCTCCTAATCCTCCTCCTCCTCACACTCTCTTGTCTCTGCTGCAGATCACTGAAGGGTCGCAGGAGGAGAGCCAGCGGAGGATTGCTGCGATATTTTTTCTGCTCAGACAGCGACTCAAATCCAGACGCAATGCAGGTAGGAGAAACATTTATCATGCCTTAATTGTGTTATTGATTGAGTGGCCTGGCACGCAGAGCGATTCGTTGTGTTGATTTCCCTTCATCAGCCTACCTGTAGTTCCGTGTTCCGAACTTAATGTGACCAAAATACATAATGTATCTCCTGCAAAAAGTCTGAAAACTATGTAAAAGAAACATTTTAGTGAGATGTGCATTGTGAGTGCTTTGATTATTGACATATATAGTAACTTGAATGTAAAAACTCAGTTACAAATATCAGCAAAATATATTAAAGGCATCAAGAAGTGAGAAGCATTGTAGCTTGTCAGATGTGAAACTAGGTTTAACTACTTTATATCATTATACTGTTGGGAAGTGCTATCTCTTAAAATGCATTATATTTATATTTATTGATCATATGTGTTGAATCTAAAGTCTGGACCTGCAAACTCACATTGTTATTGTGGGCAAAGGAATTCACAATGTCCATAGAAAATTAGTCAAATCTATCTTTATCTTTGTCTACTATGCGTTTCGGCTGTTTTTGGCAAATAAAGTACACTATTGTAACAATAGACTGTAACCATTAATGTAAAAAAGTAAAAAATAAAAAGGTACAAAAAAAACCATTACACTTTGTGAAAAGCAACCAGATGAACATAACATCTGTGCTGGAATATTCACACACAATGATCATATGTGTGTAATTAACACAGTGTCATTATTTAATATCACAGTTATTTTCATTACTGTAAAAAAAACAAAAAAAAAACACAAAAGAACTGCTATCAGAGAATGAGGTGAATTGAAATGTACAGTATTTCCCTCTAAAATGTAATGAAATGTAAGTATAAAGGAGCTTAAAACTGAAGTACTCAAGTGAAATACAAATGGATTTTCACAGGCGATTTGAGGAGGGGGGGTTGTGCCGTCCGTCGTAAGCAGAATCACTAAAAGATGCATCCCTCATTTCAACCTGGCAGCCCCTCTCCCCATCCTCTGGTAGCAGACAGAGCGCGGGGGGCAGAGGGGTGGTGTAGTTGAACACGTCTCAGTCTAATCCATCTGACTCATTGATCACTTTGTCTGACTGAGGCTGGCGAAAGCAAGAATGTACGGCCCCGATCGCGGCTCTGAAATGTTGGTCGTTGAAGTGTTGATAAATCCACGGTGCTGTCTGCGGTGCTGAAGTAGCAGAAGGATTTGTAATTGAATCTTTCCTTTCAGCTCTGCCCTTTTGTCAGGCTCATCTTGGACCTATAACATTCTCAACACTACTATAGATACTAATTTCTGTTCTGTGTTGTAGCCTATATACACCGTAGAGTGTCTCCTTCATGATCAAAGTGACATGACTATTAAAATCTTTTTTTAATCTTGATTACAAAGAGAGAGAGAGCGAGAATCATATGGCATATTTATGTTATGTTATTCTCAATGGGGGTACACATACAGCATGAGCTTGTTTGTGTGTAATGAGTTTGTCTAATGACTTCAGGCCAAAAACAGGCAATAAAAGGCAGTCAGGAGCATCACATGTGGTAGAGAGTCGTGTTGGGCTGTGACACGAGGCTTCGTAAAGACGCGAAACATGCGAGCACAGGGTCTGTCATCTTGCTGAAATATCCACCGACAGCAGCTGTGTCCTTTTTTTTCAAGTGGGCTGGAAGAAAGAAACGATCTTGGCAGATATTGTGATGTCTCTTTGTTTAAGCAGCGTGTGTGTGTGTGTGTGTGTGTGTGTGTGTGTGTGTGTGTGTGTGTGTGTGCGCTTGCAAAGGTAACATATGTGATGATCAGCGGAGGGCGGTCGCCCACGGTGTTCACGACGACACAGATGATCAGAGGGAGCTGCTCAGCACACATGGCTTCGGGGCTTTTAATAATGCAGCGCTGTGAATGTTAAAACTCCCAAATCAGCTCCTCCTCAGATCTTAGAGTTTCTCAGCGTGAAGTCACAGAAATTGGAAAACGTCTCACGGGTGATTTATTACACTTTATATTGTGTCATTTAATTGATATATTATCTCATTAACCCTCAGATGCTCCAGAAGGTTGTGTGCTTGACTTTCTTTCTTTTTTTGTTTTTATAGTGTGATTGCGTTTGAGTGTGCATGAATGTGTGCGTACAGGACGTGGCTCTTGGATGATCCATTAAGTATCAGTCCTTGTGTGTTACTGGTAGTCATCATTCACCTCAACATGGCAACCAGCTCTGATCTTTTATTGATGCGGTTTTAAGGAGTGTGAATTATTGAGCGTCGTTCTCGAAGCTGTGTGTGCTCTGGCATCCCTTCGTATTCAAATAGAGGGCCGGGGGGACACGGAGGAGCTCCCCAGATAGAAGCTCCGGCTATTTTTTTCTCTGCAAACTCTTTACGTTGCTTTCGCACCGACCTCTTAAAGAAAGCTGTTTTATTTATAAAGCGAGGGGAGAGACTCTGCGGAGACAAAGCAAAAGGAGACAAGGGCATTGAGAGGAAAACTGTCCGTGAAGATCCAGAAAACAAAAGAAGGGAAAAAGAAAACAAATCGAAAGAGGAAAGAAGAGCGTGTAGCGGTGCAGTAAAACAGGATACTTTACAATAACACTGAAGGGGCCTGCAGGAGACTCCGGCAACTAAATATTCACGACGGGATGAGAATCATACAAAAAAAGCATCCCAAAGCATCACAGTCATCATGCTAGATGGACCGTGCTATGTAAATCCAGCGACTCAGATATGTAG
Source organism: Diplodus sargus (assembly GCA_903131615.1). Classification (NCBI taxonomy): domain Eukaryota; kingdom Metazoa; phylum Chordata; class Actinopteri; order Spariformes; family Sparidae; genus Diplodus; species Diplodus sargus. The sequence goes on along the minus strand of CAEMYA010000179.1, from coordinate 6,771,603 downwards.
AGCTTTATTATCGCTGAAATATTCATCCGAATGAAGAAATCCATGTTCATCCGCTGTGAGATGAGAAGATGTGATGGTGCAAATAACTGGAAACGAGAGCGCGTGCAGGTCCCTATTCTCATAAGTGCTCATGTTAACAGAGTATTAGATTTTCTCCGTCTTTTTCCGGGAAATAACAACATAAAAACGTCTTAATATGTGTTAATCTGTATAATATGTAAAAAAAATCTTTTTTTAAAAATCATCCCCTCCGAGCTGCAGTGTTAAAATATATCCTGGACACATGATAGTGTCTCCAAAAGCTGTGCAGCCTCATGATGATAGAAATATCTTGGTAAACAAGACTTTTTAATGTCAAATGAGCAGCGTTTTGAGTATTGAAGCATTGACTACTGAGGTATTGATCTGTTCATCTGTACTCACCAGCTGGCTGGATGTCTGAGTGTAACTCCTGCTGCCGGTCCGGCTGCTATATAAAGCTATGAAAGCAGAGCTAACCCGCCAGTGCCAGAACAACTGTCATGTCATAAAAGCCTTTATCAATACAGAACTTGTCTTTCCTTAAAGGTTACAGGAAGTTAGAAGGAAAATGTGCTTAAATTGGGTTCTGTGTGAGACATCCAATATGATCTGTAGCAACTTTCTGCTCTCTGTAACTTTCATCTTGCACCAGACGGGCTGATGATGGGTTGTACACCTAGTTGTACACCCACGAGCCTTGTGAGGCAGGAAACCAAGATGCAATGCAGAGACGTTTTCTTTTTTAAAGAACTTAAGGGGCATTTCCAGACAGCATGCAGCAGAGAGCTGAGTGGACATGAGGTGAGAGGCAGAGGGAGGATGTGTAACATTAAATGGCCCTAACCAAACTCAGATCAGTATCATAAACCCCCTCGGTCATCAGGGCACCGCAAGCGTTTCTTCTTCGAATATCTGCATGTATGGTGGCTATTGATTTTTTAAAATTACCGACAAAAAGAGTCCACAGATGACAGCTTAGACTGAAGATAAAGCTGCTTTTAAGAACGCTTTCACGTACACATGATGGCCACCTCTTGTATCCTGCGTCCGTTTGAAGCATTAGTCTGTTCACTCCAGCCTAAGATGCTCACATGGAAGTGCTGATGCTTGCTAGCTTGCATGCATACATTCATCTGGAATATGTTCACATTCTTAGTGTGTTGGCACTAAATAAATATAAAAGTACAGCTGATGCCTGTGGGGATTGTCATTAGTTTTGCATGAATTTGTCAAACCAAAGAGTTGTACAGAATTTTTGACCAGAAAATGGAGCTCAATGAAAAGTGAGGGGATCCTTGAAGTTATCACACTTCATCCGGATGGAGGCCTGAATTATTGCACCAAGTTTTTCTTGAGACTGTTCCCTTAAAATCATAGATGAGAACCTAACAGTGCCACATGAGGAAAAGTCAGTGGATCACCAAAGTTGTGATGATTCATTTTCTGTACCGAATGTTATTTTAATCCACTGAATCATTTGTTGCCAAGTCTTAACACACTTCTGATGAACTGTTGGGAGCTACTGGCCATCTGGTGAGCGAATCCTCTGCTAAAACATGGAAGAAGTTACAGGAGGGGCGCCTGCTTTCTTCTCCCAACCTGCGGATGTCTTGTGTCTTTTCTCTTCTCAGAGGACACTTTCTTTTCCTGTCTCCCTCAGGCCAACGAGAAGGCAGTGGATGGCGGTCTGCTGCCTGACGCCAACGGGAAAGACCCAAACCCTGGCGGACAGACGGAGGGCTCCAAGTGGCAGAAACCGCGGCTTACCCGTAAATCCCTGATGAAGTGCTGTCTCGTCAAGTGGATCATCGCCAGTACCACGCAACAGGGGCCAGGTACAGGCGCATAGAGAGTCGCACCGGCAGGCCAACACCCCGTAACAACAATACAGCATAGTGAATATCTGCATGATTGTGTGTGACAGCAGGGGGAAGCAGAGCAAAGCAGCAGGGAGGTACAGTAGGAGGGCAGGCCTTCAGTCTCCAGCACTACAGAATACATGCATTTTTAAGCACCTGCCCCATCTACAGTCTATATATTCTCGCCCGTCTTTTCCCCGTTTTCAGCGTTTACAGCACAGAGCTCTCTCTTCACCAAACGCCACTTCATTCCGTCGTGTAATCGGTCACCGAATGGGCCGCTGCCGCTTTCGCCTCTGGTTCTCCTTCATAGAATTAAGTTTGATCCAGTGCACATCTCCCTCCTCGGTTAGTGCTCGCTCTCCCTCCCTCCTCTCTCTCTCTCTGTCACCCACACACACACAGAGCTGCTCTTTTTTGAGAAATTACAAGGAGGGATTTAATCTTAAAGTCTACGTTCAATTTCAAAAAGGAACATGGAAAAATTCACAGCTTTGGACGTCCTTTCATCATATTCACGTGTCACAAAAGGAGAAGTGGCACATCTTTAAGATGAAGAGCGCGGTGTCTTCCACCGACTGCCCCCACGCGCCCCCGTTTCCTTTTGGTTTGCCTAAATTATTGACATTGTCCTTCTGTGCTTGCAGACAGCACAGACCATCAGCTGTGTGCATGCGCCTCACAAGCAGGGCCGACCATTCTTCCATCTGTCAAAGCATCGCCACATATTTCCCTCATTTCAACAAATGTGTAAACGATCTGTCTGTGTCTCTGATGTGTTAGATTATCTTCCCCACTGATCAGCCTGGGTAACAGACAAAAATCTCCCTGCGGTTTCCACAAATCAACTGCTCGACTTCTCTCTCTGCCAGCAGACAGATGGCCATGTGACACAGACATCACAAGGATGGAAACAGTCACATAAAAAGGAACAAGTGCTCTGATGTGTTTTGTACGTAAAGCACGTACATTACAGAATGAAATGCACCGCATCCCTAATTTAGAAACAATTTGGGAATGAATCACTATTTTGTCAGCACTGCACTCCACAAGCTCAGATACATCATCATTACTTTCACTTACTGCTGGCTGGGCATTAAAATGGACATATTTGTCAGGGTTTACGCATATTTCCTCAACTTGATCACCATCTAGTGGTCTGTAGACATTATAGCACCTGAATGTCTCCTGCACCACCATCTCTGTTAGTGTTAGTGTTGTGGTAGTCGAGTTCGATCTTGGTCTCAGCACCACTTTTTAAAGGTCTCGTCTTCAGAGTCAACCGCAGTACTGCTCCATCATTTCTCAGCTTCAACGAGGACTCTGGGTGTTCAAGACCAGTCATGACCGCAACTGCAGGGATATCACTGTTTCAAATTGTATTGGGATGGTTTGTCTTGGTCTTGGTCATGACTTGATCCGGTTTAGGTCGGGTCTCTACACAATATAGGGTGATCTGAACTCAGTCCCCTACAGGCGTATATCATGCAGAGCATGAAAAACTTTTAAATGGATGCCAGAAGAGGTGGAATTGCTGCTTTGTTTAGACATCATGAAGGTCAGAATAACACACTTGCGATCTTGTTTTGTGTAAAAATCTGGAAGCAAATGTTTATAAATGTCTCTCTGGCTGGAACTACAATGCACTGGTTTAACTACAGGTACCACTTACTATAAAAGGTCACTCTGTCTGTGAGTTCTTCCACCTCAAACTGTAAATAAAATCCAAGTCTGTTACCAGTAGAAAACACTGAGTTTACTCAAAACTAAACACTGGCAAACCGATTAGTGCTCTGTTACTGTACAGTCATGACCGGCTCCCACACCACACTAATCCAGAAGTGACACATCTGTTCTTGTAAATTAAAGTCATCAGGACAAAAGGGGCTTTATGAATGTCGGTAACACTTTATGTTAAAGGGTCTTGTCATAAGTTAACAGTATTATTATTAGTATTATTATTATTATGAATCTTATAAGGGCTGTACATAATAACTCATGTTTATTACAAGGAATTAAAAATAATGTGTTACCCAGGTTTTTGTCCAATCATATTAGTGGTTTCAACAAGTGCAGTTGCCTACAATAACACACTTAGAATAACCCTGACCTGGATGACTGAGAACCTTCATCAACATGTCAGTTGTTAAAAGGAGCTCTGTGGATACGCAAAAAGACTTCTTCAAGAAAGGCAACTCCATGCCATCAAAATAAAATGCCTTAAACCAATGAAAGCGCTTTAAGGATGCACTTAGAAGAGGGGCTGAGAGGGAGCAGAGTTAAAGGTGTTTAATTGTGCGATGAGGAGAACTTGTGTGATGGTTTTCTGATTGATGGCCCGAGGCTCTGCTCTGTAATGCTGCTCTCTCTGCAGTCATTAAAACCTGACGGTGAGGCTGATGGCTGCACTGTCTGCAGCTCGGCATGCTTAAGCCACCTCACTCTTGTCTGTATTTAATAGAAGAACGGGGATAGCTCAGCACTTAGAGTGCATTAAACAGTATAATGCTGCATTATTTTTTACGGTGGACGAGTTTCCACATGAGCTCATACATCTTGCATGTTGCTGTAATGGAGTGTGTCTGTCTGGTGAGGCAGGATTAGGTCACAGATCTAGAACGCAGCACAAATGCACACTCACATGCAAAGGGTAACTGTAGTGGCATCATTCTATTAGACGACTCATCACCTCTGATCTCACAGCTTACTGCAGACTCATAACTCAACCATGTTAGGCCCAAAAACAAAAGAAAATGTAATATTAGTTTCATATTCTGACACATTTTAGGAAACAAGCCTTTCCTCAAAGCTGTACAAGATTGGCATTCTTCTTTTTTATAGAGAATAAGTAATAAAGGAACTATCATAAAACAAATTCTGTGTTCAAATGTCAAATGTGGACATAAAGCCATCATGCTGCTCATCAACATTCAAAATTCAGGAATTATTTTATTTATCATTATGAAATCACATTTGTACAACAAGGTGATAGTCATAGTCCCTTAATACTAATTACAAAAATGTTAATTGCGTAAAATGTTAAACATAGAAATGAACTTTTGATGATTTCAAGTGTGTCCCTGTCTGGTGGTAGGACAGTGGATACTTCTGTATCTTTTGCCAGGGGCGATCTTCTGATAGTTACACTATTCCAGTTCAATAGAAACTGTTTAACTCAGACATAAAGTCCATTTGCATAAACTCTCAAGGGCAACCCAAATGCACTTCTGGCCTTCCTATTTCCCTACCTGTTTACCCCTTAACAATTGATTTTCTTTCCACCCTCCTTACACTGAGTCCATTATGTTGTGCAGAGTCATCACTCATGAATTCAGATTCTTCTTTACTCTCATCACAGCACAATCAAACAAACAAAGACTCACTCACGTTGTTGCAACAACAAGACTTTTGGACCACCAATACTCTCGAGCACGTGGAGAATTGAATTGATTTTGGAGGTGTGAGGGACGGCCTTTGCAGCTCAGGCAATTCACTTCAACTTCACTATTCTTAACTACAATGTTTTTACAGTCTCATTGTTTTTCAGCTTTGACTGAGTCCTCATTATTGACCGTGCGTATCGCTAAACGACCTAGTAGACACAAGCAGCGCCACATAGGGCAGGGCAGGCTTCTTTATTCTAAGTGCTGTTCATATCCCAGCCATCAGCGAATGTGGATCAATGCTTGGTTTTTACAGCTATACATCCCTGTAATGACTGAGCAAATAAAGACAGCGTGGACTGTCAATCAGGGACTATTAGTCAAGAAATTCCTTCAGCAAAAACACCCCTCCCTCAGCCTCACCACACACAGAACAGGATGGAGCGAGAGGAGATGGAGTGAGCAGGGGGTGCAGCCCCTGGAGTTGATGGGGACGTGAAATGCCGGCAGGTCGTGGCGGGTATTGGACGTTTGCAAGTGGATATTTTTGGGGGGATTAAACGCTCTATGAATTCGATATTTCGTTGCGAAGAGCACGTGATGGACTTGATCACTTAAAGGAGGATGTGCAGCAGTCCACCTATGAGCTATTTTTTGCACTGGTCAGTGGTTTAAGTTGGGGGTTGCTTTTAAGTGAATGCAATAGCTGATGCTCGCAAAAAAAAACACTGATGAAAAAAAAAGGATGTGGCCGAGGGAAAGGAGATGATTGGCAGCAGATAATGTTTCTGGATACGAGCTGATCGGGTTCGGAATCAGTATTCCAAACGTGTTCGTTAAGTTTTTCAAAAGGGCTTTTTTCACGGGCGATATCTAATGCAAGGCAACAATGGAAATGGACGGCATGGAAGTAATTGCCATTCTTGTTGTCATTGGACTGTTTGTTGTTGTGCTCAAACAATTTGGCATTTGGGAGCCCCTGTCACTGGAAGGTAAGAGGGGAGTTTGAAGAAGTTAAATCGGGATGTTTGCATGTTAAAACCTTGTGCTGCACAGCATTAGAGCAATGATCTTGCTCCAATTTTATTTTATCTATTCTGACTGTAATTGTACTGTTAACATGATGAGCTGTAAAATATTTTAAAGACAGGTCCACATATTTTCAAGTCTTCTCCGAATGATTTGGAAGATAACCCTCACGTACATAGAAGGAGTCTGTCATCACTGTAACCGTTCCTCCTGTTCATACCGGCAGCGAACAGAAAAAGCCAAATAACAATATATAAAACAATATCTAAAATATAAATGAAATCTATAAAAACATAAATGATAGTGAATACAAAAATGTGGATCCGGATCTCGTGCCCCATGTACAGACGTTCCAACCTGTGGCCCTTTGCTGTATGTCCTCCCCTCTCTCTATTCCAGTTTCCTGTCCCTTTTAGCCTTTCCTATCAAATGAAGTGATGAAAAGGCCCAAAAAAAGTGAATCCATCCTGTAATAGTGTGCGCAGTGTGTTGGTAAATGTTGGATACCTGCAGAAAACGGGTCAAGTATTTTAATGGTTCTTTAACTTCTCCTCCCCTCTCATTTCTCCATCACCTCGCCTCCATCCCTTTCCACCTTCCCACTTTGTGGTTTGTTCTTGTACAGACGGTGAGTAACTCAGGTGGTGTTCCTCTGCGCATTATTATCGAGTTTAATTTCATCCCAGCCATAAAAAAAAATAGAAAACTCCTTCCCCTTAGGTTTTTTTTTTTTTTTTTTTATCTTGAGCTGAACTTTTCAGTTTGGTCCCTTTTGGCTGATTTAATAATAACCCCTTTCTCACAGTGGACATGTAGACTTGTCAAACACAGGTGTTACTTATACGATTCATTATAGCTGCTGGAGGTGTGACGTTGTGCATGCTGGCTCATCGGTACATGTAAATGGAAACTTCGTTCATTTGAAGTAGTGACAGCTGTGATTTTATGGCAAGTTGACAGCTGTGTCTATAACAACTCCCTTAATTGCTATCTTTATTTACTCACCCTCATTTTATTCGAGTGTGAGAATTTACAGTTTGGAGTTTATGCACTAAAAGTGGTGTCAAAAATGTGCTAAATGGAGCAAGAGGAGGTAGTTTGTATGTAAAACTGAGTTCCTCGCAAAGAATGAACCCATTGTGTACAGTGTATTCATTACGTAGAGGACAGGGGTGGAGGGAGTTGTTTCGGACACAGCCAAAGTGTCCACAAGGTCTTTTTTTCCTTAAAAAACTGCTCTAACTCACCCGCTAGTTATCCTGAACTGTATATCTGCTTATTGCCTCTAATCAAGCTAATTTCTTCCCAAAGTTATTTCTCCAAGTTACAAGTTGCTTTTTGCTCGTTTATTTAAACCTCTCTGTCAAAAAGAATGTCCTCCATCTTTCCCTGTCTCATCATTTTGATTCAATGCTGTACTCTTAACCCATTTTATCTCCTGCCCATTTCCTTCCTCTTCTCCCCTTTCCTTCTTAAACCTCTCCGATCTCTGTTTTCAAACTTAATTTCTTTGTGTGTGTGTGTGTGTGTAAAGATGGTGAGCATTTTGAGTTATGTGCAGTCGTTTTTGATTTTCCCATCTGCCATCTGTTTGATTTTCTAGTATTTCCTGCCCTCCCTCCCCTTCCTTTTTTCTTTCTTTCTTTCTTGTCTTATCGCTCTTTCCTCCCTCCTTTCTCCCTCCCCCTCTTTCCCACCATTCCCCACCCCCCTGTTTTTTTCTGCTTTTCCCGCTGATAGACAGCTGTGACGGCGACCTTGAACTCTCCATGGTGCGTCACCAACCCGAGGGCCTCGACCAGCTCCAAGCCCAGACAAAGTTCACCAGGAAGGAGCTTCAGTCACTTTACAGGGGCTTCAAAAATGTATGAAAACCCCTAACCCTCACCCTGCGCAGTCAAGAGTGTTTGATTGTCTGCATAAGTTGTTAAGGGGTTCTGATTTGAAAAGATGAGCTTGCATTTTTACACATATCCTTCGACATGACTGCATGGCAACAGTGGTGGTTGTTACCCCTTGGAGGGTCTCAACATAAAGGTTAGAAATTGTTGGTCCAAAATTTCAGTTAAAGCTAAACTCTCGCCAAAATGCAACCTAGGCTTTTTTTGTGAATGTACCCGAGTCAAACCTTCGTGTAAACGTATAACTACGACGAAAGAGGCAGATTTACCATATTTTCGTTTTCAGGTCAAACTCATTTTCAATGGGGCACTTTTACGATAGCATCAAAATCGCTATTTTTAAAACACTAAGAAGGCTTGAAGTAGTAGCTCGTAGTATCACCAGGGTCTCTACACATGAACACGAGCATTGAAAACTGCATTGTTTGTGTACACAGAGTTTACTAAAAAGAAAGTTTTTGAACGACTCACGATAGCAGTTGCTTGTTCCGCTTGCCGCCATCCTGCCAGTGGCAAGTATCGATTTCTGAATGCACCGTAACATGGAGGTGAGTTAAGGTGGAATGCTCCTAAAGCTTAGTTCCAAATAAATGCACGGATAATTAGTTGTTCTGTTGTTAGTGAAAAACAATATTGACCTTGAAGTTGAAAAAGGAACCTCATTTAAGAAACAATACTAAAATAAAAAGCTGGAAAAGTCACGTGAGATATCGCATGGATAGTTGTTGTATAAGCCAAGTATACTTCACTATACTTTTCTAAAGTATATAAAATATAGTATATAAAAAGTACACTTCAAGTATACTGCCTCAGTTTTAGTATGAAATAAGTATACTTGTTGTACGCTTGAATAAACGACTTTTTGCTAAGGGAGGTTACATTGCATTCTGAGATCGATACTTCTCAGACCATGACGGCAGCGAGCAGAACAAGCAACTTCCAACGTTGTTCAAAAACGTTCTTTTTAGTAAACTCTTTGTGTACACAAACAATGTTCTCAATGCTCATGTTCATGTGTAGAGACCTATGAGCAAAGTTTCATGTTGTGTCGAGCCTTCTTGGTGTTTAAAAAATACCAATTTTGATGGTAGCATAAAAGTGCCCCATGCACTCCCATTGAAAATGAGTTTGACCCGAAAACGAAAATTCGGTAAATCTTAAAAGTGCCTCTTTCGTCGTGATTATGCTTTTACACGAAGGTTTGACTCATATACATTCACAAAAAAAGCCTCAGTTACATTTTGGTGAGAGTTTCACTGTAATGTTGTAATATTAAAGGGGCTCTGTGGAGCTTCTGTCATGTGTTGGAAGCAGTTGGTTACTTTCTGTTGGCGGACTCCATTTCTAAAGTAACTTGCTATCGTTGCTCGCTGTTAGCATCACAGGGACTGAGCGTAAAGTCACATCCTTCACAAAAAAATCAACAGTTCAGCTGCATTAAACAACTTAAACAACTAGCCCGCAGGCTTGTATAGGCAACCTAAGAGATGAGAAATGTCTCATTTTTCACGTCGCATTCCAACCTGCTCACATATGGCCAGTAAGAAGTGATTTATGGCTATAAATTACTACAGATTATTATATAGAGCCACTTTATGAATAACCTTATTCAGAACCAAGGGTTCTAGACAAAACAACGAAGAACACACAATTGGGCATTAAAGGTCCCATATTGTGAAAAACACGTTTTCTCTGGTCTCTACATATACAAACTGGTCCTCCCTAAGCCTAACAACTCCCAGAATGAGGAAAGCAAACAAGTCCTGCATGGTCTCTGCAGCCCACCCACTGGTAACACGGGGCTCCTACAGGCTGTTCAGATTCAGCTCCTTTCGTTACGCAACGAAAAGAGAGATTTTCATAGGCCGGCCTCCTCTTTGTGATGATAGGAGTTATATACAAGAGGGGGGCGTCCATCCCTGAGGTGAAGTTCGGTGTGTGTCCTGCGGTAAGATAGCAGTGTTTTGCAATATTGTGGCTCAGAGCTAGACACACAAATTACTCTGTTGTTGGTTGTATAAATCAACATAAGTGCCTATGTTCTGCCCCAGCTACAGAACAACAGAAGAGACAGTGGCTTTGTTTCATTTTTAACGACAACGTGCCAGCTATGGTCCATGTAAGTTTGTTTGTGTGTGCTAACTACTTCACGTCGGAATGCTTCAGTAATGAGGGCCAGTACAAAGCTGGCTTTGCCTCGACACTGACCCTCATAAAAGGATCAGTCCCAACCATACAGGGCCCAGCAACTGCACCCGAGCCACAGGTAAGTGTCGCCACGGTTTGATAGTATTTACAGTTGCCTACGAGTATGATGAAGTCATCTGGAAACTGGCTAACTAGTTAGCTCCGCTTCGGTCCGCTATGCAATGGCGTTTGAAGCGAGTTTAATGTTAATAATATCACGAGGGAGCTCGGTTGTCACAGTAAAAAGTCTGGAAACATGTGCACTGTGTGACCGGAGACAGAGATGATGCGAACAGTGTTTGGAGTCTGTGTTGGAGGCAAACACAGCTTTCGCTAGCTGTTAGCCATTAGCTACATGGTAGTAACTGTAACAACACATAGATTAAACTTTAACAAACATTATTCAGACACACTCACCATTCTGAAACGTCTTGCTGCAGCCGTACAGTCTGTATTGCTTCAGGAGCCTCTCCTTCTGGGTCCGATTGTGGGTCAAACTGGTATGGTTGAACGACAGCATCTCGGCGAGCCATCGCGTTACATCCACCGTAAAACATTAGCGCATGCTACCGCTAGTGGAAGCGGCATCGTCTCCCTGAGAGGGGACGTGTAGCAGGCAAGGCAGTCGTTGACAGACGGAGCTCATTAGCGTTTAAAGGTGCAGGTACAGAAACAGCCTGCTCTCAGTAGAGCTCACTTGAGCGACATTTAGATAGCTGAAATTCAGGACCACAGATCGGTTTGGGGCAATACTTTCAATTACAGTGTTATATGGGACCTTTAATGCCCAAATACCTATAGTCACATACTGTGTGTTAGCCACATGGTTGGTTATTTTTATCCACATCTTTAAAGCTGGAAATGCAATTTTATTGCATGGGATGCTCAATAGAATTGTCAAAATTTGCACTTAACATGAACATTTTAGTTTTAGTTTATTAAACATGCACTCACAGCACAAACAAGCATTCCAATTACAAACACGCAAGTACTCGCCTGTCACACCTCAGTGGTACCAAAACATGCACAAATATGCATATGCCCGGGCATGTGAGTGACGCGGTGAAATTTTTTGCCATCTGCAGTGGTGCATGCATATCGACAGATAGTGAGTGTAATGTGCCTTGAACACTGGCAAAGAGTCATTAAAGAGGAGGATGGAAGAAGAACAGGAGTAAGCTGATGTAAACAAAGTCAGCTTTTAAAGGCCTACAAATGTTTTATGAGGTTCCTGCAGGCCTTGATGATGCCCATAATGAGTTGTGGGGAGTGTTCAGTGTAAGCAAAACTATGATGACTGTAATAACTGCAGTGTCTTTTATAATCAAACAGACCTTCACCACTAATGTCATGACTTCAACCTACACTTTCCTGCCATCACAAGTGAAAATGTCTGTGATAAAAAAGATTTATTTAGCAGCTTGTTTTAGTTCTAAGTGATTTTTATAATATATCTATATATGTATATATATATATATGTAATTAAAAAGTATGTTTACAGTGAGCTGGCAATCTGGCCTGGAAGAAGACATTATTACATGTGACTCACCTGTTTGGCCTGCGATATTAGAAATGTTCCCACTGCTCTGCCCACTGGTAGCAGACTGCTCTGCTAAGTGACATTTGTTGAAAAAAACCATGCCATTTTAATTGATTTCAGTCTTCAAAATCAAATTTTCCGCTTCCCTGCTTTTTCTCTCCGTTCTTGCTGGTGGCTGTTACTGAACTGTCTCATTGTCTTCACATCGCTTGTATTTTTCCTCGATCCCTACCTTAGCAAGATGTAAGAGCTTGTAACACTAGCTTGTACACATGTGCCATCAGGGCTTCCATTACCATTAATCTGAGGCTGCTGCATTATGAGGATTATTAAAAAATGAATTAAAATGAATAAAAAGCACTGAAGGCCTCACTGACTGTAGGAGCCTATTATACTGAAGCTGTGGATATCCTCTACTGGCCACATTCCCACACTGCATGCAGGGACTGTATCAACACAGCATGATAATGTCAATGACTAACGAACACTGGAATTCTGTTATTAACCAGAGAAGGTGGTGAGTTATAGTTCAGCAGAAGGAACCTTTTGTCTAAAAAAACAAACCTCTATGAAGTTTTCTTTCTTTCTTTCAAATACTTTGTTGTACTGCTGTTTTGGCCATCTGTGACTCATTGATTTCCAGACTCTGTAGTATGTTTATTAGGTATTTTAGACAGAAGATCCTTCTATGCTTATACAAACTTCTCTCTTTAGAATAAGATGTAAACATTTGCTGTACATGCAGATGGCAACCAGCAACCAGTTTAGTCCTGGACACAATTTGAAACAATGTTCTTCACCGCAAGGGCAGTGGTGGCCTAAAAGTTAGAGACCAGGAAGTTGCTGGTTCAAATACCCTGACTGGCAGTATATATCTAGGTAACTGAAATGATGATCACGTTTTTTTCTTTCAACAGGAGTGTCCCAGTGGGCTCGTCGATGAGGAAACCTTCAAGAGCATTTACTCACAGTTCTTCCCACAAGGAGGTACAGGAAAACTGTTATTATACAAGACTGTACAAGACTGCCTTCTCTGCCTCACTAGATCTCACTGACGTTTGGAACAGCACACTTAATTTGACAAGTTGATTTCTGTTCATTTGCCCTGGATTTTCACTGTGTGTTCCCAGACGCAACCATGTATGCACATTTCTTGTTCAATGCATTTGACATGGACAGAAGTGGCTCCATCCGGTTTGAAGTAAGTCAACCGGTGACTGCATGTTTGTGTCGTTACGTAACATGGGTGGCTGGGTTTTACTTTTAACCACAGTGATTTGCGCTTAAAGGAAGCTAATTATTAATCCTCTTCCTGCTGTTACAGGACTTTGTGATTGGATTGTCTGTGCTGCTCAGAGGCTCTGTTCCAGAGAAACTGCGATGGGCGTTCAACCTGTATGACATCAACAAAGACGGCTACATCACTAAAGAGGTACGTGACGCAACCCAGTCGTGCGGGAATAAAATGTAAGCTCAGTACATTTCTGCAAAACCACAGACAAGTTAAAGCGTTATGTTTCGCTGCTTTTGGTTTAGTTTTCTATTTCTGTCTTGTCTTACGCTGAGATAATGCTCTGGTTAGGTTAAGGCACAAAAACTACCAGGTTTAAGAAAACATTGTGGTTTGACCCAAGGTATTTGTTTTGGTCTCCACATCAGTTGGTTATCTCTTGAGGTCTCCCTAAAAACACCCGGTTCTGTCACTACAAGCTCGGCTGTAGATGACCCAACTTCCTGTTACAAATACAAGGTTTTGGTCGCCACAAACACAGCTGTGAATGTCCCAAGGTCCCCTTTAAAATATCCAGTGGTGTCAATGTTGTGTTCCCTCGTCCAAACCATCCAGTACTCCTCCTCCCATGTGAAAGTCAGGTAATAAACATGTCATTTAAATGTGATCTGACACGTCTTCTACAAGTGTCAATATGACACATAGTGTATGACACATGCAAACTTGGACATATCATATAACATTAAGTGCTATCATTATATTCTGGACACTGAGCTGTGCAAGTGCTGTATGTGTTTCTGTTTTCCTGCAGGAGATGATGGCAATAATGACCTCCATTTATGACATGATGGGCCGGTACACCTTACCCAGTGTGCGAGATGAATCCCCCTACGAGCATGTGGAGAGATTCTTCCAGGTTTGCTATCTCTGCAACCGCATAAAGCATAAAGCATAAAGCATAAAGACTAATCGTTGGCATCTGAATATATATTATTGCATTTCTGACATTTTCTAGAAAATGGATCGGAACAGAGATGGAGTGGTGACAATCGATGAATTCATAGAAACCTGCCAAAAGGTAAAGGCGTCATCACACCGACAAGTTCTACCGCATGGTGAGAGGTCAGAGTTCATACAGCCTTGTGTTTTCTTTCCTCAACAGGATGAAAATATAATGGCTTCCATGCAGCTCTTTGAGAACGTCATCTAGTTTCTTTAGAAGGGCGCGGATCAGGAATGCTGCACAGTGCTTCCAGCTGCAAGCTTCTGGGCCTGAAACAACTTCAGTCATCGCTGGAAAAAGGAAAAATCTGGGTCATGCAACACATTTGGCACATTTTAATACAGAGTGGCAAACACTTTTATTTTCCCTGTCGAGCTGTTCTATGCAGAAAAAAAAAAAATGTGCAGAAAATTCACCGAATCACTTGAAGATGAAACGTTTCTCTGCATGACAGTTTTAATTTTTGCACATGAAGGAAAATGTGAAGAAAAACCTTTGTCGGATGAGCATGAGTGCTTGACCAACATTTAACAGCATGTGATGCAAAGCACATTGAGCACAGACAAGAGGGGTTTATCACTGACCACTTTGGAACAAATGACAATACTTTGTTACTGTATAATAATGTAAAGAGAATAATTATGTTTCTAAGTTCTTCAGAGTTTTGTGTAAACGTGATACCCAGTCGTGTATGTTGTCATGTTGTTCCAAAACCTGCTGGAATAAACATTTACCTTCACATAATGATAACTCTACTGAATGGCTTCTTTTTTATAAAGTGTCTACAACAAAAGTAGTAAGCCTGAAGTAAAATATATCATTTTAATAAATATAAAGACTTGAAGGACACACTCTTGCTGTAAGTGGATGTATTCCGCATACAGAACGAGAATAGAGTTAATGACAGCAACCAGAAGCCTTTTACATTACATACCAAGACTGTGATGCGATGAGTCCAGAGGATATAGAACAAGAGCCATGTTGTTCAGAAGGGACTGGTCAAAATAGTAAACATGGGAACATTTCTCCAGGCGAAATCAAAGAACTATGAAGTTCATCTATCTGTGTTATCGGCCTACAGATGATCTACATCCTTCCCACATGCAGCTTTTATCTTGTTTGTATCTTGTACCAGTTTTCACTCAATCAAAACATGACGCAGGGATCTGTGATGTTAACTGGATGCCCAATTACAAATATTAACACGTAGCAAAGGGTAACATCAAATGTGTTACATTATATTTTGGTTCATGTAACTGCAAAGATGTGAAAGAGCAATGAAACATGGTTCTATGCGAAAACCAGAGGCAACCCAGGCAACTCCAAAGCCTTTATTAAAGAGGCTACATCATTAAACAAGATAATTAATTTAAAAAAAAAGCCAAGATCCGCCACATGTCTGTTTTTGTAAAGCTACTCTGTAAGTTGCGTGTCATGCCTGTGCCATCACATGACCCCGACAGTAATGTAACGAGTGAAACAAAGGGATGAGACCATACATAGAATTCTACATGCATACACCATACAGAAAATAGACACCGTATGTACAGTGTACCGTATACTGATACCACAAAAGCCGGTGCAAAAAGGGGAGACCCTCAACAGAAAAGAATCACAGAAAACATTTAAGATCTTTAACACATCCAGCCTATAAAACCAAAAACGTTCCCTTTGGTTAAGTTTCTGCATTGTGTCCCGTCCCCTGACCAGAAGTCTTGAGTTCTGTGCAACTTGCATGCTTCCAGCTTCAGCCATTGTAAAAGTGATACAACTGAACAAGGGGAGCTTCTGTACCCATGACACAAAGCAAAAAACCTCATTTGGCCTGAAGAAATTCTCCCCAATCATTTGTATTTTGGGAATTTTTACCAGCCTCACCAGTCCTTTCTGAACAATCGTCTGTCTTGTTCAACATATGCTCGACTTTTGATCTTGATATTTCAGACAGTATGGGGCCAAATTCACAGAGCCAGCTCGATACAACTGACTCCATTCTTGCTCTGCAACATGACTGCATCCATTTATAAGCAAAATTGGGTTCTTCATGATGATTATAGTCCATCTTCTCCATATCTCAGTTGTGAATTAGAGAATAAAAAAGACAAAAATATCTAAAATTCGTAGTTGGTTTTATGTTCTGGATTTCAGGTACAGTAAATTAAAACATTATTGGGATGCGAAGGATAGCATAGCAGGATAGCTCAAGTGCTATCCTGCTATGTTATTCATCCACTGATTAAAGATGCTATGTATAATAATTTTGGTTGAAAACATTCAAAATTTACAGAAACATAAAATTATAAACAGAATGTGTAGATAAACCAGTTTTGACACTATAATCTATAATCTGTTGCAAAGCATGTTTAGCAAGATAACCAGCTAGCCCCGGCCCATCCCGGTCCAAAGCTCCTGATGCTGGCAGTGTAAACACCTCAGTTCCTCAGTTCCCTGAACTCCCAGTCCAGACTGCTAGCTGAATTGCTGAACTCGCTAGCTAACTGCAGCTACAGCTAGCAGCAGTTGACGGTTACTCTGGTGATATGCTGCCACCTATTTGTTTTGCATATTATTCAACAGGTGACCAATTCTTACATATTGCACCTTTAAGATGATCAGAAAGGATCCATAACTTATAGAGGGATGGGTGTTTTTTGGATTTGGGTGGTAGTTTTTAAGACCAGAAAACAGCAGAGCCTAATCATGTTATAAAGACATATTGTGATTAAATTGGGCATAAAATAAAAGCAACCATGCAAATTAAAGGTGTAATGTGTAAGAATTAGCCACCTGATGAATTCATACTCATAGGGGGCAGCATATCAGTTACTGCTAACTGCTGCCAACTGTAGCTGTCATTGGCTAGGTGGCTTAGTTGACTCGGTTAGCGGTGCAGCTTGTAGTCCAGACTGGGATCTAGGAGCACCGGTGAAGTGTTGGTGTTTACACTGCCAGCACCAAAGCTTTGGGCCGTGGCTAGCTGGTTAGCATACAAAAAGCATGTTGCTTTGCAGCACAATTCACAAAGGTCATAGTGTTAAAACTGTTACTTGTTTACATTCTGCTGATAATGTAAGTTTTTAATGTTTTCAACCAAACATCTTACATATGGTAACTTTAATCCTAAAAGAGTAAAAAGGTCCCAGTTTAAAGTTAAGTGGACAAACCAGTAATCTCCCTGAATACTGCTGAACATTAGAATCATACAGGCACCAACATGTAAGCTTTTAATGAACAAAAGTAAGTACAAACATACAGATGGCAGCTGCCCTAGCCTTTGCAGTTAGTGAATAATGAGAGGAAACTGTATGTGAAATGCCATCATCAGCTAAACTCATTCAACCTCTACTGTATTATTGATCTTGAACCAATGGCAGAGCAGGGTTTGTTTTGGGGAGGAGCTGTTTTTGCTTGCTGTTGAGTTGAAGTCGATGTAGAAACGATGCAGGTACCAAAATGCTGCTCTGCTGAAAGAGTTGCGGTTTGAGAAAGGACAGTCGCTCCAGGATCACGACCTCTCAGTGTGACCAATCAGAAAGGTAAGGACAACATTTAACTAATATTCATTACATTTTTATGTCGTTTATTGCGAAATAGATGGTAGCAACTAGAGATGCATGATAATATTGGTCTTGTAATGACTGATAGAGGTTTTGCTGATTTATGTGAATGTGTACATTTTGAAAATGAATATGTCTGCATCAATAAAAGTGGGCATAATAACAGTGTCATTCCATTACAGGAGAAAGTTGATGTTGTCTGCAATTAATCAGAAAGCAAAAATGAGTTTAAACATCAGCATTTCAGATATCAGCAACAATTCCAATATTGTGCCTCCCTAGTATCAACATGTTTGATCTGTTGATTTGAAGTATTGTTAATCATCTCCAAACCCTAACAAACTATGTAAATATATGGGGGTGGTATATGCTTCTTATCAGAGCCGGTGAAAACAAATGCAATCCTGAAAGGGACAAATATGCATCAGACACATAATGCCCAGCTAATCCCAGTGTTGACAGAGCATGTGGATCATTCTGGATGTCTGTTGTGTTTGTGCTGGTGAGCATGTGACTTCAGATGTTCAGTGAGCAAAATCAAAAGCTTTAATTCCTGTTTGAACAACAGCCAACTGACTTTACAGACTCCTCTCTCTTTGTCTCTAAAATATACCATAAAATAAATAAACAGACAGCATGATATTCTAATATCATCAGTGTTATTTATTCAACTCATTCTTCACCTGTCATTCTTATTTACACATGTAAGTGTGTTTTTGCAGGGTACAGATCTGCAGTAATGACTGGCCAGCAGAAGCTTCTCTCACTGTGGGTTTGGCTGTTGCTCATGGCAGCTCTGTGCCCAGGTGCACAGTACACATACGCTAAGCGCGGAGGCATCTTTAAGGGTCGAGGAAAAGGTGATGGCGAGAAAGGGCCTCCCTCCCAGAACCGAGGCCTCTCCAAGCAGGGCCTGAAGTGGGCTGGAGCAGCAGCAGCCGGGATGCTGGGAGGCACGGGCACCGGGTACGGACTGGGGTTCCTCGGTAAGCAAAAGCACAGATCTGGGGGTCATCACAGCCATAAGACATCCTCCCATGAGCAAGATCAACGGCTTTACTACAATGAACGTCAAGAGTTTCGCAACCAGTCTCAATGGAGAGCCTTTGTTAAGGCGGCTGCTCCTGCTCCTGTGACTAACATCTTTCTCACACTGGGACATGTGGTGTCTTTCCTCATAGCAGTCTGGATAAGAGACATTTGATATACTGATCACTGGGGAAAAGATCATCAAAACAAACTAAATAAAAGCTCCTTTGAACAAATCATCCTCCATGCCCTTTTATTGTTTATTTCTCTTTAAAAAGGTCATCTTACCACTTACATGTGACAACATGAGGTCATGTCTTCGGTCATTTTTTATCGGACTTCTGGGTTATTTATCAGGCTCAGAGGAGAATGATTCTAAAATAAAAACGTATATACATAGTGGTTATTGTACCAGTCGATACCTGTTTTATTACTGATCAATACACTCAACATTTTTAGGGCCAACACAAACTTGGGCTTCGGGGAGTACTAATCAATTTCTATATTTTATAATATAAAACAAACATGGCTAAGTGTGCTAGCTAGCTAATGGTAGCTACAGTTAGCAGTTTTTCCATTTCTTATGAGTAATATTCAAGAATATATGTCTTGTAGAATGCAAATCCTTAAATATTGCACCTTTACATTTAACATTAACAAATGAACTTTCCAATTTAAGACTTTCCATTGAAAATGACCGGATTACAAAATTGTTGGACCAAAATTTTCTCAAATACAATTTATCCAAAAACTGCTGTATATACTGTATAATCAAGCAAATAACCGAAGCTTACCAAAAGCTTTAGGCTGAGAGTTTAATTGTATACTGAATACGAAACAGAAATATTTTATCTTTGTTTCACTTTCTTTATTCTATACTTTGATGTTATTATTTTATCAGTTTAAAATAAATAGGAATACTTCATAGACAGTGTTTGTGATATTATATCATTCAGACAGTGAAACTGGTATTTATTACT
>CAEMYA010000179.1:6734290-6751810 GCA_903131615.1 Diplodus sargus | reverse complement strand
ACAACTGCAGGCCAAACAGGAAGTTTCAAACATCTACATTCCCAATATGAGTTCAATGACACAGTTACAGAATATCTACTCCTGAAGGGACATAAGTGCACTTTAAAGATATTCTACAGACAAGATTGTATGAAAATGTGAAACAGTATGAAAATGTAAAATATTGACTTCAAAATCAATCGAAAACATTTTGCCAGAATCAACAAACAGGAACAGGAAAAGCCTTGGGCAGAGTGTGGAAACAAAACAGGGATTGAAAATAACACACTAAGTATTGTGTAATGTGTACAGACAACAGACTTAACTGAATACAAGTACACTGAAAAAACTGAAATGAACAGTGATACTTTTTCCCTCACTGACAGCCTACAATTGTAATCAAACCACGGTTACAAAGTGCAAAGTTAAGGAAAGAATTAAAACATTCAGATAAAAAGAAAACAAGCAGGAAGAGTTAAAGAATAACAAACACAGAGGAATGATGTACAGATAAACTTCACTATACACAACTCCACAAAGCTAGGAGAGCAGAATTTCCATTCCTGCAGGGACACACATCCTGACAGCCAGGGGAGGCAAGAGTTCAGAAAAAGCTAACAGAGATATTTACAGACCCGCAAATCCCTCACCTCAGAGAGAGGAAAACACAGATGTACTGACCAGTGCAAGCCAGGAAGATCTGACTGGAAAGTATGGGAAATTAGGCTGTCGCTGGAAACTTGAACAACCCAGAACAAGGATCAAAGGGTGGTGCAAGATTTCAGAACAAATCTAACCTCGACAGCGGTTTATATTTTCCAGTTAATTTAAGCCAGTGTCTGCTTCCACTTTCTGATAAAACATGTGACATTAAGAGTCTGTGTGTGATGATGAGTATGGTTGAGGCACAGGATTAAAGCAGAGTTAGTGCTGAGGATATAGGATCAAAGTGATGAATTGTTGTGGATCGTATCGGTGCAAAAGCCTAGCTATCACCATGCTAACACAACACAGGCTAAAAGCATCAGGAGCTATTGTCAACAAATGCTTTTATTGTTTTCTACATCCGCAGGCAAGAAAGCAACACCACTAATGATACCATCTGCTGCACATCGAAGGACACACATTTACCTACAGCTCCTTTCTGTAAAGGGCTATTACATGCAATAACAAATAATGTGTGTTAGTATCATGTACCTGAGCAGGAGTGGGCTATACTGTCTTATAACTTATTAATTGTGGGATATTCAATCATTTTACCACAAGTAAAGGGACGTCTGCAATTTTCGGTACCAAAATGTGTACATGCATTATCTTGTGAGCATTAAATGGTCTCATCAGGGCCATTACACAACAATGCAGAGCCAAACATTGCTGCAGATCCATCAGCATTTAGAGCAAACCACCAGCAAACCACGGTGGGGTCTGAAGACTTTTACTTTTACTTTCTTACTGATAAGACGTCCAAAGCACATTTGGAGGTGGGGGCTGTTGCTGGAACACAATAACAATCGTTTTTATGTTGACGTGTATTCAGATTTAATAGTGGGACTTTGGCTTAAAGGATAAGTTCACTCAAAACTGATAATTCGGTCATTATTTACTGATCACTATGCTGATGGATAGTCGAGTGGATTTTAGCTGTCCACAAAACATTTCTGGAGCTTCACAGCAAAGTAGCATTCTCCAAAATCGTAAAAAGTAGATGGGGAATTGTTTTTTGTTTTTTTAAAACACCCAAAATAGGATCAAATGGCTCCATACAGCTCGTCCAGCATAATTCAAGTCTGTGGAAGCCCCTGGGTGCATGTTTACACTTTGAATTGAGGGGCTAAAGGGAAGATTTTGGAATAAAACAGGATGTAAATAACATCTTTTCAAATCAATTTGAATTTGATTACACTGGACGAGTCATATATAGCCATTATCCTTATCCTTTAAATGCTCATATATTCAATATAAGCATATATAGCCAATGACAGTCGGTTGGATACTCCAGTATATGAAAATGATGAATGAAGGATGTGATGATGTTAAGTGGATGACTTTGTACATATATAAAACTCTTAATGTCACATTCCTATTTTACCAACATCAGAAGACCTACTGTCACCATAAATTGTCACAAAAAATTGAACGTAAGTACCCTGAATCTCTTTTCTATGCATTCAGTGCTCGACAATGTGGGATTAGAAAAGTGCAAAATGAATCCTTGATCAAATTAAAACAAAAAATAAGTGCAGTTTGCACAACACAAAACTGATCTGTCAAAATATTACATGACTGCTGCCTCTTAAAAATGACTGCTATAATTACTATACACAAGATATCATTTTGTTACTATTTGCAAGTTTTCTCTGGAAATAATAAATGGCTGACTTAATACGACCCACAGAGCTTGCAAGTATACAGCTATGTTTTTTACTGTGGAGATAAGGGAGGTAAACTACATTAGCCGGATGCGAGATGCAGATATAATGGAGGAAGTGGAAATCCCTTTAGGGTGTTCTCACTGCAGAAGGAGCATGCTGGACAGTAGCATGATGAGGGAGGTAAAAAGCTGGATCACCCCGTCGCTCAGTGGGCTGCAGCGATTTCCAGGCAGGTACTGTTGCCGATTACCAGGCTGGGACTGTTGCTCGGCTTTTCGTTCTTCCAGATATTTCTCAGAATATTCCATGTACAACTCAACACAGCGCCGGGCCTTCAATTGCTCAATTAGGGACGGATATCCAATCTCCTCAATGCTGACGGTGTCATCATCTTCATCACCTCCACCCTGATTGTTTGGAGTGGTAGCGCTGCTGCCCTGATCTTTAAGAAGGTCAGTCCTATTCATACAGCGAGACATGAACTTGTCATAAGTCTCTGCCCGTGGTGGAAGCTTGTAGACGTAATCACGGCCATAGTCTTTCTCATCTGTGGACTGGGTGCCGTAACGGCGGTACATGTAGTTGTTGTAGTATTGCTCTTCTTCGGGGTTGCGAAAGTTGAAATGTGGTCGAGGGAAGCGGCCTAGTCCGTATCCAACAGCCATTCCAGCCACAGCGCCGACACCAGCTGCCATAATGGCTTTTTTGGCAAAACCTGAAGACTTGGGCTGGTATCCCATACTCTGCACAGAACGAGAGAAAGGAGAGCCCCCCATTCCACCACCATAACCACCATATCCATAGCCTCCTCCACCAAAGCCAGGACTGAGGATCTTGTTATTTGGGTTCCAGTTTGGGTAACCACCAGCACCACCACCGGGGTAGCCACCGGGGTAACCACCACCGCCACCATAGGGGTGACCCCCTGGGTACCCACCAGCCTGACCCTGACCCCAACCCTGTCCTGTGTTCCCACCTCTGACTGGGTAACCACCTGCTGCTGGGTACTGGTACGGGGACCTTTGGTTAGGAAAGCCACCTCCAGCTGGGTAGCCCCCAGCAGCTGGATACTGATTGGGATAACCTCCTCCAGCTGGGTACTGGTTGGGATATCCTCCTTGGTTGGTACCAGCTCTGCCTGGATATTGGTTGGGGTAGCCTCCAGCAGCTGGATTCTGATTTGGGTAGTTCCCTCTCGCTGGGTTTTGATTAGGATATCCTCCTGCCGCTGGGTATCCACCTGCTGGATTCTGATTTGGGTACCCTCCAGGATTGGCTCTACCGGGATACTGGTTAGGGTTACTACCAGCTCCTGGATAACTTCCTGGATTTTGTCTGGGATATCCTCCTGGATTAGAGTTACCAGCTCCTGGATAACTGCCTGGGTTTTGTCTGGGATTTCCTCCTGGTTTAGTGTTACCAGCTCCAGGATAACTTCCACCAGAGGGATATGGATTGTTGTTTCGATTGGTACCGGCGGATGGTTTTGATTGTGTCCCACCCCTGTTGCTGGAGGATGATGTGCTTTTCCTGCCGCCGCTGCTGCTGCTGCCACCTTTTTTAGCCCATGCCGATTCAGTGTTCAGGAGAAACACAAGAAGGAGGCTCACAAGAGCCAGCTCACATAACCTCCCCATCATGGCCCTGTAATGAAGTGTTTCTAAGGTCAACATCATGAAAACATATTACAAAAATAAACATTGCTCTCCCTGCTCTTTTTTTCTAGTCTGTTCCATAAGATGACATTGAAAGAAGCATAGTGTTACCATTCATATTTAATAATGAGCAACATGAGCGACAATGGAGTTGTTGTTGTTGTTTTTTTATAGCTCCCCAATTGTATCCGTCTGTAACGTTAAGCCATATGGCATTAAATGGCCTTATTCAATCCTTTTAAGAGGAGCATCGTAATAATGTTTAAAATATCAAAGACTCCCATTATCAATTACTCGTCGGGTGGTTCGTCTAAAATTAATTGAATCAGTAAAATCAATCTTAACCACTATAAATTGACGATGACATACGTTGTTTTCATTCCTAAACAGCGACGGGCGACCATTGCATCATTATCATCCTGCCCGTTCGCTTAGCTAAGCCGAACCGAACCACTAACGCTAAATTTGATTAAAAAGGACGGCTTTGCTCTCCCGTCGAGCCCAACTACAAAGACCATAATATCTTCATTAAGCATAACTGAATTATTTCTCACCGTGAAATGGGGCTTTAGCGGTCTGCTTCGATGGCAATTCGGTGATAAATGCGTTGCTGCCCTCTCTCCCCGTCAGCTCCGTTATGGGTTCACTCTGGCTCTGCTCAGGGTGGTTTCGTCAATGTTGCCAGATATCGCGAGAAACAAGCAAGCGGACCTATGAAAACAAGCCCAAAACAAGCGACTTCTACGTTCGTGGTAAAAAAAATTAAAATAATTAATTTAAAAAAAAAGATGGAGATTATTACACTTTGCACTCACACAAATATTACCCTGAATCCAGAAATATCATTTATTATCGTTTTTATATGTTATGATCCTTTTTTGTTTAAGTTCCATGACTTCAAAACAATATGACATGCAATACAATAGGAAGAGGAACACTTTAACAACAAGCCCAAAAACCCGCAACCCGCGACTACCAAACAAGCCCAAAGTCGCTTATAACAGAGACGTTCTAGCAGAGACGTTTTGCTTATAATAAGCGGACTTGGCAACTGTGGGTTTCATCCGGAGGGGGGGCGGTCGTTTTGATCCGCAACGGGCACCGTGAGGCGGGGACACTTCTTTGGAGTGATCGCGCAAAAGCCAAGAAACGCCGATAAAAATACTATTGTTACATGCACAGAAATGTTGTGCTATGAGCAGACTGTAACGTACGAGTGCCACTCATTTAAGGGCCGAAACGGAGCTATCTTAACCTAGCTTGAGCAAACTATATCACACAACAGGTACCTTTAATTGGTACAAAAAGACTTATATAATTTGACTTGCCAGTATTAGTTGCTCAGGAGACCTTAGTGAATTATCAAATCACGTTCTTATCAACATTGATGTATCATAATGTCAGTAGGTGAAATTGTGCTTTACGCTGGTTCCGCCCAACGGGCAACCATGACATCCAGTTACTCAGAACAAGTGCACCTCCGAACCCTGCGCAGTTCAGAGGCACCGCGAGCTCTCCGAGCGGCTCTGTGAACTGCACATGTAATGGGGCTGCGGGCTGCTCTCTCATTGGATGACACCCGGTGAGCCGTGACGTCAAGATTGTAAACTTCGTCAGATACCCGTATGTACTCGCAGCATTCGTTCCGGTAACACAGTGGAAACATGTCGGGGAGGAGAGAGCCCAGCGGAGGAACTGCGTCCATGAAATGCACACCTGAGACATAAACTGGACCCCAATCGGTCTCAACGGACGGTGGCGTATTAATGCGAGTTAGCAACCGCTGCTGGGGCCACGTTACTCTCACGAAGCAGGCCGGTCGGGACCGAATGGACGGATAAAGACAGACAGCCGGGGCTTGTTCCGAAGAAGTAGCCTGACAGACAGGCGGCCGGGACGGGTAGAGAGACCGAGGGAGGGGGGGACATCCAGCGCGTGTGTGTGTGTGCTCTAAACAAGACGGAGTTGTTCCTTGCTGGGGGATGTTATCCGTACTGTCTTATGGCAGACTGGTAGCCAGGGCTGTCCTGGGCGGACTCTCTCAGACTGACGGTCGGGACTACAGCCTAATAAGCGCAAGCTATGGCTTCGGTAAAGACTTTCGTAAGGGGATCCTTAAGAAAGGGATGTGCTACGGAGATGACGCCTGCTTTATTGCGCGGCACAGGACTGCCGACGTTTTAGGTAAGCCCTCAGGCACAGAAATCAGTGTTTATGTCTTGCAGGTGGACGCTGGACAGGCTCTGTGCTCAGGTGACCTTCAGTTAGCTAGCCTGCACGTGCAGCGACCCCTCGGATGAAAACACAACAGCCCCTCCTCCTCCCCCTCCTCCAGCAGCAGATGGATAAATAACTTTTCTCCCCTCCACAATAGATATTTGTCTTAAGTCTACTCAAAGCCGGGTAAATGTTTACAAGAGACCAGTGCAAAAAGTGCAGCTGCAGTGTTACTATTCTATGCATAAACTGCGATTATGTGCCGCTAGTGGGTAGTTTTGAGGTGAAACACCGAGTGACCTTTCACCTAGATGAGCTCTAACCGAAGAATACACGTCGGAAACATAATAAATATTGCATATAAAATAAGGAGATGTAGATGAGCCTTATTAAAGGTGGAAATGGCCGAAAAGGCTCTTGTAATAACGCCTCACACTTAATATAACATTGTCTTGCAAAGGTCAGAATGGTTGAGCATGGAGGCAGCCATGTTGCTAATAGCGTCAAGCTAGCCTGCTAACCTAGCTGAGTGCAATTGCTTTGTCCTCACCGCCCAGCTGACAGGAGTGTTAACACCGGCAAATAGGCTATTTTACCAACCAAATGGCTTGGTCAACGCGTACAAGACGTGGTTTCCCCCCTTTTTTATTGGGTATCAAACAATGGTCTGTAATAAATTAGATTTATGGTGAAAATATGACGAGTGTCTGTTCTGTTATTTTGGTTTCACATTTGAGGGACCTTCCACAGGAGGCACAAAGGGAAATTAAAACTGAAGATGAAGCATGAAAACAGGGCTTGTCAGTATGAATGTTTAATATACCATACCCAACTTTTGTTCATGCTGTTTTGAAATGGGCATAACCTAAATAAACAGTAAATCACAGGAGCAATTTGCTCACTAACAGCAAGATGCATATGGGCTTGAAACAAGGGGAAATACTATTGGTGTGCTTCCCAGATAAATGTTACAGGATTATTAGCGCTATTTGTCAGTGTCAGAGCCGACTTACATTAATATCTTTTTTCAACAAAGTATTTGTGTCTGGGATGTTGGATGATCCATAACTACTAACTACTATTTCAGTCTGGGGACTGTTTAATCTTGCAGCTTCCAAATTGCTCTTTTTATTATCCACTGAGCAGGTATTAATTAAAAGCCATCCTGGTCAAATCTGATGTAGATCGATCCAGTTTATTGCTCTGTATCTCCATTGTCAACCACAACAGATGTGATGCATGTGGTTTGGGACCAGCTGGGCTGATGTAACTGAAAACCAAACAGAAACAGAGAGAATGAGAGCAAGTGTTCTAATGGATGGCAGAAACGGTGATGATTAATAATTTAATCACGCAGGTTGTTTCCTTGTGGTGAGCATTTCTCAGGCGCCTGAGGTGAAACCGTGGAGTCGCAGAATAAATTTGACTAAACATAACGTGAATAAAGCTTTAATGCATTACCTCATAATGGGTCTGGGGTTTGGTGCCTCACATCAGTGTCTCCGTACAATTAAGTTATTTTAAATTGGTGATACATCTTCCAGTTGTTTTCTAGATTAATTGTTAAATTATTGGTCTTTATTGTTGTTTTCGTTCTCTGAATCAGCATACAGTTTGCAATCTTCAGCGCCTCTATACGTGTCATCCCCTCATGTGACAATGTGAGCATTCATTTGCAGGTGGGTTTATACCAAACAACATCTAAACAAAAATGTTATTCCCCCTTTCTCCATCAGGTGTTGCAGATGGTGTAGGTGGTTGGCGTGACTATGGTGTCGACCCATCCCAGTTCTCTGCCACCTTAATGAGAACCTGTGAGCGACTGGTGAAGGAGGGTCGCTTCACTCCCAGTAATCCAGTGGGGATCCTGACCACTGGCTATTATGAGCTTCTACAGAACAAAGTTCCCTTGCTAGGTGAGTACACATGGGGACAGCATCGCACCGATATCATATATTGTGGCACACACACAGTCAGAGGTAGAGTGAGTCATGCTTCCCATGTGAACAACCATTCTCTAAATAAATAACATAGCTGCAGGATGAGTCACACTATGTGTAGTGGCCTTGCTTAGCAAGGTTTATAACATTATTATAACTAACCTTCATTTAAAATTGCATGTCAAATATTTTCCTAACCTTGCAAAAGGTGCATGAATATGCAAATAAGATGCAGAATTTCGGCTTCACCCAGTATTTTATTTTGTGTGGGGGCTGTTGACTGAGTGATGTAATCACAGTCTGAGGCAACTAACTAACATAATCAGACTGTACTTCGTTATGCCGACACATAGTAGTTTAAACTCAGTGACCTTGTGGGGCCAAACATGCAGGCTGAACATTTTGCCTCATACCACAGCTCCAAAAGGTCAAGAATCCATCTGTAACTGACACTGCAGGAGGGCTGAACAGTTTTTAAAAGCGTACTTGCACCAAAACATGTGACCAAGGTCACATTTCTTCTGAGAGTCAGTATCCCTGACCTACAACCAGCGCAGACGCTCAATGTTGGCCACCTCCCCGTCACGTTGTTTGGTAAATGGCCTAATTTTATTTTGGGAAGCTGTGACCAGGTCTGAGGTTGACCTTCGCTGCTCAAGGTTGCTTAGACTGTTGGCGCACAAAGCTGTAGTCACTGGGACAAGCAGTCCATGACCCCTGGGTTTGTTTTTTTACTTCTTTTTTTTGACTTGCAAATGTCATCATAAATCTCACCAACCCAATATGGAAACATGAAATTCATATAGCATTGTACCTGTCTTGAAAGGGAAGGGAGACATTAATTAGCCTGTGTCCCTTTTTTTGTTCTTACCTGTCCAAACTGGAAGATCACTCCTCAAATTTCACCTCTCTGTCTATATGCCCATAACATTTTTGTTGTCTGCACTTTTCGGTTTTTATAGGGAGCAGCACAGCCTGTATCGTGGTTCTGGATCGACGGAGTCACCAGCTACACACGTGTAACCTTGGTGACTCGGGCTTCCTGGTGGTTCGGGGAGGAGAGGTGGTTCATCGCTCAGATGAACAACAGCACTATTTTAACACGCCCTTCCAGCTGTCCATCGCTCCTCCGGGAGCTGAAGGGGTGGTGCTCAGTGACAGGTCAGTAGTTCTTCAACACAAGTGAATAAGAGAAAGGTCAACGTGAAATCGTTTTTTGGGGGGATAAGTTAACTTTGATTTTTGCTTTCAAACAAGTGTTGTGACAACTGAGTCGAACTGGATCTCTTAAAGCATATTTTATATTATTTCCTTTGGGCAGTAAACCCATTTGCAGTTAGAACTTTTAAACAGTGTTTGCAGGATAAACAAGACCTACTTTGACGTCACACTACGATAAATGTCACCTTTTTTTTTTTATGTGGCCCACATGGAAAATCATCTCGTATCCTGTTTATAGTTTGTTGTTTTTGATTTACATTTCAAACATTTTGAAGGTGAACACATGATCTTTATTATCATCACAATTCTAAAAAAATATGCACATGCTTATTAAGAAAAAAATGTCTGGAAATTTCCAGAATCACTGCAATTATAAAATATTTCAAGCACAAGTTACACAATACAGTGAGTATGCATAGGCTTGTCAGGCAACCCAGAGAAGTGTCACAATTAGATTTTGACAATGGCAGCCTGATTAACGAGGGATAAACCTTTTGTAATCCATTTGGAGCAGCCTTGAGGTGTTTTGTTTTTGGTTCAATCCGCTTCCTCAGGCGAGAACATTTTAAAGATTTAGCTATTCAATAGCTAGCATTCTTTTTGCTAGGTACATTTGTGACTCTGTGTTGTGTCACCTCAAAATAAAATCCTCAAGATGAAGCACAAACATAAATTAAAAGGCTCCCAGAAAATAACTTGATCTTTGGCTGCGGTGCCAGAAAGCAACAGGACCTCTCTGCGTCTGGCAAGGACACGCAGGGCAGGCTGCTTCCGAGTCAGCTGTCAGATTAAACACCCACACAGCGTCCACCCTCACCCTCGAGATTTGGCAGTGTCTTCTGACCTGCTTAATTCCATATTGGAAACTGTTTACAGCGGCTAAAGTGCCGCGTACTCCTGTTTCTCTTGTGACTGATCTTGCCGCACCCCTCCTGTTTCCTCTAGCCCTGACGCCGCTGACAGCTCCTCCTTTGACGTGCAGCTCGGTGACATCATCCTGACCGCAAGTGACGGCCTCTTTGACAACATGCCAGACTACATGATTCTTCAGGAGCTTAAAAAACTCAAGGTGGCAGCTTATTTATGCTTTCACAAATGGTTTATCTAGTCATTTTATTGAAAATGTCTGTGGAATAACGGCTTCTTACTCATTTTAATGCTTTTTGTTTTTACGCATTTCAGACTACCAACTATGATAGCATTCTGCAGACTGCACAGAGCATTGCAAAGCAAGCTCACGACCTTGCCTACGACCCGAACTATATGTCTCCTTTTGCACAGTTTGCTTGTGACAATGGCCTGAATGTAAGAGGTAAATATACAGTGCTTCATATGCTGTCTTTTCCCATTTTAGAAACACCATTTGTCAGCGGGAAACATCCCCTCCTTGCAGCCTTGTGGGGGTGAAATCTGGTTTTGTCTGCACGATTTCTCACGCTCTATCTTTTTGTTCTTTTTCTTTTTTCTTTTGTCCTGCAGGGGGGAAGCCAGATGATATCACGGTGCTGCTGTCTATTGTGGCTGAATATACAGACTAAAAGTGTGCGTGACCGTGCGTGTGTGCTTCTCTGGGGCTGGTCCTTCCTTCCCGTCTGCCTGAGTCTTCCACCTGCAGCCCTCCCAAAAAATGCACTGCATCCCGTGGGCTGACAGGGGAGGCCCACCAACACGACGCACACTCCTCCCTGCGGGGCTGACGTCCACCCGTGTACATGTTTTTGTTTTCTTCCTCTTGTTTTGTTTTGGTGCTTGAACGGTCGAGTGGTTAAGCAGGCAGCTAGGACATTTTCATGTTGATCATGATGCAGGAGGAGATGAGTACGACGGGCTGAGGGGGGATGCCTTTAGTCTCTAATGTGTCATTGTGTGGCATCAACACTTCTGAGTGGATGTGTCAAAGAGGCGGGTGCAAGACAGTTTGCGTTGAGTGAGGGCCTAAAGACCTGGTAGTCCTCATATATATATGAAAAGTAATATTAGAAGAGGAGTAAGCCATGGTTTTGGATTCATTAGAGCGTAGTTCTGGAGTTGACTATTGAATCCAACTGTCTGTTGTCCCAGTTGTTAATCTGTTCCATGTTGTAAATGTGTTTGAAGCATATAGACGGACTGACGAAGCTGATGTTAGGATAGGATGGGTGTTGTTAGAAAGTGAGATTGAAGGGTTTTAGTTTCTTGGGTTTGGGAATGTGAACGATGGAGGAGCTTACTAGTAAATGCTCAGATCAAAGAAACCTCTAAAGGGAAACCGTAACAACACTTAGAGTTAGAGCTTACATGTGAAGGTTGATCAGGTTTCGTAACTCGGCCGGGGGCGCACATCCTGATAAGTTGTAAATATTTTTGTGTTTTC
Source organism: Diplodus sargus (assembly GCA_903131615.1). NCBI lineage: Eukaryota > Metazoa > Chordata > Actinopteri > Spariformes > Sparidae > Diplodus > Diplodus sargus. The sequence goes on along the minus strand of CAEMYA010000179.1, from coordinate 6,740,073 downwards.
GGGGCTACGTTCTGGCCTTTCAGTTGTCTCTGCTTTGGTCGTTAAAGTAAATTCCGTTACTAGATGTACACATGCATTCATAAATATATTTTCCTGTGTTGATGTTGGGCTGCATTCAGATGTATTCAGGCAGACGGTAGACAGCCAACCGGATATCGTTTTAGTGGATGAGTGCTGGATGGTAAAATACGGTGAGGCTGACTGAGAATTATTTTAACTTTGCGTCCTCACACAAGGAGAAACTATTACTAGAGAAATCACATAAAATAAGACACAAAATATTTTTCTTTAATAGATTTGATTCTATTCTCTCTAAACAATTCAACACAATTAGTCTTGATATCAAATATTCAAAATTTGATATCAAGACTATTCAAGCCCAAATATTGCGTAGACAATATAATCGTCAGTCAAACTGCGATGGACTCTGAGGTGAGACCATACATCTGTGGTGTTGCACTGTTAGTTGACACCATACAGCAAAGATAACATGGAGCCTCATTCAAATCCCTTGGCTCAGAAACCAAGTCCTCTATGCCTGTATGTTAAAGAGCTGCATACATGGCACTAGGGGTGGGTATTGGCAAGAACCTCACGATACGATACGTATCACGATACTTTGGTCACGATACGATGCGTATCACGATATCACGATATTGCGATATAAATAAAGATGAAAACACAAGTACTGTGTATGTACATCAGATGATATTGATCAGAGGACATATTGAGTCAAAACTATTTCATTCAAAACAGCCTCTCCATTTGATTAATTCCCATGAAATTTCCGGGCAGTAATATTCTCTTTGTCCAGCTTGTTGTTCTTGCTGTCTCTCTTAACTTTGAAGCCAAAGTGCTTCCAAATGTCAACTTTAAATTGTAGAGGCGTTGTTAACTTGCCATCCATTTTGCAAAGACCTCAGCCACTCGCTCTACTACAGAAATACAGCCGCCGCACAGCAGAGTCGGTCTTGGGCGATATATCGCCCACCCCTACATGGCACTACATCAGGTCAATTGAGCTTTAGTAACCTCCTAAATATATAGTACGTGCTACCTCCACTGCCACGACAGTTCTACATGCATTTTCTTCTCAAAATATAAGCACGGAGATGACGTAACAGCTGTTTGCGTTGTGAAAACTATTGGATATGGTGGCAAATATGGCGATGTTAAATTCAAAATCGGCCCAGGTACATTTATGTCACATGCCGTCCACAAGGTGATGTCCGTCTGCCATTTACTGCCCACCTAAATGCATGTGAATGCAGCATTAATCTTGAAGTGAGCTTTATCAATCCCACACTTCCACATTTGCTGAAATGAACAAGAAGATATGTGCTGAGATTGATCGGTATGGCTGTTGTGTGGTAGGAAAGGATGTTAAAATGTGTGTGTGCGCGTGTGGGTGCTTATTGTGAGAAGAGTGTGCGGTATATTTTAATGTTTATATTTGTTATCTCACAAAGCTAAAGCTAGCATCTGGGAATTCTTACAGTTGCAATGATAGGTCAGGCATGAATTCAAAAGGAAAAGATGTATTTTTTTAATGTTATTTAGTTTTCAAAGAAAGAGTTTGAAGTGTCTGCCGAAATGAAATATGTGTGATGGATGAAAAGAGATCCAGCTATCTTAACAAGAATCAGGTGTGTGTGGGGGTGTGTGAGAATTTTTTTTTACTATTCAGTTCCTTCTCTCCCTTTTACTTTTGTTTGCTGCTTCTTGTTTTTAATTAACATGTCTGTGTATATGACTTGATTTATATGAACATGGTCACCATGATTGTAATGAGTGCGTGTGTAAATGTGTGTGTGCTGCAACAAACAACATTAATCAAAGACATTGCTAATACTGTTCTGCTCATGATAGTCTGTCCCTTTTTAATCAGTTCACCCAAGTGGTTTGGACAATGTCTTTACAGTTTAAGAGCAGGTGCACCAAAGACACATTTTCTTTGTGTATGTAGTTAAGCTTTTGTTGTTACAAACATCAGACGGCAATACTGTAAATTCCTTGTGCTCTGAATCTTGTGTGATGGCCGTGGCGGGTGGGAAGAAATGTTCAGAGGGACAGAAAAAATGTCTTTTCTATGCCTACAGTTGTTTTTCTCAGAACAAAGTCTTGGTTTAAGTTGTATGCGACTGGTTGTAAGTATAAGACAGGTTCATGAAACCAAAGAAGGGAAGCCATATATAAACACATGATCGGGGCACTGCTCTATACGCCCTGCTGTAAAGATTTAATGGTGTGTCGTCATACACATAATGGAGACAATTATTTGAATACTATCTGTCTTACTGTTCGCACCGTTCTACTTTGCATGGTTTCTGTCTCAGCCACTTTACAAAGTTATTTTCACACAGTTGTTAGAAATGGTTTAAATATGTTGTATAAAGGTTCTGAACTTGTATTTACTTCAAAGATTTATTTCACAAAAAGATGCAGAGGGATGGGGGTGGTAAGATAGGTAATGGTGCTGTGAACTTGAAGTATGAGGGTGAGCACAGTTTCAGCCTTAACAAATAGTTAGACCTGTGATCAAGAGGCCTTTCCTGTCATTGCAAGCTTGTCTCGTCTTGGTCATGTCGCCGGTGTTTGATGTAAATGATGTGTGCCCGTCTGTCTCTCCTGTAAAGCCGTTCTCAAAGGTGCTTCTGCAGTCTGTATGGTACGATTGTCCTCTTTTCAGCAAGCGGTGTTTGTGCGTATGAAAGATGCATCAATGTCTACAGTGTAACAATGCAGGTCTAATTTATGTAAATATGTTTTAAAATATGTACAATATTTAAATAAAGAATCTAGTATTTATACTAAATTTGCCTCAACGAGATTGTTCTGGATGCAATTTTTTTTTGAGATGATAAACTTCCTGTATTGACGGTACACATTCACCAAATGTTTCTGAATACTTTTATTTGCTATGATCCTCGACTCCTGCAAATATTGAAGCGGGTTAAATAAGTTAATGCAGCAGCTACATTTAAAAAAATAATAATAAATGACCTGTATTATTGAAAGTGTGAAGAGCATGTTTAAAGATCCACTATACAGTAACACTGACAAACTATGTGTACAAACATGCCAGGTGTTTCCATATATGTCTACATACGTACCAGCATATAAGAAAATCCATAACAATGAGTGGTGTTAGGCAGCAAAGTGCATTTACCCGAGCACAATTTTTAAATAGCATTTCTGCTATTTCATAATTCTACACCACTATACTGTGTTTCAAAGGAAAATATTGTACTTCTTACTCTATTACATGTATATATTACATACGAATGTACTAATTACTTTGCAGTTTATGATTTTACAAATGCCATTAACGAAGATAATGCGCATTAAACTACCTTCAAGTGTATAATGCAATTATATCCCATAATTATCCAGTAAGGTATATTATTTTATATTATTATAGTATAATATTATTATTAGTATCCACTCTGCAATATGTGTGCTCTTACTTTGAAATGTTTTAGCATGTTTTGCTGAATTAAAGTATAATTATGAAAGCAGGAAAGTATTTTTACATTCACTACTTTCGCTAAACAAGTCCAAGGACATGAGTAGTTCCTCCAACACTGGGGGCCACAGATTATTACAATGTCATTGGTCCACCCCCCACCCCCCTCACTTACATTACATTAATTTCAGTGAACAAATGCTCTTATCTTGCATATTGCAATATCAGTATCTACTGCGACCTTGCACAATCTAGGTCAAACTTTTGCACTACTGGATAAATCTGGACAGTCCTCACCTACTTAAAAATCGGTCACACTCTATTTATACTTATATTCACACTCTGCTTATATTTTTTATGGTTTTATTACATCTTTTAAGTACTTTTAGTATTGCTTGTTTTGGGGGGTTTTTGCACCTACCATAGCAAATTCCTTGCATGTGTAAATTTACTTGGCAATAAAAGCAATTCTGATTAAACATACAGAGGTATTCTTAAGAGGGAGTACTGCTGCATCCACAGTTTTCCAGCTTCTATTGCTGTAGGAAACATACCAGCTGTTTCTGAGCACTCAACGTATGTTTGAATTAGAGCACTAAAACCTGTAAAATATCAGATAGAAACTGTACCTGAATATGTGGCTGTCAGCAGTAGATGGCAGTAGAGAGACACAGGATGCCGGGGATGTTTTGTTTACTTATCTGCTCCACAGCCTCTCTTCCTTGTAGCCACCAGCTAGCCTACATTCCTGCTGACAGCAGAGATTCGGGCTAAAGTAGGTAGGTGCGTGTCAGCTGACAGTTGTGTGATGCTAGCATGATAGCTTCAGGTGATACGAGGTAGCTGCGTTTGCTCGTCAATGGTTTGACATTATTTTTGAGTGACGAGAACGTTAAACGAGCGACCAACGTAAACAGGTTTATCATGAAACAAATTCTCCAACGTTAAGTGCCCTTTTTTTTATTTGTAGCACTGGCGCGCTAACAGCTAGGAAGTAAATCTTCCTAGCAACCGGAGCTAGCTGTGACAGTTGGTTAGCTTAGCCAGCGGGCGTCTTCATGGAGAGCTTTGAGGTGTTGTTAGGTAAGCCTTCAAGATTTGTCGTCAGGGTGAGTGATGTGAACAGATTATAGACCGGCCGGCGGCTTCTGCTAACATAAATGTTGATTAAATGGCAAAAACTGAGCAGGGCAATGGGCTTCACATGCGGGGCACCGCGGAGAAGCTGACAGATAATGGGAAAGGGTCAGACCCAGAGGCAAACGGCAATGTTGTCCTCGGGGAGACGGAGGTGGACAAGTACGGATTCTCAGGTGGAGCACAGCAGCACTCCGGAGAGAAGTAAGTGGACCTTCATCATGCTCGATAAAATAGGCAGAAGTGTTTCATGTGACTGCCACAGAGTTGTTGTCTCTTTTCTAGCAGTGTTGTGAGTTAAAAAGAAAAAAAAAAAGATGTTCTCTCAACCCTTGCCTCCCTTCTACACACACACACACACACACATTAAGGTCTACAGATACTGTATTGGTATGATAAAGGAAGACATGGATTCTTGTTGTTGAATTAAATTGTGAAAGGTAATAGCTGGCTCATTAAAGTCCCACTCCCCTCACAGTGTTGTTTATCTTCCTTTCTGTGTGTCAGGATAATGTATGTCCAGAGTTTGACACTACATTCATTCAGTTTCAGTATTTCTCTGTGCTTACCAGAAATCAGATTTTAAAGAAGCGGGCGGTCGAGCATGATATGTGACATCACAAATAGTTTGGAGGCCAACAGACCGAATCACGGTGTTTGTTTACAGTGACATCAGGGTACCAGCACACCAAAAAGTATTTTGTATTTGTATGTACGTCTGACTCATTTAAAATGCATGGGCTGTAATATCTCATGAGTAATAACACTTTCTCAAACGTTAGGCTGGAGGCCTAATTTTCACGTTGGGCCACTGACTAAAGAAAATGACAGCTTGGGTCTACCCAAAACTAGCTATTAGTCTGAGACAATGCTGTTGGTTAGTTATTAAATACGCTAGCAAAGCAGCACAGTGTTCCCAAATCTCTGACCTGCAGGCATGTGAAACTGCATCACAGCCCAGTTTGTGTTCTATATCTGTCTATCCACCTAATGCTAATTTGAACCTTGCCTTGAAAATTGTACAGCACGTTAGTCACGACTTGAAAGAATGGCACTGGAAGAAATGAGCTAACCAGGCATCTTGGTCCCATCATCTGCCAGTAGATGTTTAGTGGTTGTGTTGTTAAGATGCTGTATGCAAAAGCGACGCCCAGTCAGCTCTTTAAATTTGTTTGCCAAG
>CAEMYA010000179.1:6712190-6733587 GCA_903131615.1 Diplodus sargus | reverse complement strand
ATGGGTAGATATTATTGAGAGGGACCTCCATCGACAGTTCCCCTTCCATGAAATGTTCGCAGCGAGAGGAGGTCACGGGTAATCGCTGTCTTCTGAAGGCTTATCATGATGCCCATCAGTGTGTCAATGTGGCTGAATGTCATTTTTTGAATATGCGTCATTTATATACTGTATGTTCGTACCTTCAGGCAGCAGGACCTGTTCCGCGTGCTCAAGGCTTACACTCTGCATCGTCCCGAAGAGGGTTACTGTCAGGCTCAGGCTCCAATCGCTGCTGTCCTCCTGATGCATATGCCAGCAGAGGTGAGCAAACACTAATGATTCAACCTTTTCCAGAGATGTTTTCTCTATTAAAAATGAATATATAGGTTATACTCACTGATCTGATGATAGGTTTAAGAGAAAAAAACAGGACAAAGGTTGTGAAAGAATTCACTTTGTAACTGATACATATTATTCTTCAGAGCATCATTTTAAATAAATATATATATATAATATATATAAATATCATTTTTAAATAATTTCCCAGTCTGGGATCATTAAAGTATTTCTATCTATCTATTTCTGTGTCTAAGTAGTTCAGTGTTAAGAGAGATTTTAATTAAACGTCTACCCTTGTTTCTCTTCTTTTGTCGTAGGATGCTTTCTGGGTTCTTGTCCAGATTTGTGAGAAGTACCTTCCTGGGTACTACAGTACAGGGCTGGTAAGAGTCCACACAGACACACCGTCACAACATTTTTCAAAGGAGACTTTGACACCATAAGAAAAGTTAGAGAACATCTAAGTATAAACTGTTACAGGATGATATATTCAGTGTTCAGCATGTCAATTATTATCCGTCAGAACCGTAGGTACTGTGTATTCCTGAAATGGATCTATTAGAAGAAAAAAATAAACTCACAATACTGAAGCAAGGGGACTGTTTCTGAAGTCTGCATTTCTGCCACATTATAGGACTGCATCTTTGCCTTTATTTATACTGTAGGACACCATAAGTAGGTCTCATGAAAAACAAATTGTCACTTCACTTCAGTTTACAGAGTACACGTAATATGTGGCTGGTGGTGGTAGATCTCTCTGGCCAGTGTGTCTCTAGTTTAACACTGATATGCCAACAACCTAATAACACAAGGTGGTGACCAGGCTATGAGGACGATATAATCAGATTAAACAAAGAGAAAGGTGTCTGTTCTGTCTCTCTCTTTCTCTCTCTGTCTCTCTCTCCCCTGACTGATGTTCCTTGTTGTCTCCACAGGAGGCGATCCAGCTGGACGGGGAGATCCTGTACGCTCTGCTGCGGCGGGTGTCTCCTGTGGCCCACCGGCACCTGAAGAAGCACAAGCTGGAGCCCATCCTGTACATGACCGAGTGGTTCATGTGTGCCTTCTCTCGCACTCTGCCGTGGGCATCAGTGCTGCGTGTCTGGGACATGTTCCTTTGTGAGGGTGAGATACTGCACTGATGTATTTACTGTATTACAAATGAGAAAGCACGGTGAATGGATGACCGTGTGGCTGAGTGCACACTGAGCAAACACAGCTTGTGTTTACGTCAAGTGAATCCTTTAGTCCTATAGAATCCTGCTGTCATTGTTGTGTAAATTAAGAGTCTGCATTGCCCGCTTGTTTTACCTGCAGAACACCAGAGGTAATACACAATAGCTGGCTTAAAAGACAATGTGATCACGTATTTATTTAAGCATGGGAGTACATAGCAGTGTTTAATCTTCCCCCAGACAGGACCTTATCATCCTCCTGTTTAATTTTACTTGTAAAACACCAGAGCACAATCGCCCTTGAAGTAACAAGGCAAGTGTTGAATACATGAACCCTGAATGAATATGAGAATCTATATAAAATAGTTCACCTCACTGCCAGGTTGTTGAACCCAATCTATGTTGCAACACCAGAGTTATGATTATTTATTATTATGAATCTAATAGCCACTTTTTTTCTGTCTGTCTGTAAAATATAAGTGAAGACATATGATGGATGCATAAACTCCTGGTCAAATATTACAATACATGTCAAATTTAGTCACATTTTCTTTTAATGTCAGCACATTGACGTGTATGATCTCATGATCTTTTTATTTTACAAGATCAAAACATATACATCTGAAAGGACTTGAGTCAGTTTTATTAACTCCAATATTTTGGCTAGCTAACCCAATGTCAGTATGGCTTGGATGACTTACTCCTGTGATGAAAACTGCATATGGCCTGTTGCGTTTTAGAAAAGAAAAAAAATTATAATCTGCTGACTTCCAACTATGCTTCAAGGTAACGAGCAACGTGCACCTTCCAAAGAAATGAACTGGAGACAAAAGCACAATATTTGTCTTTTAAATGTAGTGGAATAAAAGTCATACGTTTCCAAAGAAATTACTATTCTTATAAAGTGCAGATGCTTGAAAAAATATGATGTGATGCTGTTCTCAGGAGTGAAGATCCTCTTCAGAGTGGGCCTGGTTCTCCTGAAGTGCACGCTCGGATCTCAAGAGAAACTGAAGGCTTGTCAAGGTCTCTATGAAACGATGGAGCTGCTCCGAGCAATACAGCCACAGTACATTCAAGAAAGTTTCCTGGTGCATGAGGTACACTTACACGCCTGTCACAAGGATGTAGTCTGTATAATCCACTCTTATTGTTTTGACCCGGCACCTATTGCACACTCAGCTATCTTCCCCTTTCTTCGACTTTGCCCTCCTCTGGCAACAGTGATAGACTTAACCTGTAATGTGCTGGAACATTACTCACTGACTCATGATTCACACTCCTTCTCCCCCTTGTGTTTCAGGTTATTGAGTTAGTGGTGTCTGAGAAAGACATTGAGAAGGAGCACAATGCTCAGCTGCGGCGCTGGAAGGAGTCTCACGGAGATCTACATTGCAAGTCCCCTCCCAGGATGCACGGCGCCAAAGCCATCATGGCTGCCGATCCACCGAGCCGACAGGAGCTGAGACAGATGCCTACGATCATCGTGGAGTCTCCTCTGGCACCCAAGACAGATGGGGTGAGCGCAGACAACGGCAAGCAAAGTAGAATGACTCAAGAGGGAAAACGGGGGGAAACGATCCTTCCGCCGCAGGAGACTGTTAATAATCCTTACCTTCCACCAAGTGACCCCTCACCTCTCCTCGAACACATGACCGTACAGGGGTCCAAAGAGAGTCTGAGCAGTGCAGAGCACGACACTTACCTGTAGCAGGGTGAGTGTCACAGTTTACACACATAAATCATTAAAATTCTGCAGTGACACTCATCACAGTTTTCAGCCTCACACGTCACAACTGTCAGTGACACGACAGCCATTTCTGTGATATAGAGCTAACTGTATTGTCATAACTGTGACATTAAGTAAAACTTTTTACAATCAAGACAATCCAGGAAAAGTTATGGGATTTAAAACTAATCTCAAGTAATCACATCGTCAAAACTGGCACGAGAAATGCCTGTGACTACCAAGCAGTCGCCGTAATACTCAACACATTTTCAGTGTCATATAATTTACGCAGGGTGTTGTTGTTGTTAACTGTAGTTTTAATGAAGTAGTGCAGTCGTGGGAGTCTCGCGTAATGGTTAACTGTTTCAAATGTAATGGAAATGTGTAATTTCCTGGGAGCAACACCAGATGGCGACGATGTGCCCTCATGTCTGTGAGATTTTAATTCATGGGAGTACGGTTCGCTTCATAAGCCTGTAAACACGTTGAGAACAGCTACTGTTGATATTTACCTCCTAAAAGCAGTGCTCAGATTTCTTTTCCTCAGTTATAAATGAAGTCTGAATTGATGAGGTCATCTCTAGAGCACTTTGCCTTTATAGTCTTCCTCTCTGCCTGCATTAGTCACTCATTGCCAACAAAGAGATTCGCAGTTATCCTGCTTTTCTAGACTCCGTCACTAGCACTAATATGCAGGCACACGGTCTATCAGTGTGTCTCTTAAACGCAGTCCTGTGATAGTTACGCTGCATCTATTAGTTTGTTTATGCTCATGTTGAACACTTGAGGGCGTCCTGAGATCATCTCTAAGCCACAGCAGCGGCCAGCAGTAAAACTGACACAAGCTTTGTGACTAAGATGAAGGAAAACGATGTGCAGGGAAATTTTGTGCCACTAAGCCAAAGATTTTTAATGCATTATTGTATGTATACATTATTGCACATATATGTCGTCCAAGCAAGTTTATACAGTCATATTGTGATGTAGTGATTGTTCGTTTGGGAGAGCATTAGGTTTATATTTATGTCATGAATGAGATATGGTGAAATGCCATTTTGAAGGAAGCTAATATGAAATTGTTTTATTCTGTTTTTGTCTTTACAATCATGCTTAAAGGCTTGTGGGTCCTAAACTTAATGATATCTAATTTTACGATGAAATGCAAACCATTGGGACATATTTTTTTGTGTGGTTCATTTTTTTTCCTCCAGTTTTTTGGTTTTCTTTTTTTTTTTTAGTTCTAAACAAAGAAATCCAACTGAAATGCGAGGAAATGAGAACCAGGTTTTATCTTCTGAAAACTGCTCTGATTATGTTTTAAAAGTCAAAACTGTAAAAGAATCATGGGGTCCACGTAAGGTACCAATATCATCTTCAGCAATTCTTTTCTAAAGGCATGTTTAGCTAAAAATGGAAATGAAACAGCGAGTCTCTTTATTAGCGAGTCTCTCTGTTATTTGAAACATATGACCCTACAAGATTTTCTTTCTCATGCAAAAGGATTTGGGGAAAAAGATATAAAAGGTAAAGGAATCTTTGATAATGACCAAACTGTATTTGTTGATACTCATTTTTATCTGAGATGTTTGCAATGAAGAAATAAGGAATTCTTAACATTTAACACAGAAAGTCCTGGACACTCCTTTACCAGCTCTTACATGTGGGACTCTACATCAGATTATATGCTGTCAAGGTTTTCTTAAAAATGGAAAATGTTAGTGGGTATGTGTTGATTTTAAACACAGTGGAGATGTTCATTTTTAAAAATGTGCTACGGGTTTATTGTTTTCTGCGTATTAGGAGGCACTGTTTACCTGCCATATCCTCTGAAGCTTTTTATAATTAGATTTTAAACATTTTCTGTAGTGAGACCACAGATCACATTTAACCACCGTGCAGTTCATCAGTTGAGCTTTCATGCTTTCATGTAGATGGAGCCACTGAGCTTCAACCAGGGACCCAATGACTAGTTGCTCAGTCGTTCTGAAGGATACATGAGACATCTGAAATGTTATGCTGACCTCTGTCAAAGGACTTATTTTTTAAGTACACTCCATTTGGACAGTGCTCCTTATTAAGAATCATTGGAACTGTTTTGATTAAAGAGATCACTGATTGAGCCCGGGGCTTGTAAATCTGCAACCTGCTGTTTCTGTCAATATGTAGGACTTTATTTCTATGTGCTCATTATATTTGAAATCAACTTCTCAAATCCATAAGCTGCTTTATACCGAATTACATTTAAATCAATAAAATCTTTTGCAGATCTGTCATATTTTCCTTATTTTACACTGACATCAAACCTTGTTTTGCCCACATTTAAAGGTGCAGTATGTAGTTTTCATAGTAAAGTAATTTAAATCAGAAGAGAAACATGTTTTCAATCTCTTCATTTTCATGACGGAATAAACAAACTGACTTTAAAGGACAACACAATGTCACACTCTTTTACTTTGTTTATATTTGGCGGACCCTGCCACCTTTCTAGCTGGGGAACTTGTTTCCCTCTGAGGAAGGCTTATTTTCTAAATTATGGCAGTAATGAATCATTGTGAGTTTGAATTATTACCCTATTTATATTGCAACTATTACCTCCCTGAGTTTCTGCATCTGTTTTCCAAAACTACATAGTTCCCCCTTTAATGTTAGACAAATACAACAAGACAAGAGAAGAAAAGCCACACAGACTGGATGTGAGTGAACACACTGGATTTCAATACCCCCTGTGTTATCATTCAGCGCCCTCTCACCCGCCCCTCGCTCACCCACACAGCAGCACACTTCCTCAGACACCTGTTTCTCCGGCTCTTTCAGCTCTTGGAGGCATTTGCATCTCAAATAGGGCGAATTCCCACAGCACCGTCCAAAGCGCCTCACCCAGCCATTTGCCTTTGGTCTCTGAAAGGAGTCTTCTTCTTCTTCTTCTTCTTCTTCTTCTTCTTCTGCCTCAACAAGGTTCAGCTGCAGTCCAAGAACATGACGGCCGAGAGTGCTCGCCTCTACATTTTAATTTACCGAGACTCTTTTAATTTATTTAAATACGAGACGGGTCCCTTTGCATATGATTGCATGACTATTTTCAGCTGCGTGCTCATTGTCTTCCACTCAAGTCCCCGTGCTGCGGCTCATGTTCTGTCTTGAGAGAATACAGGATTTCATTTGTTATCACACCCAGTAATCAGATGAGATGTTTGAGAGTCTTCATCATCCTCATCCATGTCACATTCCTGAGTCTCCCTCGCGGCCATCACAATGGCTTTATTTTATTTTTTTCGGTTCAGTAAAAGACTTTATGTCTGAGGATGCCTGTCATTAGAGCATTTTTTTGTATTTCTGCCTCCTCTCATCATCTCTTTTGTGTCTTCAGCTATCTGTAAACAATGCTAGCTTGTCTGCCCCTTCTAAACTCAACCCCACCCCTCACCTCAATACACCCCCCCACCCCCCGCCACACCCCCAACCTGCTGGTGCCCACTGACATGCGCTAGACCCCAGCTTAGACCAGAGAGGGTGTAATGGGAGACCGGCTTTATGGAGACGTGACCCAGACGTGCCCCCATAACCGCACTCTCAGAAAAGAGCTGAGCAGGATTTACAGCTTTCGTAGTAGCAATAGCTTGTTGCTAAGGATGTGTTGTATGTACACAGAACGTCACGGTACGCCCTGTTACAAGTCGGCTTAGCACTTCTTCTATGGGTACCATCAAAAGTGCTGTCATGATACACCAAGTCGCCACATGACTCATAAACATTGGTATATTAAAATTCACGATATCCGTGTTTTCATGTTTTGGGGCATTTTCCCCTTTTTCTCACAACTCGGAGTGACCTTTTCGCCCGATCCATGTTGCAGCTGAAGCCACATTCAGACTGTAAATAGATCTCTTTAAAAAAAAAAAAAAAAAAACACACACACAGAAGCTATGTTGGTGTGGACGTGTTGCTACACGTAGCGGTGAGAAGATGAAACACGATCCAGGAGGTCCAGTTTGAGTATGACACAATATCCAAGAGCTTAAAGAATCATCAGACGCAGAAACACTACACAGCAGTTTATTGCAAGTCATCACGGCGGCAGTAATTTTATCCTCAAAGTGTCGATGCACATATGTGATTGGCCGATAACCCTCTGTCGCCTGATGACGTTGCGTTGTGTTGCAGCAAAAGTCAACCGACTATGAACCACAGTGTGCGTGTACCTGGTTACATCTCTCTCTCCCAACGCGTCCTCTCATCTCACCACAACTACGATCTATTAATGACATCAAATAAACACAAGTGGTCCCATGGCAATGTCTGAAGATGCTTTACCTTCTGAGAAAATAACTTTCTCTCGGACATGACAGTGTAGACAGAAAAAACCTGCAGGCTCAAATTGTAGCTGCCCGGGCCTGCATGGCAAAAATGTTGTCACGTTCCCCTGTCCACAAGGGTCCGCACGGCAGACTAAATGCGCTAACGGCACATGGGTAAAGCAATTTAAGATCCCAGTGTGGGATTTATAAAGTTAACCTTGAGTCTGTCCGCCCACAATGTGCAGCTACCCAATGTGGTTTAAACAAAATTGCATCCACTGGAGTATGGGGGTTTCATTTTTCTATATCCATCACATTATGCACTCAATATTTACTTCATAATGACCCATTAATGCAGAAAACGTGTCTATTGCCAGTGCAAGTAAATGAATGAGAAGCATACAGTGTGTCGTGGATGCAGAATAACAATGCCACCCAGCGAAACTCCCGTCTCCATGATAAGTGAAATGTGTTTTATTCTTTTTTACCGCCTTCCTGATCGGCCAGTTGAGTTGCTTGACAAGATCCCTCACCTGCTTCCCGCCAGTTAACGTCACCGACTGAATTTATTACTTCGTGGGTGAAAATCTGTGCTCCTGGGTCGATTATCTGCCAGTATACTTTTACTCTTATAATCTAGAATCAAGAATCAAGTTTTATTCTTTGGTACAAAAACGTTCTGATGATTATGTGTGTGTGTGTATGTGTGTAATCCGATATCCCACGCATGTGATTTCTCTGTTTACATACTGTAGCTGTTTATGGGGGGTGGGTGAGTATAGTAAGGTGGATAATCTCATGAGAACATATGCGAGAAGCGTCTGGGAGATTATAGTCTGGCTGCGTGAGCTGTAAAGCTCCTCTAAAGCTTTTTGGTAACAAGGGCCGAGGTCCTGGCTTGGGACCCTTATCCCAGGCCTGCCATCCCCCATCATGCCCACTATGGGATTAGAAGGGGTAAAGGTAGAGGCACACAAAAAACCCCCATGCTGATAAAGTTTGAAGTGTAGTGAAATTGGATTGCAGCTGATTCTGCCGTTTATAATGCAATACCTGGGGTATACAGATAAAATCTGAGAAAAAAGGTCTGTGTTCCCCTTATTTTGTCCACACCCTGTATATGCATGCTCCTTCATGGGACCTTTCAATGTTTTGACATAAAGGCTTTGATGAAAAGTTTCAAGTAGCGAAGCTGCACGTGTGGGACAGGAAGCAGCGTCGGAGTGGAAGGTGTCAGGGGTCGGACAGATGCTCGCTCAATGGACAGCAGACAGGATGTGTGTTTGTCCTTTTATGGATCTCCTCAGGATAACAGTAGCTGGACAGGGAGCCCCTAATGATCTCAGATCCATCATGTCTTTTTGAAGCCGGGTTATGATTCGCAGTAGGAAATGATGACACACACCTGTTTGGTTCCAGACGGGGATCCCCCTGATCTCCCTTACAGCTGAACGTCTTATGAATCATCATCAGACTGATTTATTCCGCACACTGCAGAGCAACTTCAGATCCACATCCAACTTATTGTTCCTGTCTAAGGGTCCTTGAAAGGGGCGTTTTCTGTTTTTAAAGACCACAAAAGCAAAATTCGGCTCAGGCATTCAAGGATAAATTCACCCCAAAACTCGCAGTCTGTCATTATCTTCTCAGCGTCACATGCAGATGGAAAGTCACGTGAAGTTCTGTAGTCTGCAAAATATTTTTTATAGCTTCACAGTGTTGCAGCATTCTCCTCAACAAAAAAAGAAGTAAATGGGGACTCCAGGTCCTCTGAAGCCCAAAGATCCCAAGTTCATCTGAAAAGAGATTTACACTATTGGCGTGTCGTTAAGCTTGTGCACCCACTTCAGGCGGGGTGCGAGCTCGCACTGTTAGCTTAGCCGCTGTTTAGGAGAATACTGTGAAGCTCGAGAAACTTCACCTGATTTTCCATCAGCATTGGAATGAGTACATAATGACTAAATTTGAGTTTTTTGGGTGAACTTGTCCTTTAAGATCCTTGCTTGTACCAGTACTGATACATATATTTTTAATGCATATAAAACAATACAAAAGATAAAGTGGGGATGCAGTGAAAAGATGTGCAGTGCTCAGTGGGTGAAACATTGTTACTTACAGTTCTGGCCAAAGTCTTACATTTGTTTATATTCTCAAACAGACAGTCTTTTGGCTGTAAAAGGTCGCGATACCTTCCAGCAATTCTGGCCTCTTTCCACTTGATGTCAGTGCGTTTGAAGTCGGGCAGGCTCCTGGTTACACATTACACAGTTTCCAGACCTATCAGGTTTTCTGTTTAAGGGACCTTGGTGTGACCTCTGACCTGCTGGCCAGCCTGTCCTCTTTCTGACTGCACCCCACATTTGACTCTTTCACCTTCCTGTAAACAACTTGCTTTTATTTTGCAAGGGTTTAACTCCTTTTCTCGGGTTTAAACATGTTTAAACACAAGAGCGGTGCACTACCAGAAAACGTATTGGATTGTTCAGCATGTTGTTGAACTGGATCTTCTGGCCTGTTAGCACACATCTATCAGCACACTGAAACACTGCACAGCGCTCCATCACCTTTTAAGACAACGGCAGCAGCAATTCTTTGTGGCTAACCCATCTCAAATTTAACATACGATTACAGTAATTATGGCTTATTAACCCAGTGCATGTTTCATGTTTATCATAATTAAAGTCAGATAAGATAAGATAGAAAACTCCCCTGCGACACGCGATGAGTGGCGCTGCCTTCTTAAAGGTTTTGTGGCGTCGCAACGTGTTTGTCTCTTGTTTGTGCGGGGTGTTTATCTCTTCACCAGGGATGTTTGTTGGCCCGGTGCTTCTTCTGTGTTGTCGGTGTGTTGTGCACTAATCTGTATTGATCTGAAGTCACTTCCTGCCATTGTTGTGTCACATCCCCGCTGTCTCCTCTCTTCCCGTCCATCTAGTCCCTTCTTTCCCCATCAAGGAAGCCAGCGGCTTGGAGAGGATACACAAGGAGGGGGAGGGGGTGAACATGCGTGCTGCTGTGCGTGTGTGTGTGTGTGTGTGTGTGTGTGTGTGTGTGTGTGTGTGTGTGTGTGTGTGTGTGTGTGTGTGTGTGTGTGTGTGTGTGTGTGTGTGAGTAAGCAAGCCCTGCTGTGGCCCTGATAAACCGGGGGCCAATCTCGACTGGGTCAGGCTATTGATAGTGAGTAAGAGTCGCACGAGCCGGCTGTTTCCCGCACAGATTAATTAAAGATAATTTGCGCCACAACAACTTATCTTGTTTTCATGATTTTGGCAATTTTTTTTCCATCTCTAATGATAAATTTACTCTGCAGACACATTGCTAAAAATAAATCAGGCACAAGCAACACAATTCCTAGTTTAGCCAAACTTGTAAGGAAGAGAAAACAAATAGAAAAGGCGAAATTGTAACACAAACTATACGTGCCTAACATCCATGGCAGACTGACACAAACCAGACACGGGCCAACTTCCTGGTTCAGCTTTAATCCACTTGCTGTAGCCGTGCACGTACAGTTTTCCTGTGCAATCAGGGCTTATTAATGACATTACCTTTGCAACTACTTTCAGTGTCATCTCCAAATAAAGTAATACGATTGAGTATAATGTTAGTAATAATAGAAAATATAGGTCAAATCTACCAAAATAAGACTCAAATTGTAGTAACCTAAAACTGTTTTTTTGTGATTTTAATATATCCAAAAATAAAACATTAAATGAACTAGTTATAAGTTATTTTTGCATTAATATCTGCATGTGTGTGAGAGAGAGAGTAAAGGATGTGTGTGTTAACATCAGCGAGTGACCTCATAGCCTGTTATAATTGAGACTAATGACAAAAGCACATGGGCGAGACCTTTGGTTTGAGGTTACAATAGCTTATTGTATTGCATCCAGTATAGTCATGGGTGTTACAGAGTGTGCGAGCTCGCAGGATTGCAGAGTGTGTTTTGTGCGTGTGTGTGTGTGTGTGCGTGTGCGTGCATCGCTGAACCCTGAAACCAAACTGCAGTCTTGTGTTTCAGAACTCTGTGAAGTTCGGACAGCCATAAAAATCTGTAAAACGGTTCATGTTACATGTGAAGGATAAAGGACTTAAAAGCTTCTTAAATCCTGCAGAGCTTTTAGAATAATTCACACAGTTTCTAGACGACCTCCTGTTCTCTGACCCGTTGCTGTTTCACACGATTTTGAGAATAATATCAGTCGTGGTGCAGCAGAGGAAAGTGTCTCGCCTGCTGGACGTCCACCCCCACCCCCCACAGGAAGAAGGAAATGTGGGTGCAGGTTTTATTGGAGCTCTCTGGTGTTTAGACAGGCTCAAGACTTTATCTCTGTTCTTCACAAGTGCTTCGGACCATCATATTTAGGTTACAAAAGCACTTTCTGAGAAGGTCTTGCCCTGCCGTCAGTCTCTTGTGTGCAATTACGCATGCTGTGCCTTCAAAGAGTGTGGCATGCAATATATCGACGACAGTGCGCTTGAAAAATTAGGGAAACTATCAAATATGTTGCGAATATTGAGGGGTTTGTTGTAACTTGTATTGTACAATAAAATGCACAATTGCTCAATTTACTTCACTAAGTGGTTTTGTGGCCACAGCCTAGCTACTGTGTCTGGTATTACAAGTAAGAGACTGTATGGTGACTAACGTTAGCTAATTTCAGCTAGGTAGGCTATCACTTAGTACTGAGTTTGCTAATGTAGGCTAGCTTATGGTAGTTAACGTTAGCTCACTTTAGTTATGTAGGCAATTGGTTAGTAATGAGTTTGCTTGTGTAGATTTGCTTATGGTGGCAAACATTAGCAGACATTAGCTTGATAGGCTATTGCTTTGTACTGTATTTGCTAATGTTGGCTAGCAAAAGGTGGTTAATGTTTGCAGACTTTGGCTAGATTGGCTATTGCTTAGAACTGAGTTTGCTAACGTGTGCAGCTGTCCCATTACAGTTCATAGTCAAACATTTCATTTCAGTATCACGAAAAACAACAAGGAGAGACTCAGTCCTTTCTCCTTCTTCTAACAAATCTAGAGCTGAGGCACAGCAGTTGTTTAAGATAAATGATATCATCATCATGCTAACTAGCTCTGCAATGTTAGCATGTTGTAGTTAAGCAGGTAGACTGGGTGAACTCAGGTGATCCTTGATATTTTTTGTATTTCTGATTTCTGTGACCAATAATGATATCTAGCCTATCTAACACAGTAGACACGCACATTATACCTTGAAATGAAATCCCTAAGATGTTTTTATACCAAACCAAAAGCAAATGGGTTCTACTCTGGGCCGAGATCCATCCTACATCCCGGTGAGCAGGTTTTGTGTAATCCTGCTGACAAACAAATCAACCAACGAACAAACGGACACAGGTGAACCCATAACCTCCTCGGTGGAGGTAAAAGGACAGAAAGCTGAATAGGGAAATGTATTATTCATAAAAATGTCATGGGTACGAGTGACATGCAGTCAGGGCATGATCAGGTCACGTTGTCAGTGTAGGTAAAAGAAAAATGTGACTATTTTTTGACTGCAGAGAGAGAGAAGGAGAAGTAGAACAACTTGGAATAATCTTTTAAGAATAAATGTGGGAGGATTCTGGGATTAGAGATGCAACTTGTGATGCAGGTAGTCCTTGTATGTTAAATATGTTGGTCGGAGTCATGTGCACCCTTTTAGTACATTGTGTTGCATGACAACATTTACTAACGGAGGGAAAATGCACACCTATCCTGACTCCTTGTCTGCGTAAACAAACCCCAGTTGGCATGATTTGTCATTGTTACCTCACTGTGTCTATAAATGACAAACGACCCTCTCCCTTTTGTTCCCTCTGATTTAAACTCTTCTCAGCTCTCCTGCGTAAGAAGCGAGGAGGCGCCCGGCCTTTCTTTGACTGTTACGTTTTCACTGCTGACCCCGAGCATACATGAGAGCTATTAATACCTTTATTCGTGAAAACTGTGTGGGATTTCCCTCTCCTGTCCTCACTTTCGTATTTGATAAATATTCCTGTTCAGCTGCTACTGTCCAAGAGGACAACAACATGTTGGCAGGAAGATTTATATCAACATAATCTCCCGGCGACTGGCTTTCAAACAGAAAACAGAAATTGGGCGTCCGTGTGAGGGTTAGCTGCTGGCTCAGAATAGCTGCTGCTGCTCTGGATGTTTGAGGGCCTGCGAGCAGCGGGGTCATTAAGGCCGAGAGGTCAAGAAAACATCTTGTGAACTCCATTTGGTGGGGTGAAGACACTGCATTGTTATCAGCGAGATACAAATTCAGCAAAAAAAAATAAAATGCATCATCGCAGTTTTCTTTCGGAAGAGTGATTGAGTGCTACGTAGGTCAAATGCTTTGCTTCTTGCATGACATGACCCCGAGCAGGAAAAGCCAAATACAAAACTTACTTAAAAATCTTTATTGAGTAATCAGTCCAATTCTTAAGAATGATTCTGTTTCCAGTTGTCCGAAATACGGTCCCATGTTGCACATTGGACGGGTCAGGACTTCGCTTCTCTATATTGCTGCTAGAAATGGCTGTCTCTAGGGTGAGGACTAGGGATCTCCTGAGTCAAATTAGTTTAGTGGCCTAATAATGCTGCCTCACCATTCATTGATTGATTAATAGATATATTTATATATTTATTTGTATTATTTTGAACATGTAGAAACCTAAGAAACAAAACAGCAAAATAAATGCTTTCAAATTAAAATGAGACAAGAACGACAAAACGTCTGGCACGGATGCGCCAACAACCCGACTTCAGCACAGCGATGCGATCCAGCAAAAAAAGCTGAAGCTGAACCAGGTTCAATTTTTGACTCATAGCTGGAAGGAGAACGAGATCTGTTTTTTCTTTTTTTTTGGGTGTAACAGTTCTTCAGGCTGTTGTTGGGCCAAGTCCACGACATCCACAATAGTATGTGTCATCTTACATCACGTTATGTTCTGTCCTGTCATGCCCGATCCCATTCTCTCCTGCCCTGCCACCTGGTCCTGTACAATCATACAATCCTACTCCGTGCACCAGCTCCAGGAGACGCATTAAAAAGAGAAACCCCAGTCTGACCTGCCACTCAGTCGCAATATTGTCAAAGATTCCACCAGACTGAGTAATAGATACAGTCCACAGACTAGTTCAGAACTGTTTCATCCATGCAAACAGCTGTAAACCTCTTGCTGAAGCCACATTAGTGAGGAAAGGTGTAAACGTCTCCCATGCCGCTGGCCTTTGTGTCTTAACAAGCGGGTGTCAATCGCCTCTTTGCTTGAAACGAGTGAAGGCCGAGAGGAGCAGGCAGTGACGACGCCAAATGCTCAAGCGTTCCAGCCGCGCTGGAAGTGTTAGCATCGACAGCATCCAGATAATTAAACCTGGGGATCAGGCTGTTGATGCGATCGATAATGTAGCTGATGATTCAGAGTTTTTCCTGAGGGTCTGTTTATCGTCAGGACTGTCAGACGCGTGATATCATGGATTTTCAGAAGAGTCTGACTCAGAGTTGGTCACAAATAAAACCTCGAGGGTGAACCAGCTGTCTCAGCATGCGGGGAGGGGGGCTCGTGCATGCGGTCCGCGACAGCTTAACACACACATCAAACAAGTGTCGGACCCCCGCGGACCCTCACACACACCTTAACAACAAGAACACACACCTCGCGCTCTTGGGGCGCTGCAAGTATCACCAAAACTAGCCTCATAAACATGCAAGGCCATGATAGAGGATCAAAGGGGGCTCTGCAGACAGACTGCCACTGCAGTGTGTGTGTGTGTGTGTTTTGTGTGTCTCTCTGGTTTGTGTATATTCTTAAGAATCAGGTACTCGTCCCTGCCGACTCATCGCTGACAGATGACAGTCGAATGGAGGGATGACGGATGGATGATGTGGTCAAATAAGAGCGTAAAGCTGGAGGAATGTGTCGGTGCCTTCACGGTGTGTGGTTTACAGCACACGGCCACACATGAGAGGACGCCACCAACAACAACGGCAATTGATTTGAGACACAGGTGGGCCATTAGGTGGAAAAACACAAGCTGGATGAGCTGTGGAAAACTCTGGTATGCTGAGTCCAGCTGGATGGACGCTCTGAGAAGTCGGTCCGATTGGAACTTGTCACTCGCGGCAGTTAAAAATAGGAAGGAATTGGGATCAGAGTCACAAAAGTCCATCTTCATCTTCAGACTTTGAGTTTCTTATCCTGCCTTCTGTAAAACTGCTCCATGTAGGGGGATTTTGGGAAAAGTGCGTGGGTGTGTCGAAGTCTTGATCAAGGCCTGATGTTTTTATTTAGCCGCACATATTCACAGGCCTGTCAGCAAACGCAGCTATAAACAGACCCCAGTCCCGACAGGGTGCAGATAGGAAGCTTGCTCTGATTCACTTCACTCCGCTCTCTTCCTGTGCTGCCGGACAGACAAAAGAGCTGGACGCACAATCGAGCGGAGCGAGAGAGGACAGCGCCGAGGAGGAGGAGGGCACACAAACACAGTCACGACGGTTTGATTAAGCTCGCATCATCCACAAGTTGGCAACAACAAACAGCTCTCTGAGAGTAAATACCGGTAAAGGCAGAGGAGACGGGAATCAATCCTCGTCTCCATAATCGGAGGAAGGCGGAGATGAGCGGGGAGGAGGCAGAGATGGAGGGGTGGAGGAAGGGATCAGCGGAGGAAAACAATGTTGAGTGATACAGTAGTTGTGTCTAAAGGTCGCTGCCCTGGCGCCACCGCTGCCACTCTGCTGAGAGACGGAGCAGTCTGAGGATAGAGACGTCCCACCTGGACCGACAAACACACCCTGGAGACACCAGAGAAGAGGAAGAGAGAGGAAGAGTGTTGCCTCTTAAACCTCCTAATGTTTTTCCCCCTTTTGTTTCATCTTTAAGTCGCTTTAAAGTTGAAGAAATCATCTAATTTCACACTGAAAGTATTGTTTCAGCTATTTTTTCCTCATTGTAGTTACAGTTAGGATGTCCAAACCACATTACTCATCATGCTGTTTCTATGTTTGCATCATTCAATCATTGTGAAATATTCCAGACGTCATGTGGGTCATTGTTTTCACATTTCCCCCCAAATTCTGTGCAAAATATTATACATCTTTGGATAACTCTGGGATTTCCACTAAAATCTGAGGTATAGTTTTTTGTCATAAGTGAAATTGCTTGGCTGCAAAGCTGTACTTCAGTCAGGTTAATTGAGTTCACGTGGAGTGAAAAAAATAATAATTCATGTTCTTTCCCTTTCCTGTTATGGTGATGTTTCTATATTAAAAAAGATTGTTTCTAACTGAGTCACTGTTTTTTCCCTCTGCTTTTGTCTCTTGAGCTGCTGCATCAAGTGAACTTCCCTAGCGATGCATCAATATAGTCTCATATTGTATCTTGTCTGTAGTTCTCATGTGAGTCAAAATCAAGAGAAAGTCCAAAATACGCAAGAAGTAGACAAACACAAGTGGTGGTGAAAATATTTCTGCTAAGCATATAACATTTCTCAACTCAACCTAACTTCATTTATATAAGACCTTTCAAAACAAATACTGAATGCAGAATAGCCTTTCTTGTCTTTACAGGATGCATTTGGGTTGTTGAACTTGTTTGTTTGTTTAGTTTGTTTATGTAGATGTAATTAAATGACAGGAAACAGACAAAGACATTACAAAAAGTAATATTGATCATCTGAAAGTGTCGATATTTGACGAGTTGGAAATTAAACTAAAAAATCCAATATTTTTAGGAGCTTTGAATATATCATTTTAAGGTTTAAGTAGCAATAAAGCCAAAGCACAGACTTTTATATAAATAAATATTCATATTTTTATATATTTTATTTGTAGTATTTATTGACATATTGTGATAACACAATGTTATATGACAATTGTTTTATCTAGTAAGCTACACTTAATCTAAACTAAACTTAAATAAGAAATTGGTTTGTTGACAATTCATTAAAGCTAAGCTAATCTTTATTTTGTCTTTACTTTGTGGTTCTGCCTGTTGGAGCATGTACAGGCATGAAAACAGACAGACAAATGTAAAGAGTGCAGCCTATTAGCATTTCAGTAGAGTGCTCCGGTGCCAGAAGTACTCTCGATTGATATTAAAATGGGGTCCTTAGTGAAACTTGTCATGCCCAGACTTGACTCATGGGCCACAGTCCAAACATGTCTATTTCAATTTACTACACTAAAGTTGATTTTTAAAAAAAGTGTTGCCTGTGGGGTCAATCTATTATCTGTGGGAAGAAACAAAAAAGATTGATTATGAATGATTATATCATTTTGCCCATAAGTATCAATTCCTGTGGCCTGTTTTGAGCTTAAAAAGTGAAGAAAAAGTCTTAAAGTGACTCCAGTGAGGTACAAATGAAATGAATGGAGAGAGAGGTGGGCGTGTACACAGAGAGAGAGCATGTTCTTCAGAGCAGCGGGGAGGACGGCAGTGGGAGGGGAGGAGGGGGTGTCCTGGGAGGGTACAAGTCTGAGGGGGGTATATAAGGGTGGGCACATGTAGCAACAGACAGCAGAGTGCTGTCAACCACTGTGGATCTATCTGCACCAAACCTAGACTTTTCTTTTCCTTACAAAAAAAGGACAAGAAGTGAAGAGAGAGAATGGAGCTGGAGCCAACTGAGGGTCCTTATGATTACTACGACTACGAGGAGACAGAAAACTCCTCCATGTGCGACTATTCTGAGTGGACGCCGTCGTACTCTGTCATCCCGGTGCTGTACATGCTGATTTTCATCCTCGGCCTCTCTGGAAATGGGGTGGTCATCTTCACCGTGTGGAGGGCCCAGGGGAAGAGGCGAGCCACTGACGTCTACATCGGCAACCTGGCCCTGGCTGACCTCACCTTCGTGGTCACCCTGCCTCTGTGGGCCGTCTACACAGCCATGGGCTACCACTGGCCCTTCGGAGTGGCCCTGTGTAAGATCAGCAGCTACGTGGTCCTGCTCAACATGTACGCCAGCGTCTTCTGCCTCACCTGCATGAGCTTCGACCGCTACCTGGCCATCGTCCACTCCTTGTCCAGCACCCAGCTGCGCACCCGTGGGCACACGCAGTCCTCCCTGACAGCCATCTGGCTGCTGTCCGGTCTCCTGGCCGCCCCGACTCTTGTCTTCCGCACCACCGTACTTGATCCAAACAGCAACCGCACATCCTGCGCCATGGACTTTAGCCTGGTGGTGACCAACAAGAAGCAGGAGTACCTGTGGATCGCAGGTCTCAGCATCTCCTCCTCGGCGCTGGGCTTTCTCCTTCCCTTCCTGGCAATGATGGTGTGCTACTGCTTCATCGGCTGCACCGTCACCCGCCACTTCAACACCCTGCGCAAAGAGGACCAGCGCAAGAGGAGGCTGCTGAAGATCATCACCACGCTGGTGGTGGTGTTTGCCGCCTGCTGGACGCCCTTCCACGTGGTGAAGAGTGCTGACGCCCTCTCCTACCTGGATCTGTTCCCCGACACCTGTGCCTTCCTGCGTCCCCTCCTGCTGGTTCACCCGTACGCAACCTGCCTGGCCTACGTCAACAGCTGCCTCAACCCCTTCCTCTACGCCTTCTTCGACCTGCGCTTCAGATCCCAGTGCCTTTGCCTCCTCAACCTGAAGAAATCCTTGCACGCGAGCCCGGCCAGCTCCCTGTCCTCCCAGAAGACAGAGGCTCAGTCTCTGGCCACAAAGGTGTGACGACAGCCGAGGGCCCAGACGCACGCTGGGGAAGAGGTGAACAATGCCGAACAATGCAGGTAAATCAGAACTTTACAACGCTGCGTGCTTGCTCTCAGCCGCCAGCTTCAGGGTGTCACCTTTGCTCTGGACTACCGAAGACCCCGGTGAGGCTTTTTAGGGGTCCGACCACCTCAGACTCCAGCCTCGCTCTCAGTTGCAGGGCAGCAAAAACTGAACTACTTAACACAAGGGACCAAGCACGGACAGAATGATGTTTTGGGAAAAGTGGAATGTATTTTAAAAAGGACCGCGTGCTCACGTGTTTCCACCGAGCTTTCAAGTCCGTCCTCAAGTCCCCCACGTGTATTCCTCATGCATTTGCCCACCCCCCCCGCTGTTCTTGTTTTCATTTGTAAGCACTTGAGGTGTGACTTCTGTCAGACGACCCCCGTCTCCAGCTCAGGCTGCAGAATCTGCATCGCGGCCGGCAGTGTTACATATGTGTGTCTCCGAAGGGTGTGTCAGTCAGTTAAGATGTGTAGGAGTCTGATAAGAGTGTTGTAAGGAGAGACGGAGATAGTGGGGAGGAGGGGTTGGGAGTCCCAGACGGACGGACAGATGGCAGCTGACAAATGTTTCCAGGCTTGCGGAGGGCCCAATTAAAAGGTGACTGCTTTGACAGTCTGCTGTTGTGTGTGTGTGTGTGTGAGGATGTGTCTGTGTGTGTGTGCGTGTGTGTGTATGTGTTCGTCTGTGAAGGAATGAGTCGATGAATTGAAGCATTTTGTGAATACGCATTATTTTGAATCAATGTTTATGATTTGTAATAATAAAAAAAAAAAAGGTGCTTTGAAAAAAACACAAATCCTCTCTCTGGTCTCACTCTGTTAACTTGTGACAGCTTGTTTCGTCTCGCTGGAATGTATTTTCTCCCATCCAGTGAATGTGCTTCTTCCTGTTGGTGCATTGCTGCAGGGAGGCAGTCTCCCTGCCATTGTGTTTCGCAGGGCCGAAATCAAAGCATATGTCTGCAGGAAATGCACGTTCCACTTCTGTTTCCCTTTTCGGGGGGGAATGTTTGTTTCTCCTCCTCTTCTTACAATTCGCTCACGCAAACAATCAGCGAGGACAAAAGTTTCTAAATTGGATCAACCACAGGAGATCTGGCTACAGTCTTAAAGGGTTAATTACAACAACTACAGGGTTCCTTTGTCTGCGAATGCATCTGAAAAATAGCACTCTCCGTGTTAGTAGGCTAATTAGAAAATGTGACATCTAAAATAAATAGCAAATAAACACCACAACAGGTTATTGAGCTTTAAATTAAAATTCAATGATTAACCATTCAGACTGTAATGAGCTTTTTACAGGATATAAGCAGCAACAGAAGGAGACAGAAGGATTGGACTAATCCTTGGTTACTGATTTGTAGTCGGATCTGTCGTCTATCTGTCCCTGTGTAATACCTGTGATAGATGGCTTAGTCTAAACCACCTACAATTACAGTGGAGTACAGTGTGCCATTTAGCTGAATGTGACAAAAGCTGAAGGGGAAAAAAAAAAAATCATCTGTGGTTTTAATGTCAGACAGGTGAAAATCTGAAAGCGAAAGAAATCCAACAGCTGCAGCGACATTCGCTCCATCTCCTTCATCACTGTCCCGGCTCCACTAAATCTCATCTGAGTCAAGACACAAACACAGGCACGCAGACACGATCTCTGTTCACACATCTCTGAATCTAGTCTAAAACATTTTTCATATACAAGACGGGGGAAGAGGCACTCGTGCTGGATATAAATCTTGGACAGACGTCTGCACAACAACATGTTTTACTAGTGAAACAGCATGCGGTAGATTTTGAAAATTCCATCCAGCAGATATTTTTTTTTACAAGACGACTAGTTACATTATCCTCCACCTGTCAGCATCAAAGTCAGAGCCCGCTGTGAAACACGATCCGGACAGATTATTTCCATCGGTTTTCAAGTTTTATGAAGCTAATGTGATCGTGTTACGAAGATTTCATGGCATGAACTTTGACAAAAGTTGGAAACAAAGTGCTGGGAGAGAAAAGAGGGGTTTGATGCCCCTTGACGCTCTATAGGCTGGATGTTTGTCTGAGATGATTGTTCAGAACGATTACACAAATGTTTTCATTCCTCCGTAATAACAGAGTGTGAAAATGAAGTTGTCTGCACTGGAACC
>CAEMYA010000179.1:6690062-6712173 GCA_903131615.1 Diplodus sargus | reverse complement strand
CTAATAGCATTTTGTCGACATCCAAGTCAACACCTGATACACAATGTCATTTTTAATAACTCCTGACAACATAAATCTGCTTTGTTTTGAACTAAATGTTCAAAAAGTCCCCATTATTACCACGGTGCCATGAAACCAGGTAAAGCAGTTGTCATGTAACGTAATTTCTACCTGAAAAACAATCCAAATCAAGTTTTGCAATTGTTAAATTTTATCGTTAGGGTTCTCACTTTTGTTTTTCCTTATACAAATGGTTCTTTTCTTCCTATTTTGTTTGACGTTTTTGCCACAATGCAGATTTCAGAAAGACTTTACAAACAAAATATCTAGCTATCCAACAAAATAGAACCAATCAGCTGCTACATCAGAATGACACTTGCACACATGAATAAATCTGTTATCACAATTCAATAATGTAAAATATAGTAAAAATATTCTCAACTACAGGCAAAACTACTAGTATTAAAATAATACTGCAGTAAAAGTATATATACTTTGGAGAGTAGACTAAGCTGTGCATGTTGTTTAATTCAATATATTAACGTGTGTGCTGTAGCATTAATACTCAGGAAACCAGATACAACTTGGCGGTGATGGAATGTAACTAGGTACATTTACTCTTTTCATTTCCATTTTAGTTTTTCATACCCTGTCTGTCCATTGAAAACCATATAGCTCCAGTATTGGTGTTTTCAATGTTTCTGATTAAATGTAGGATAAAGTGTTCCTTTATTGGATGAGAAAATTAGCCTACTTCTTTAAATAAGTCGACACCTGATACAATCTGTTGTTTATAATCACTTCTTGGACCATTAATCTGCTTTGGACTAAATGTTTATCTCATATACTAAATATGTAGTCCTCGTTATCTCCACTGTCCTCAGGAACCAGGTAAATGTCACTCAACAGTTTCAATTAGATAAATAAACATCTTGTAAAACAAATTAACTCCGCTTGCAAGCCTAACTTCAGCAAAAAAAACACATCCATCATCACATCTACAGCAGCAAACTGCAACATGCACGATCACGCAACAGTTTGTTAATCCAAAAACATCAGATATAACAGTAAAATACTGAAAGAGACCACTATTTTTCACTTAAGATACTTACATTACATTTTCTTGATAATACCTCTATACTTTAAGTCAAGTAATTGCAGTTAGAAAGCATGAGTTCATCTGTTTGTGGAGTATTTTTCATAATGTGTACTTTAACTTTTATGGATCTGAATAGTTCCTTCACCAATGCAAATAGGGGCAATTCATATTTAAAAACGGAATTCATTTATTTTGTTTCGTTTTTACATTTCTTGAAAATCTGACCAGAGAGGCGTGAAACCACAAAACCTCTCTGGCTTTGGAGGTGATCGGCACAGCACAATGCAGACTGTGAAAAAGGTCAAACCCAGATCTGATGTGTACCAATTGAAACCAAAGCAAAAGGTAAGAGTTTCTATAGGTGTGACCCCCTTAACTCACTCATTGTCATATCAATGGGTGACAAAGTGCCTTCTCCTTTGTGTTTGTTTCAATTTAGGCTTGCAGCCAGACCGACTGTATGTTAGCAACACATGTTCAGCTGTCATAAATCAGAACCCAATAAACCAGGTCAGGCAGAAAATAGACAGAGGAAGTGTGCACACGTTTCTCCTCCATCCTAACAATGGAGGCTGAGTAGCACGGCAAACAGACCGGACCTTGAACCGTAGCGTGGTAGGATGAGATGCTGACCCTTGGAGCGTCTTGGAGGGCCTTAAGCTTCCTGCCACCCGCTCCTGCAGCGCTCCTCATTGCAAACGTCCCAGGAGGACGACAGACCTCACGGACAGGATAGGAGTCGGCAGGCCAGGCAGGAAAGGCAAAGAGTTGGCAAGGTAGGTGTTCCTGACCGGGGATATCCTGTCTTTCAGAAGCATCTCCCTGCTTTTAGGGCCTTATGTGAAGATGCATGCTCCACCTGAGGTCTTGGAGGACATGGGTGCTTGCATCAGACACTCTTCTACAATGGACGTGTGAGGAAACCACTGGGGGAGTGTGTGACAAAAAAAGAGCTATAGAAAAGGAGCTTAAACTTCCATAGTGGCGAACATGTGACTCAAACACCTGAGGTGACAAATCAGACGTCTCTTTCTCCCCCGCTCTCTGCTCTCACTCCGTCTCTCCTGAGATGTGTCAAAGACATTTCAAAGGCGTTCATCGTTAGTGGAGACACGTCGTTTCCGACAGCAAAAAAGGAGCGGATGTGCCCAAGCTTTGGGTGACTCCGGATCTTGGGTTATGTGAGTCTCGGGAGAAGATCATCCTCTTCACATGGGCACAAAGTGTCCCCTTCATTCCCTGCTCTATCCTCTCCATTGTGCATCCTTCCCTCCCTCAGGCCCTAAATGGATGCTCTGTCATCTGCAGCAGGACCGAGCCAGTTTAGAAGCTCAGCTGCACGGATTGAAGCATCGCAGGTAAAGATAGCCGCGCGTGCAAGCAAGAAGTTACGCAAGAGCAACAACCAGAGAGGCTGCATGCTACAGTTTAAACTGATGCACGTGGTGCAGCTGATAATGTCAAATTGTTCTTTAATCTTGCCACGTATCAGACTAACGGTGGTGCTCATCTAAGGCTGAGCAGATCTTGTAGACTTGTGTTAGTCATGCAAAGATTTTGCCAACTGTCCTCTGTTTTTGCAGCCACCTCTTGAGGGTCTCTGTAACAACAATCTGCTGCCACACACACACTCTCTCTCTTTCTCTGTGTGCTCTTTGGGTTGTGGCGCAAAACACAGTATGGCCAAATCTTTTTGGAAAAGAACTCCCCAACTTGTGAATTAAAATTCTGGCTTAATTTGTCCTGGGTTAAAGATTCCTTTGAGAGAGTTAGTTATAAAAGATATATATATATATACATATATATATACACATCTATATACATTCTGGGTTAATTTTTCGACAACAGTCAACTATGTTATGAGTAAAGGCCACTGTCACTTTTGCAGCACCACATATAGTAGAGCTGCATAGTTAAACAAAAATATTATCAAATTTGCAATACGGCCATGTGTGAGATCGCAGAAGCTGCAATCATTTGATAAAGGTTAAATGCGTAGTTACACCATCTGACCTGCAGATCGTGTTCTCCCGATGTAAGAAAAACTTGTTTTTTTAATACAGATCCCTACACATGTCAAATTATCATGACTTTAATAGTTTTTTTCACTGAAAATGACAATTGTGATGCAAAAAGGATCATTCGCACTAATCTTGAGTCATATTGCGATCATCATATCGGTCAAAATAATCACGCAGCCCTAACGAACACTCATTAATGTTGTACAAATAGATACAAATCGTTGTGAAATAGAAACAGTAGTAACTTTAGGGAACTTGAGAAGATGCAGCAGTTGTTCAGGTTGCTTCAGATCTGCCCCGCATGTCCATTTACATTTTCCAAATGTCTTACTCTCAATCAGTGAGATTTTTAATAGGATGTGCAGGTTTCATTTCAGTGAAATTTCTAGTAAAAATTAACCCCATGCAATCTGCTCATAGGTGTCATTTACACTGGGAAAGCTGGGGAGGGTTTTGTTCCCATCAACTCATAACATTATCTCATGTTAAAAATGTCCTGAAGCATAGCATGCACCAAAGAATTTGAACAAACAAATAAGAGAAGGTTTTTCTCTCCATTAGCTCCTGAAGTGGAGGCTGGCTGCTGCTGATTATGGTGCAAAGTTTTAACCCAGGAACGGTACACTATAAAACACTATAAAACCCTACAACATGTGCAGGAAGACTGTTATTGTTCATCAGATAATCGATAGGCTGTAAAATCATTCAATTGTTTTAAAAATTCATCTTAGCTCTTGTGTCATTTACACAAATTGAAGCTCTTCAAGCTGTCCTACAATTAAAAAAATATTCATTATAATTTACTAACCAATGTTAAACCCTGACATACACAGACAGAGAGAAGCACACTTATATCTGTTTATACATGACATCTCCCTGTCAGGTGGCAGGTCTAAAGGGGGCAGAGGCCCAGAAACCCAAAGAGAGCAGTGACAGTTTATGAATACTGACTAATTACCCATGTAGAGGACAGCAACAGAGTCCTGAACGACTAAGAATCGTCATTTTTGTACCAAACTCTTCCAGTGTTCTGTGTAGGATGAATAGTGGGCCTTTGTTTTCACAATATAAAGAGAAGGAAGGAAAACATATTGCATTTCAGGGCATCCTGTCGAGCTACAGTGTGCTGTTGAGTCGATACAGTGGCATGTAACACAGGTTCATTTTATCAATTAATGGCTGATTATGAAAGATGGTCAACACTGACACCTAGTGACAACAGCGGAACTATTCTGGCCGCCGGAACCTTCCTGTCCGAGCTGCCGCTAGCTTCGGAGTTACTAAAAAGGGGGACCGGGTTAGCCGATGCTAATGCTAAGCGCTAAGGCCGAGGAAGCTAACGTTGTTTACCCACAAAACCAGCTCAGTTTGACGTCGTGAGTCTCGTGTTCTTGTCTGTTTTTGGTCCGTATGTTGTCTCGCAAGCAGAAGCGGGTGTGGAGATACGTGGAGGAGGGAAGCCTGCTGAAGCTGAAGTCGTACCTGCGGAAGCACCGGGACCTGGACGTGAACTTCTCCCAGGGCAAGAGGGAGAGGGGCCCGCTGCACCTGGCCTGCTGCCTGGGAGACGACGCCGTGCTGCGGCTGCTGCTCAAACACGGAGCCGATGTCCTGCAGAGGGACCGTAAAGGAGACACAGCGTTACACACCGCAGCTAACAGGGCTCTCAAACACGGGAAAACAGGTAACAATGACAGAGGAAGAACGTGAATTATAAAGGTTTAAAGCCATTTGTTTTACTCTGGCTTTTTGTTTTGTTTCTGCTTCAGCCTATGTGGACCTGGTTGTCCCCCTGAAGAAGAGCTGCCCAGAAGCCCTGACTGTTCCCAACAGTGCTGGAGTCACACCTGAAGACCTGCTGAACTGGCTGAGACAGAAAGAGGTGAAAGACATTTTTATAACGTGATATATAACAGTGTGATGGTCAGATGTGTTGGCTGTTACTAAAAAGTGTATGGCTGTCTTTAATATGTCAGAAATTAGAGAAAAATGTCCTTCAACACTTCAGATTTGCGTTTACACAAGCCCAAACCCTCATTTCTGTTTAAACTACATTTTATTATAGGGCTGAAAGATCATTATTAAAAAAAAAATCATTATAAACTGAATATCTTTTATGCTTGTGTGAAAACTCAAGCTCTGGGGAACTCGGCTGGACATTTTATAGAAAACATGATATAATGAATCAAATTTGAGAAGTTTAATCATTATTGTTACGTTTGAGAGGACATAAAAAAGGCTGACACTAGGGAATATTTGGTCATTTTGGTCAAAAAAAAATCTTCAATAATTTATTTTAATACTAACTGATGTATGTAAATTGACCATGTATGTGAAGTGACTAAAAGCTGGATACAAGATGTATCAATGATTCATGTTGACCACCATTAATAAATGATCAAATTTTGACTTGTGATTAGCTTATACCACGAAAGATCACCAGTTAATGACTGTTAATTTACTTTATACATTCATTTATGTGAATCAAGTGGGCAGGGATTCTGTTAAATGAATGTTAATTTATATACATTTCTCATGTTGTTTAGTCTTTACATCTTGATGACTGATTTGAGTATAAGAACTGTTCTGCTTTCAGAGAAGCTGAGCGAATATCAGAATATGTGAATATCAGATCACACCAGTGATTTAGCATGTTTTGGTTGCTTGTTTGTTTTTACATTATTATTATCATTTATTATTTAGCACTTCCCCAGTAGCTGTAGTTTTTCATTCATATCAATGTGGTTTAATAATCTCCTTATGTTCTTCACAGACTGCGGCAAACATGAGCCGTCCTTCTGAAAGAGACCCGGAGAAGGAGTGGCTGGAGAAGCTGTTTGGTGAATGCGAGGATGAATTCAATGAAACCTTTGGAGTATACGATGGTAAATTTAAACGTATCTTTTAATCTTGTCTTTAGTTTCCACTTTCTTTGCATGACAATAACACTGCTGTGTTTGTTTCACAGCAGACGATTATCTTGCTGTTGATGACGACGATGTAGACTTCGGGGACTGGGCTGATCGCATCAGAAGAGAGTATTTCGATAAAAAGCACGCCGAAGCTCAGAGACTGGCTGCGTCGTCCTCTGGGTGGAAAAGAAGGAAGAGCAAACAAGAGAGGGAGCAGGAAGAGCAAAGTAACAAAGAGCTCCATGAGAGGCTGCAGAGGGAGCACGAAGAGTATCTGGCACGAGCGGCACGTAAAGAGGAAGAGACTCGGCTGGGTAAGAAGCGCAGGTACGAGGAAGGGTGCGCTGCGACTTTCAACGCTGGCTCGTCAGCTGGCAGCGCAAAGCTGAGCTACAACGACATCCCCTGGCCGGCTCCACGAGGAACGGTGCAGGAGATGGTGGATGTGATGCTGCACGGTGCGGACCGGAAGGACGTGCCGGTGTTTCGCAAAATTCTCCGGAAGCAGCAAACGCTGTGGCATCCTGATAAGTTTGCCCAGAGGTGTGAAGCTCGGCTGGAGGAGAAGGACAAGCAGAGGATCCTGGACACGGTCACAGCTCTGTCGCAGGAGCTCAACAGACTGGCCCAGAGTCTGAGGACTTGAACCGATGCAGATCATACGCTGTGTGATTTTTAGAAATAATTGTAAACTCTGTAAGCTGGGCTGCACCAATCCACTTTTCCTCCCATCCAGCTACCTAAGTTGGCATCGGACCGATTTTTTTATGTCAGTATTATAACCGTGCAAAGACAAACTTTGTTACATTAATGTGAAATAAACAGTCCAGCTCAGTCTCGATCACTTGTAGTCATTTTATTTCCAGTGTTTCTGTCCTCAGACCTTCATCAGCTGACATCCATTCATACGAACAGCACCAGTAGCATTTATGTAAATATAAACTTGGCCCCGGCAAAAACACAAATCAGAGCTGGCAGTTCCTCTTTGCATGCATTCAAATTAAGGCTTGCGAGCTCTTTTGAGTGCATACAACTCATACTGAGCTCCTCCTTGAAAACCTTAATCGTATGCTTACAACTAAGCAAAAGATGCAGGTGCCTGACATCATCATACACACTGAGAGGTTCTAACTATGGCCTTGTCTCATTGATAAAGTGCCAGAATCAAGTTCCTTGAAGCTGTTTAAGGCAGAAAAGGTACTAGGAGGGCTCTAAATGCATGTGTGTTCCTCAGGTGTCTACTCCGCTAGCAGCAAAGGTGAATCTCCTCTATGTGAAATTTTGAGTCTTTATTTATCCTTTATTACTTTTACTTATCCAGGGGAAAGCTCTTGTTTTCCAGACTCATACAGCTGAATTTCAATCTCAGTCTGATCAGTGAGCAACTGAGGCTCTCTTGCTCAACGGCACACCGATGGTGATAATGCACAGATGTATCCATCCAGTCCAGGAATTGAGCCGGCAACCCCTCTTGGTCATGACGTTTTTGCCACTTGATCACCTCGGCCCCTTGAAGTCGACCACTTCTGTTCCCAGTGTGTGTAATAAAAATAAGTTGTGTCAAAAAACTGTATAAAGAAAGTTTATGTAATTTAATGTGTTGACCTCAATCTGATCTGATTGATATTTTGATGATGTGAGTTTGAATTTTCAGAATTAAGACATCAGAAATAATCCCAACAGAGTGTGAACATGTTTCCGTTGACAGCTTGATTAAAAAAAGAATAAAAGTCATAACATCCTTCTTTGCTCCTGTAAGCCTGAGTGCCATTGTGTTGAGTCATGTGAGTCTGCTGCCGGTATTCTTTCTCCAACGCAGAGCAGCATATTGTGTCTTTACAAGATGCTCGTGCAGGTTTATTAAAACATTCATTAATGGAACTAATGAGATTTTTTTTTCTTTAACATGCCTTAATTACCACGTATGCATAAAATACCCCGAATAAAGGAATTCACACACAAAGAAGGGCAGATGGTCGGCCCGCTTTCAGTGATGGAACAGAAAATGAAGATGCGCTGGTTGCCAGGTTTGTGAGTTAACCCCCTTTTTAGAAAAGAGTGGCCTTCACTAGTTTAAATTAAAACAGACAAAGGAGTCAATCGAATTGTTTGCAGCCCAAAATTATTTTATTGCTTTTATTTAAAAATAAATAAATAAATAAAAAAAAGTTGAAGCTGAAGGTGGATGAGAAATAACCCTACTTTGACTGGAATAATTTGGAAAATTGTCTGAAGCTTTGTGAATCTAAATCTAAATGCTTTGCCAGGATAATCTTTCTAATCTCCACAGCATTGTCATTCTTGAATAGAAAAGTCATTTTTATGTCTAACAAGCATTTTGAGCTGCAAGAACTCTAGTCTGCTTCATTACGTTAAGATTCTCATTTCAAATATGAGTTACAATGCTTGCATTGTTTACATTACATGTTATTTTAATTTTTAAACTTGAATTTACATTAGAATATTGCTCTTTGAATATTTAATGTCAAACAACTTTTCCTTCCTTATTGAAAGTATGTGGAAATGTAAAATAGATTAAATTATTAGCAAATGATCATGCAAATTCAACTATTGCATTTTAATTTTTACTCAAATATAATATGATATAAAATAATATAATATAATGTGAAAAATATATGATGATTTTTGAAATGACATTTTGATTTGTAAGTGTACATAATCGTATGAATTGGGACCCACGTGGGCTTTCATACATATGCATCACAGAACTGATGTTTGACGCAGCGGGGTGTGAAATGTACGGACAGATCATTTGGGCCCTTAGCTGTGTCTGTCGGTCAGACCTCCAGCTTCGTCCACCTCTACATCGAGGCAAACTCGATCGTTTCCGCGGCTTTGACCAAACCTGGCAACCCGGGGACGCAATCTGTGTCAATTGCCGGGCGACGTAGCGCGAATAAAGGCCGTGGTCTATTTCTGACTGTGGCTTATTTTAACGCGAGGCTGCCTCCAGACCCATTTGTCTGCATGGCGGGCTGATGATTTATCTCTCCGCTTCTGCCTCTCCTGTTGCTCGCGTCGCGTCGTCTCCCGTGTGTTTTTTTTCTTTCTCCGCGCTGTGGTGATGATGATGACAGGTGTTCAAGGTAAAGCGCCCACAGGATGACGCCTTTCTGTCTCGTCGCTCGGTGCGGAAGGTGCATCGCCGTCAGGGAGGCTTCTGTCTTTGTGTTCAAATTGTTTTATCACTAGACGTCGGCGGGGTTTTTTTTGTTTGTTTGTTTGTTTGTTTGTTTGTTTTTGTCGCTGGAGACAAAAAGCGATGCGACGCGTAGAGACAGAACGAGAGACAGGTCTCCGCTCTGAACGTCACCGCTAACGGACGTAATTAATCCTCGGGGGCGATGTTAATTGGTTAAGGGGGTTAAAGCCACGCGACGACTCGGGGTGAATATTGTGATGTCCTATTTTTTCCTCTGCTGGTGAACGGCTCGTTGTGCAGGTTCAGTAGGCTACAGGCAGATTATCACCAGGCGGAGGAGGAGGAGGAGGAGGTCTGTGTGGCAGATAAAGATGGTGTTTCGGAGTGAGGAGATGTGCTTGGCGCAATTGTTCCTGCAGTCCGGCTCTGAATATGACTGCATCAGTGAGCTGGGGGAGCTGGGGCTGGTCGAGTTCCGAGATGTGAGTAGAAAAGACAAAAAAAAGGCTGGAGCGCTCATTTTTCCTTCTAAAGTCCGTGCGCCCCTAAAAATAGACCCAAACGTCTGTGTCACTGTAATAAAGGTGTCATGATGGACCCTTGTGGTTGCACATTGCAGTATAACCTGCAGCCACCTGACCTGTGGTGCTCCTCTGGTTTCAGCTCAACCCGAGTGTCAGCTCGTTCCAGCGGCGCTTCGTCAGCGAAATCAAGAGATGCGAGGAGATGGAGAGGATTCTGGGTAAGAGAGCAGCAAGCAGCAAGCAGCAGCAGCACCTGGGGAGGGTTCGTCATCATGTGACCGGGAGCACACACCTGGACAGATGTGTTAACGGGGGTAGTTTAAGTCAGGGAGCGGAGTGTGTTCTGTAAAAATGGCTCCCCTGGAGGTTTAGATGTTGCAGTTTGCTCTGACACCCCAGTATTAATTACCAGGAAACAAACCATCAGCATGTTTTCTATGTGTGTGTGTGTGTGTGTGTGTGTGGACGCAGGCTACCTCCTGAGGGAGATCCAAAAGGCGAACATAGCTGTTCCAGAGGAGGATGAGAGCCCGCTCGCTCCTCCCCCCAGACAAGTCCTTGAGATCATGGTGAGTGTCGATTTAATCCACACGTCCTGGTGATGTGTGGTGTCTTTGGAAAACTAGGAGATCACATCTAGATAAACATCTCCGCAGGAAACGAAACGGCGGTTTAGTTTCCGGCTGCCTGCACTCTGCCAGCTTTAGCGCCTCCGTGTAATCATCAGTAATGGAGGATGAGAGAGAGACGTCCAGATTGATCCATTGTGTCACCGACTTTCATATTCGTTTCAGCGTGTAGCTCATCGTTGCATCATTTTTTGTCTTATTTGTTGTTTTTTCTGACCGACTGCCAGAGAATAAATAGCACACGGGTTGTTTATGTGCTACAATAGTCTGGTGAACATCCAGGCTTCACTAAAGTGGGAGAAAAGTTCATACCAGACGTGTGACAAGCCTCTGGCAAGTAGTCCCAACTTCCTGTTGGGAAATCCAAGTCACAGGTTGTGTGAGGTCCTCAGTGAAACCCTCTCCAGGATACTGCAGTCTGACCTGCAGGGTCTGGTCTTTGTAAAGACAGGATACAAGGTAGTAGTGTCTCTCTAATGGAGGTGTTGAGATTCTCCAAATGTGCGATTTTAGTTTTGATTCTAAGGTGGGCAGTCAATCTTCCTTGCAGCACTGACGGTAATACCGCTGTATCTAGATCAAACAGTCATCACTGGTTTTACGCCCTGAAGTTTGTTTCAGAGTTTGTTTTCTCCAACCTGGCCGAGGTAAATCATCTTACCGAGCAAATCAATAAAGATTTGTTCATCCTCTACTGGATCAGTTTCGGGAGGCGCAGCTGCAGGTAACCGGCGAGCTCGTCGTGTCACACCGAATTGTTTGAAGTGTTTTGTTTCTTTGAAAAAACCTGCAAGTAGGCTGAGGTGAAGAGAGAAAATACTGGGATAACTGCCAACCCTGCTTTTGATGTCAGTGATAGGAACAGAATGGTTTTCAGTTGAGAATCGAAATCGTGACACCCCTACTGTCTGATAATGGCGTAAGTGACTAATTTACCTAACCTGTTCCATAGGTATGAAAATATATTTAACGTTTGTTATAATTATTGTTGTTTAATGAGATAAATGTGATCACACAAATGAGAAATACATTCACAAAACCCTTTTAAAGTCGTCTCACTTAAAACAATATTTGATCCTCATTACTTTTAAACAGTAGAATCCTGACAGTCAGATTAAACGACAAGCCATTCAAGTCATCATGTCTAAAGTCCCCATCTCTGGTTTATGCAGGCGTCAAGGCTATGATGATTGAATGCACAACGTACCACCAGAATACTCACCATAACTGGAATACTAGTGTGCATATGACTTTCCTTGTGTTTTATATCGTTATTTTATTTAGTTAAGTTTTTTTATATAAATCCTGTATCTTTAGTTGTTCCAGATAAAAAATATTTTAGATAAACATACAGATATATTTGACCTTTTTGTTTCGGACCAGGATTGACAAAACACTGTAAACACGTAAAGTAGTGGATAGATAGAAAGAGAACTTTTGTTGCAATCACATTCATCTGGAGGGTCTTTGTCTGCCCTATGTGGATTAAGCAATCTATCTATCTGTCTACAGTGAATATATTTGATGTTTTAAAAAAAAAAGTGTCCTAAGCTGCTGTTTCGCTCTGTGCTGACGTTCAGGAGCAGCTCCAGCGGCTGGAGATGGAGCTCAGCGAGGTGGCCCGAAACAAAGAGAAGCTGCAGAGGAACCTCCTGGAGCTCACCGAGTACACGCACATGCTGAAGATCACGCGGACCTTCATACACAGCCGCTCCAGAGTGAGTGTGTTTCCATTCAGCTCCTCATTATCACACACACTGACCGACTGTCATACGCCGCTTTTATTTTTCCACAAACCAGCCTCAAGATGCGTCCCTGCACCTCTTGTTTTCTCATCACTGACGCGTTTTTGTTCCTCCGGGTGACAGAGGTGGAACTAGTGCCGACTTTAATTAATGACGCGCCCGCGATGCAGCTGTTACGAGCAGCACCTGACTCATCCGGGCCGCCGCGTTTAAACAAAAAAGCGACACAGCGACAATGAGAATAAGACTAAACATCACATTCCAGCAGGTCAACGTCACGTCAGCTTTGTGTAGATCAGAACCATGTAAAGGCACAGTTACTGTAAGCTGCCGTGAATGAAACATGCTCCTTTTTATAATTAGCATGAGGCTCTTGGTCCCCAGTATGAAGAATTCCCCACGATGGAGACGGACTCGGTGACGGGATGCACCGGCATGCAAAGACTCGGAGCCAAGCTGGGGTGAGCTGCAAAAATGTGACATTTAACCCCCCACGAAGCAGGACGTTAAGAGTATCTAGATTAGGAAATGAACCCTCAAACCTGATGCGACCTCTCCTGGCTGTAGGTTCGTGTCGGGCCTCATCCAGCGGGTGAAGGTGGAGGCCTTCGAGCGCATGCTGTGGAGAGTGTGCAAAGGCTACACCATCCTCAGCTACGCGGAGGTGGATGAGCACCTCGCCGATCTCGACACGGTGAGTCAGATTGGACGGAGACGTTTGAAACGAAAGGTTGCGATTGATGCGACGCTTTATGTAAATCTAACAATCTGACACACTTCATCCACAAGGAAGAGGTTCAAGTAGCTGGTTCCCTTTTTATTTTGTTTGATTGGCAAAGTAGCCAGATTTGTGAAGCTTTAACCTCACAAATCTCCTCAATCTTTTTATTTTATTAATTCTTTTAGAAAGAGAGCTATATAAAACAGATTAGTAGATATTTTTAGCCGACTGTTGCTGGCTCAAACGACGAACATCACCGAAGCAGGTTAGAGCTCCTGTACATAAAGTCCGTAAACGTCTGCTCCCTGGTGTTCCCTGCAGCTGGCGTCTGCTTTCAGCCGCTTGTAAATACATGTAAAAGACACATCTATGGCAGCCGAGAACACTCGTTCTTGCACTGATTATTTTTACCGACCTATTTGAAGATCATTATTACAATGATGTTGTCATTTCAGGACATGCTCACGGGTTGATTTATCTGGAGATAACAAAAGGCCAGTTCCTTGAGATAACGAGATCATTTATCACGAGACATCAACTCAGATAGATAGTAGATGTGCGAGCAGCTGGAAATGTTTTCACCGTCCACTCTGTGTAGAGACAGGGCAGAATCAAACAATCAGGCTTAGATACAGTGGTTTAAGCAGATGTGTTACTGTCCAGTTGGCTACGGCCAAAAGAGTTCTTGTTGTTGGCACAGGGAACAATAACCACTCACACTGGATTAAGATAAAGTACGGGGCTCGGTGAGTAATAACGTGCTCCGCCTGTGTTGTTTCAGGGTGAGATTAGCAAAAGCGTTGTGTTCCTCATCTCCTTCTGGGGAGACCAGATCGGACAGAAAGTTCAAAAGATCTGCGATTGGTAAGAACGATTTCCATCGCTTGTCTGCACCTTCCTGCGCCTGTGGTCATTCTCCTTCAATACCAGCATACTCGCGTGTCTTTTCTCACCCTCAGCTACCACTGCCACCTTTATCCCCACCCTGAGAATGATGAGGAGCGGGCAGATGTGTTGGACAGCTTACGGACGCGCATCCAAGACCTCAACAACGTAGGACTCGGAGAAACGTTCAACACACATACGTGTTCTCAGTGAGTTTGTGCTAATCTGTCGTGTTCCTCCAGGTGCTGCACCGCACTGAGGACTACCTGAGGCAGGTTCTGCAGAAGGCCTCGGAGTCGGCCTACACCTGGGTGGTGCAGGTGAAAAAGATGAAGGCGATCTACCACATCCTGAACCTCTGCAGCTTCGACGTCACCAACAAGTGTCTGATCGCCGAGGTGTGGTGTCCCGTCAGTGACCTGGCAAACCTGCGGGGGGCTCTGGAAGAGGGCTCGGTGAGTAAGAGGAAGAGGTGACAGGGCTGATTATTCTGTGATCATGATAAATTAACAGTGTTACACTTCCGCTGTTGGGAACAAATGCATCCGCGGCTGAACGATGATCGAACTCTCTTGATAGGCTCTATTCATCATTTTGTAGCTCCAAAAAACATGTCAGGGAAACTAAAAAAAACCAAACAAAATATTAACAAATATCTATGAAATGTCTCTTTTTATTTTTTGTTAACTTATTTTTTTTACCCTCCCTGCTAATGTCAACAAACACCAGTCCAGGCTTCAGGCTGTATTCAGACCGACTCAGGCAGTGAAGCGATTAGTGTAGGAGCCTTCGTTTGGTCCGTGAGCTCCACCTGGACAGAGCTCAGTTTCTGTGTCCCAGCTTCGGGGCAACAACTCTTCCAGAGAGGCTTTATCCATCCACAGCAAGTTTGTGTTCCTCCTTCAATGCCGGTGCGTTCCCCTGGTAGCGCGACGTTGTTTGAGGCACCAAGCAACGCAATAGAAACTCTGAGCGATTTTGGCGGACCTCTGAATTGTTGTGCATGTGTCTTTTTGTTGGCCTACGCAGCAGCGTCTGTTTCACCCTGACAGAGAGCGTGGCATGTCAAGCAACAACTTCCATAGATAAGAGAGGCTGTAAGCTTTATTTATAATGCCATATCTTACATTTAGTGTAAACTGCATTCACAGCACTACTGTTCACCAGCTCGTGGCCTATGCGATTGGGGGATGTTGGGTCGCTTTTCTACAAAAGATGATTCTTTTTCAACTTTTCACTGCAGGCGCCCCCTGTGATCTACACAGACGCAGCCTTAAACCACTATCCACACTCAAAATGAATCAGAGGACTGGTGTTTTTTTTCCGCATCACCTGATTTCATCTCAATAAGGCTTTAGTCAAAGGGAAAGAGATCATGTTTCTGCTGGTTTAGCTCCGACACTATGGAACAAACCCAGTTCCAGATCAGCTTAATCAGGACCACAAGCTTGTATAGACTGACGTCTTTATAACCTTCTTATACTGTTTAGTCCTGTGGTTTGCTGTGTTTTGTTATATTTCTCGATTTTTGTCTATCTCTCTTGTGAAGTGCCTTGTAACTCTGGTTTTGAAGGAAATATGGAAATAACAGTTTCTTACATTTGATCTGATGCACCAAAGCAGCCTCCCGTAACACAAAGCATCGATACTGCAGCCTCATTTCATAGCCTTAGAAATGAATTTAATTCAGAGGTAAGAAAACTACCTTTTTTTCAGCGGGGTGTTTGCCCTCTTGAGCTAATTATAAGACTCATTTTTTGCCTCTTGATTGGATCGCTGTTGCTCATCAGCTGCTAGGGGCTGTAGCTGCGTCCCTAAGAC
Source organism: Diplodus sargus (assembly GCA_903131615.1). Taxonomy (NCBI): domain Eukaryota; kingdom Metazoa; phylum Chordata; class Actinopteri; order Spariformes; family Sparidae; genus Diplodus; species Diplodus sargus. Next base: position 6,696,653 of record CAEMYA010000179.1, on the reverse strand, counting down.
GTGTTTGTCATTCTCTCGCATCGATACTGGCAGCAGGCATTTTGGATGACTCCCTGTCCTGAGCCACTCCATCTGTTGTGTTTTGTTTTGGGTTTTTTTGCATTATTGGCTGCATCATTTGTTGTTGCCACAGTTAGTGTTTACTTCAGTATATGCCAGCAAATCCTTCTGCGTATATGGCTGCGTACTTGGTTGTTTTCAGATGAGATTTCTCGCCCAGAACGCGCTAGAGACAAACTTTCCGGTCAGTGAATCGCTCAAACCTGCGAATGTTTGACACGAGATCCAGAAAAAGCTTCTCGATGTGTCAGCGGTTGATACATCACTGATTTCCGTGGTGTCCTTTTTTTTTAAACAGAGAAAAGGTGACGCCACTGTGCCGTCCTTCGTGAACCGCATCCCGAGCACCGACACTCCGCCCACCCTGTTGAGAACCAACAAGTTCACATCCGGCTTTCAGAGCATCGTGGAGGCTTACGGGGTGGGGGACTATCGCGAGGTAAGCCCAGGTAAGAACTCACACTCCGTCCTCTACAGAACAGACGTATTCTTTGGTGTTTCTCTCTCTGGGGAAGTCCGTCAAGTACGGCGTGTTTCTCTCACCGGCAGCTCCCTACACCATCATCACGTTCCCCTTCCTGTTTGCTGTGATGTTCGGCGACCTCGGCCACGGGATGGTAATGAGCCTCTTCGCCTTGTGGATGGTGCTGACGGAAAAGAATCAGAAGAAGAAACGGTCCAGTAATGAGGTAGGAACGAGTCGCTCCAATCCTCCGTAATGCAGAGACTGATGGTAGTAAATTAGTTTAAGCTGATAGCGGCGTCTCTGTCGGTCCTAGATATGGGCGACGTTCTTCAGCGGACGTTACATCATCCTGATGATGGGGCTTTTCTCCATTTACACCGGCCTGATATACAATGACTGTTTCTCCAAGTCCCTCAACATATTCGGCTCTGGCTGGAGCGTTAAGGCAATGTTCGCTAATCAGCAGTGGACGTGAGTTATCAGGAAATTAAACGCTCTCTGAAACAGAATCGTGGTTTATGTGTTTATGTGTTTTTTATGACTGATGCACGCCTCTCTTTCACGTCGCAGAAACAAAACCCTCCAAACAAACGCTCTGCTCACATTAGACCCGAACGTCAGCGGTGTTTTCAGCGGTCCGTATCCATTTGGCATCGATCCTGTGAGTAAATGCACTCAGATGCTACTCTCCTGACATAATTGGACTCGTCTTCGTATCGTTTGCGCTGAGACCCTTTTTAATATGCCATCAGATCTGGAACATGGCGGTGAACCGACTGTCCTTCCTCAACTCCTACAAGATGAAGATGTCAGTTGTTATTGGGGTCATCCACATGAGCTTCGGAGTGGTGCTGAGTGTCTTCAATCACTTGTGAGTGACTCGAGTCCCTCGCACTTTTACCGCACAGCCTCCATCAGTGTCAGGCATCATCAGCATGTGCAGATAAAACTGAATTTGAGTGTGTTTGATGAAGCTCTGAAGCTGCACCAAGGCAAAGCTGTACTTTGAGCTAATTGCTAACATGCTCAGAATGACAATGCTAACGTGCTGATGTTGATTGACATGTTTACTGTCAAAATGTATTATTTTGTGATTTGTTAACTAGAAAATGACTTATACTTGCATAAGCTCATGGTAGCACTAGAGAACACTAGGGAACATTGAGTGTCTGTGCAAAATTATGTCCCAATCCATCAAGTAGATTTTGAGATATTTCACCCAATAATTGAAAAATCTGACCTGCAGCTGCATAGAAAAAGTCAGAGAACCACCAACGTCATTAGTATTCATCATGACATACCAAATCCCATTACAATCCTTTAAATAGTTGTAGAGATATACATATATAGAGAGCAGTGCTGCTAGTGTGGCTAAAAACCCATCAGTCAGTCACACTACATGCCACTGGGTGACATGTCCCTTCTATTTCCATGACCGTGGGCACTGTAGTTTATGTTTGAGTCAGTCCCACATAGTCCTGCTGCCATAAATACTTTGTAGAGTGCCAAAACCTTCTAAGCCTCTAAGAATAGCCCCCAACAAAAACTATTTACTGCTGATTAAGTTATATTTACAAAAGAACTGCAGTGCCCAGCTGTTTTTTAATTATTTTGATGTTTGTCCTCAGTAGAGTCAAGGCCGAGAGCCACAGACTGGGAGGGTAAAGTCAGAAAGAGTTCCAGATGAAGACATCTGTTAATGGGATTTGTTGATGATAACCTGTGGGAATATCTCGTACAGAACTTCCATCCACATATTATTTTTTTTAAAACCATATTGTTGTTTGTAAATTAAGGTGTCTGCTCATTATTCTCATGTACTTATAACTTTCTTTACTCCCGTCGTTTGTTCTCTCCCTTCAGGCACTTCCGACAGAAATTCAATGTCTACCTGCTGTTTGTTCCTGAGCTGCTCTTCCTGCTCTGTCTCTTCGGTTACCTGGTCTTCATGATTTTCTACAAGTGGCTGGCGTACGGCGCGCGAGACTCCAGCCGGGCTCCGAGCATCCTCATCCACTTCATCAACATGTTCGTCATGCAGGGGAAGGACATGACTCCTCTCTACCCGGGCCAGGTTTGTGTTGACGATTGTATCATCTGAAAAAAAAAAAATTTTGATCTTCGTTAACGCACGTTTGTTTTCTTGATCCAACAGACCGGACTGCAGATTTTCTTAGTCCTGATAGCGATGCTGTCAGTCCCCGTGCTGCTGTTAGGAAAGCCTCTTTACTTGTACTGGCTGTACCGAGGAGGCAAAGGCCTGCGCAGACGCAGAGTATGTCTCATGGCCAGATTCAAAATATGGTCACACGTGCAATGTGGTGAGCGTTGGTTTCATTTTGTCAATAAATTCACTGCTGTCGCGTCACCTCAGGGCTATGAGAGGGTGAGGCGTGTGAGCGAGGACGACAATTCCACAACACCGTCCTATGAGGAGGATGAAGAGGAGGGGCTTGATGAAGTGACCAGCAGAGAAGCTCTCCCCAAAGAGGTCAGAGGTCCACCACTATCCTGCCTTTACATGTTAAATGCATTTTTAAAAGACAACTTCTCACCCCCAGTGCTGATATAAAGAGCGTTTCTGGAACTTAACCCTAACCCTAACCCCCTTAACAGCAAAACGGCGTCGCAGCGTCGTCCTAAATGACTGAATTTTCATTTTTGGGTGAACTGTTCCTTTAAAATTCATCTCATTAGTGTGAATACGCTGTGACATCTTACTCTTTTTTTTTTTCAAACTGATTTGCAGTTTGACTTTGCGGACGTGCTCCTGTACCAGGCCATCCACACCATCGAGTACTGCCTGGGCTGCATCTCCAACACTGCATCATACCTGCGTCTCTGGGCGCTCAGCCTGGCCCACGCCCGTGAGTACACAACTCTTCTTCTTCTACTTTGACCTCTTTACTTCACACTTGAGTTACTGTTTGTGTTGCCTCAGAGTTGTCGGAGGTGTTGTGGTCCATGGTGATGCGCCTGGGCCTGAGGATCACCACGCGAGTCGGCGTGGTGTTTCTGGTCCCCGTGTTCGGCCTCTTCGCCATGCTCACCGTCTCCATCCTGCTGGTGATGGAAGGTCTTTCGGCGTTCCTTCACGCTCTCCGACTTCACTGGTGAGTCTCACCGCACCGACTGATCCCGATGTTCACAATCTTTCCTCTGTTCAAGGGTATGATATAAACATTGTGATATGAGGCTAAAACATCAGGAAGGATTGCGTCTACTGAAGTTAGCCCATTATTTTCTCTGTGAGCTGATGAAGCTTTTGGTCTATAACACATAAGAAAATAGTGGGAAATTACAATCACAATCTCCCAAAATTAGAGATTATGACTTCAAATTCACTTGTTTTGTTTGGAATAATTCAATTTGCTATTAAAGAAGACAAATATCCAGAAAATATCGACTTTCGACAGGCTGAGGGGGGATCTGAGGCGTTGTCGTTGCTTTGAAGCATCACTCCAACGATTGATCCATTATCAAAACAACACAACATCTATTATGTTCTATTAGCATCTATTAATGGACTTATCCTTTCAGCTAATATACATTTATTATGGCATAGTTTCAATCAAATCTTTTCCTACTCTGTAAGGCTGAGTGACTCAGGTCATTTTCTGAACTTTTCTTGACTGTTCTTGATGAAAGACGTGAAGCCCTTTTTAATTACCGAATGATGAGTCTTTAAAATGTTCTTTCATCACTAAGATTGGGACGCGTGCTTTTAATTTCAGGGTGGAGTTTCAGAACAAATTCTACCACGGGACCGGTGTCAAGTTCGTGCCCTTCGACTTCTCCCTCCTGCCCTCCGTTTTCGAACAAGACGGCCTGCTTTGAAAACTACGGACCCTGAAGCACTGCACACGGGCGGAGGGCAGACTCTCTATGATCGGGACGGATGCCGGAAGCAGGAAGAAATTCACACTGTGATAAATGACAACAAACCTTCAAGACAATGGATTGAAGCTCACTCTTGTAGCAACGTTTTTCACCACGACGATTTTTAAAAGTGTTCTCGGCTGTGCTGACTGCCTTACTACTGTACCCAGCAGACCTCTGAGTATACAGAGGCTCAAAAATTTCTCCTCGTTCCGTTCATGATTTGAGTTTTGTGGGCGAGATGTCGCTCAGCACTACTTGTCACACCAGTTGAGTGGATCTTTTCATTTGCTTTGTGCCGTGCAAACTGGTTTTGTATGATTTACGACATGGTATTTAAAATAAACAGTTATACAGTGCAATGTAAAGTTCAAATATGTTACGACTATTGAAGTTCATATCAAGCATCCTGACGTAGTGCCATAGAGATTTATTTCGGATGATGATATGGGGATGCCTTCGGGGTTTGTTTTTTTTTCCCGCGATGAGAGAAATCCCGCAGGCATCGAAATCTAAAGAAAGGATAAAATAACATTACAACCCTTTTTTGTGAGGCATAATGTCACAAAGCACTTTGCGGAAATGATTGTACAATGAAAAGTTTTCACTTTTGACTGTGATGATGCCAAATGAAAATAATCCTCAACCGTTAGCTGTTTGCTTATTTACTTATTAGCGCATTTATTTCAAGTTAACCTCCCCTGTAATCGATAGGAAAAATATCAGATACTCCAGAAAAAAAAGTCAAGAAGCCTTAGGCCTTTCTTTGATGATACTGCTCGTTGCGTTCGTTAATGATGATTAATCATGGTATTTATTTAAATTATTGTCTGTACAAGAGTCTAATATTTTACCATTTTGATGTGTTGAATAAAGGTTTCAAGAAACGCAAGCAAATACAGCTTTGGTGCCGGTGTGGTTTTACTTAGTTGTTCATTGATTATTATTTTTATTTTATTTTTTACATGAAAAACATTCCTGATTGTTTACTTCTACATAACTCCATGTTTACTACTTGACCCAGTGCAGCACTCGCCTCATTTGTTCTGTATTATCTCTGATTTGTGAGAAATTCTTCCAGTTGTAATTTCAACTTTCTATGATCAAACAGGTGTAAACATTTTAAACAACATAATATTACAGGTCATGAGTCATCAAGTTTTGGGAAAAACCAGCGGAACATCATGTTACCATGACACACAATTATACTTATTATTACAATTATTGGTTATAATGATCCTAAAGAAATGAAACAGCACATTTGTCTGGCTAGAACAATCGCTTTATTATAATAACACAAAACTTTGTCATTTATTTTTTGATAATAACGAAATGTGCGTGCTATAATAGGCATTAATTTTCCATTAAATGGTACACTGCCACAACCCTAATCCCAAATGTTATACTTGAAGGCTTTAGAAGGTCTTTAATCGTTTTAAGGTGGCATTTCAATCAATGATATGAGCATAAATCAAGTGTAAATGCTTTCTAATTTTGTAGTCATGTTATATCCTCTTAAAGGCATAATTATCTGTAGGACTTTTTATTTGGCAACAAGCTGCCAGCCTCCTACAACCAGATATACACATGCCATTATTTGATGAAACATGTTCTGTTTTTGTTGTTGTTGTTGTTGTTTTTTGTACGGAGGGAAAAACTGAATGAAAAGCCATAAGCTAATGATAAAGTGGCCCTGCCTGGCTTATCGCTGACAAAGGTATCAAGGTAATTTATTTGTTGTTGGTTTTTTTTACAACAAAGAGTTGCACAAGGGAATGAAAGTTGTTGTTCCCGTATGCTTCACACATAGAACAACATCTATCCACATTATAATGAGCATTGTCTCAGACCACCAGCACCATACTCTGCTGCCTGTATCCATACTGCAGCTGTGACAGGAGGCAGAGCAGCAACGGTGCCCCCTGGTGGCGATGACCTCACACTGCAACTGACAGCCACAGATGCAACATAACATAAAACTTCGGACTTCTTGTCTTTAATCTCAGAATCTCTGACTGAAATTTACGAATCAATATTTATTTGTCAGATGTCTTAAAATGAGGATAAGAAAAAAAAAAAAACCTTGAATGTATTACTTTTATTTGGTGTTTATTTTATTTTGTTACATCCTGTCACAGCATTATTGGCTTTATTGTTTTCAAAGCACTAATCTTCCTCCCACGGGC
>CAEMYA010000179.1:6668648-6689997 GCA_903131615.1 Diplodus sargus | reverse complement strand
GCACGCACACACACACACACACACACACACACACACACACAAACCTGCACCCATATGCTACAATCCCGTAATAAGGACGTCATCATGATCTCCCCTCTCTCTCACATCCACAGGCTTTAATATAACACGCAGTCAAAGTGCAGCCGCAGCAACACTTTCAAATCTAACCCTCTGATGCGCTTCTCCTCCATCTCATCCAAGCGGGAACATTTAACGTCACTAGATATTTATTTTTAAAACAGAAAAGTACTTCAGGGTAAAGAGGGGGGGTGGGTGCACAGTCACAGCTCCAGCAAACAGCTGCAAGCTAACAGTAGCGTTAGCGGAGGATACAGTGCGGAGCGGTGCGGTGCAGCTGGCTCACTCACGCAGCTAGCTAAAAGGTGGCGGTGCAGCTGTTGACAGGCGGCAACTCCACGCAAACTGCAGCCGCTCTCCGTCCGTCCCGCAGGAGTAACGTCGGCGGCCAAGAGAGGGGGGGACATGAACGAGCTGGTGAGGTGCCTGCCCTCCCCGACTCTCCCGGGACTCCACCTGCCGTGTTTGGACGGGCTGGACACCTACAGAGGCTGGCTCTTTAAATGGACCAACTACCTGAAGGGCTACCAGCGGCGCTGGTTCGTCCTGAGCAACGGCCTGCTGTCCTACTACAGGTAACGGTTACTAACGGCGGCTGCCACCGACATTTTTTTTTTAAACGCATTAATTTTATCAAAACTTCATCATAATAATTAGTTTTCGTAGCTGCGTGTCAGGTCACTGACAGATGATGCCTGTTACGAAATGTTAAACTAAATAATTCTAATATGGAAAATAAAACTTTTGAGCTTGTCCATCCAAAAGAGGGAGTGCCCTGACAGATGCCAGTTCAAATTACCTGAGTCACCGCCTTATGACTTGTGAATAATAAATCTATTAAATTAACAGATAACCAACAGAGCTCATATGTTCCGTATTGTGTTCTTCATTAGTTTAGCTAACCCATTTTCATGCGAATCTCATGCATTGTAATTCTAGACTGCAATATTTGGCTCGGTTAGTTATCTTAACTAGTATAGCTAACTAGCTAGTGAAAGATAGCTGCACATGAATTTGAGTTGTATTTGTTTGCATACGTTTTAGTCAAACAAACAAACAGAAAATGACAGTGTTAGCTGTAACCTAAATATGTCACTGATAAACAATACAAAGAGACGGCTCTCCCTCAGTAATATAAAACTGTATAATATAAACAGATAATGACGTAAAATGCTAAACCTGTAAATGGGCCTAAGAAGAGTGTCTGTATGTCTCTACAGTGTAGGGATAGACCGATTATCAGCCCAGCTACATATTAGGCTGATATTCAGCATTGTTCCAATTATCGGAGTCTGTTTTGTTTCTGTCTTTTTGTTTGTTTTTTCACTCAGATTACAGATTAAATAAAGCTATTAAAAATGTGCCACTTCCACTCAGTGTCATGTCAAAAGTAAAAATGATGAGTGACTTATGTTAGTAAGTAAGTAAGTAAGTAAGAGCTAGCAGAAAATGGACATACTCAAGTAAAATACCAAAGAGTTTTTGTTCCTAGAATCAATCAAAATTTTAAAACCAAGATTTTCGTTTTCACTGTAAATGCATGTCGGTTCCAAATATCAGTCCACCGGTCTCCTTGATGACTTATACTCAGTATCTGTATCAGTCCTGTAAAAACATCAACATCACTCGACCTCCACGATACTGTTTATTACTCTACATGTATAATCTTGCACTATGGCAATCATTGTTATAAAATGTTCAGTCTATCCTTTATATATGTCATAGTATACAAACCATATGGGAATGCTAAACTATTCGTAAAAAAAAACAAATATTTGGAACAAGAATATATTAAATCTATATGAAAACAGCCATAATCATGTAAGATGAAAGGTCAGAGCGTTAAGCTACAGTACATATTGTTCAAAGCCTCCAGAGAAATTTAGGCTACAAATTGTCCAAAGCATGTCACAAGAGACATCCATCATCACCGAGGCTTGATTGTTCAACTTATTTGGATGCGTTTTTTAACAGTAAACTATTTTGAACTCACTATAAAAATAAAGCTGCCCTATTTTGTAAATGGGGCACATACACACAGAATCCACGGCGTTGTGCCACCGTTAACAACTCATCTTTTCTCCAACTGTTTTCTTTGCGTCCCCCAGGACTCAGGCAGAAATGGCACACACCTGCCGGGGCACCATTCCCCTGGCAACGGCGCACATCGAGGTGGGCGACACCTGCCACTTGGTCTTAACGAGTGGAGGCCGGAGCTACCACCTGAAGGCCACCTCAGAGGGCGAGTGTCAGCGGTGGGTGTCAGCCCTGCAGCAAGCCAAGGCCAATGCCACTCTGCTAATGCACCATTCAGGTGAGATGGGCATAATATGTGCGATTCAGACAGTACAATGTGTTGGCAGTGTCATTTTTAACTGGTTTCTAGCCCTGCTAATGTGTGGTGAATGTTCCTGTGTGTTACTGCCCTCGAGCAAAGAACTGTCCCAGAACATGCGCTTGAAAGGAACAACACGTCTCACCTGAGAAAATCTGCGGTAGACAAGCTAATTTTAACTGTAACCTGAATGCAGGCTCATGCAACAAAGACCTGCTTACCTAAATGCATATTTTATTTATTTCTTGCGTTATGTAAACAACAAGCCACAAGAGGGCAGTGCTGATCTATATGTTCTCACGGTAAGGTCAGTTGGGACATGTGTGAGATGCTTGTTTAATGCAAAATCTGCATTCAGTCAGGTGATTTTAAATAATGTATTCCTTCAGCTTTCATTCCTATGATGTGCACTCTGTATCTTGGGACTAAATCACGTGAAAAAACAATATTGTGATATAAAAAGTCTCGTATTCTAGGAGTATGGGAGACATTTTAATGTGCTGCTATCAATTCTTATTTTTTCCTCGCAGATGCTTAAGCAAAAGAACAGAGAAAAAGATGCACAGTGTGTTTTCCCCCAACCGTCTCCTTCTCTCTTTCTCCTCTGCACACACAAGCAGCCGCCACTTCCCTCCCACTCCGCCTCCTTTCTCCCTCCCTGTCTCCTTCAGTATGACGACAGTGAGAGCTGAATGAAATGACCTTCCTTTAGACTCCTCCTCTCGTTCTGGTAACAGGAGGGCTGGAAGAGAGAGAGGGTGTGAGCGTTTTCATTGAAAACATTTTTCATCCTACACTGTGGACAATAGGGAGACAGGGAGTGCAGCCTTTTTAATGAGTGTCACCTTGTAAGTAACCTGTTATTATATTATTTTACAAAGAGCAGAATCAGCATCAAGATAGAAGCCGTGCTTGCACGCTTGCTTGCATCCATGTGTGTGTTTGTTATGTTGCCGTGTGCATCAGTTTATGGAGTTCAGTAAGTTTGTTTGTATTCTGTGTCAATTTTGCTGACCTGATTTCTCTTTCACAGGGAAGAATTTGCTTTGAATGCACTAAAATGGCACTGCAGGTTTCAAAGTCGCTGCAAAACAACAGAACAATACTTAACAGTCAGTCACAGTCGGATGTGAGATATTTGTCTGATGTAAATCGTATTTTTTTCTCCAGATTGTTGCGGTAAATACAGCTGTTCGAGGAATCATTCCCGAGAGGTGTGGGCTTTTAAGCACCCGTTAGTGCTGAGTAAAAGGTTCACACCTGCAAGATGCAAATCAATATTGTCTTTTACTCTGTCCACATTAGCATATGGAGACCATGGCTGATGTGTGAGGTGTTTTGTGCTGCATTGAGCATTTTTCAGCAATGGACTTTGGCTTATTGGTGGTGATTACAGCTAAAATACTTAACAGGATTAAAGGAGCTGAGCACATTTAGAAGATTTTACACTCTACTTTTATTTTTGTAACTGAGGTTTCCCACGGTTCAGATAGTATGTTTTACAGTGCTGCATGTTCTGGCTTGATTATTTTCAATTAATTATTGAAACATAGATTGAAATATGACCACAGCTATTTATGTATATGAACATCTCATTAATCTAATGTCTTATTCTTGAAGAAACATCATTAATATTATCCCACATTTATAAACAGAATAACTTGTGTGTTGTTATGCATGTGCTTTGGTGTTATGCTTGATGTGATTTGATGACAGATTAATTTTACATGGTTTGGTTATGGGCTTAGTGGCAATAATAGCTGAGCATAGTAATCAGCTAAAAGTGGCTGAGAACAGCAGTTATTGGTAGGGTATTGCAGAAGCTATCTTGTAAGAGCACATGTGCCATTTATATAGTATGAATAGCTATGTTCTGGAGCTACATCCAAACCTATCTGACAACACTGAATCCAAGGTGAAGGTTTAACGTATGTGAGAGTGAATCCACATGGCTGTTTACAAGGATTACAGTCGAACAGGCTTCGTCTGTGTTGCTGACGCTCACAGTGCATCCCCTGGTTTTTTAACTCTGATTCTCTCTGCCCACTCTGTGTCGATATTGTTGCTCCCTCTTTCACCTGTGGGTGTGTTTTCGTGATTCAACGATGAGTCACCACTTAGTCTCAGACTGTCCGGTGTGTCCTGTGTGAAAAATTAACCATGAGCACACCAACCAGACCAGAAAAGACGAGCATGTACTATTATTCCACAGATGTGTGCTATGTCTATGTAAGAATAGGTGCACTTCCGTATATAACAGGTTTGAGTGCAGCTGGATCAAATTAATCAGTATAAAGTAATCACACACCTTGGTTACAATAAGTCAAGTGATCCCTGTCTCTCTGTTGTATATGGGTCATGAAACCATCACAGATGCCTGAAGGATTTTTCATCCTTTCATTTTTAATCTTCTCCTCCTCCTGAGACTTTGTTAATCCAGTTTGCCCTGATTGTTTTTATTTCTTTTCCCCCCTCTCTCGCAGAGTGTAGTAGTAATTGGTCTGCCTGCTCAGGCAATGCAGGCACTGGCCTATATTCAGTCACACAGTGCCTGGGAGTTTTCAGATTACACACACAATCCGTATCTTTTAGCAGGGAAGCCATGTTTTGACCTAGAAAACTTTCATTACATATGATGGAGGCAGTCGTTTGCATTTGGATTCTGGATTATTCATGTTGACGTTCATAACTGTTGACTGTGCAACCAGCCATTGTCTACGTTTGTAGAGCCTTTTAGATGTCTTGAATTAGATGTCTTTGAATAGACTACAGACTCTTTGGCACATCCATTATTACAAATAATTTTTGTGGACAAAAACACTACAGAGAAATGTGTGTAAATTCTAAAAATCTTGCAAAAAATCTGTCAGTATAGGGATTTACCTTTAATAAACAAACAGACGTGGTAGATGTTGTCTGATGACAATTTTTGGAGCAAGCAGACAACTTTTAGGTTGAAGTAATTCGGGACTTCTTAACTTCATGTCATGATCTGTCTTTTATGAAGTCTTTGAATCAATCCAGCTGCCCTGCTCTCCCTCTAAAAATCCCTGAGACTGACGGCTCAGCTCATGCCAGCAAGGGGTAGAGAGCGGAGGAAAAGGGTAGTGCGTCATCTTTCTTTCTCCCTTTTCTTCTAAAAATAGCCGAGCCTCCCGATTGCACAGGCCTACGTTTCCAGGGCAACCGTGTTCATTCACAGTTTTCCGATCTTGTGGAGGAAGGGGTGTGGGGGATCAGGGTGTGAAGTGTTATTATCCTCTTCCATCCGCTCCCCATAAACACCCTGTCAGTCTCCACTGAGAGCATTTAAAATGTCTTTCTCAGGATGTCTGATGAGAAATGAATTTCCCATGCTGTGTTTACATACTAAATCTTTTCACCACCCAAATTGCTCAGATGTAATAACCTTTAATGATTCTTGAAATTATTTAGTAAATTCACAGTCTTTTACCTGTATGTCTTTGTGTGAAGACGACTCAGGAGATGAAGGCCCTGTACCTCAGGAGGACCGAGCCCTAACCCAAGGGGTGCTCAAGACTCTGGCCAGCAAGCTAGATGACCTGAGCACCTGTAATGAGCTGATCGGAAAGCACGGTGCCGCCCTCCAGCGCTCCCTCAGCGAACTCGAGGAACTGCGCGGATCTTCTGAAAGCACAGACAAAGTGAAAGCTGTTAATGAGCGAGCCACACTTTTCCGCATCACCTCCAATGCTATGATCAATGTGAGTTCACACATGTACGAGCTGTCGCCTGTCCAACAACTGCAGAGCGGTCTGTGGCGAACGTATCTTTTAGTGAGAGCTCTGCCTGCATCTTATGATGTGTGTTGTGTTCACACCTCAGGCTTGTCGTGACTTCCTGGACGTAGCAGAATCTCACAGCCGGAGGTGGCAAAAGGCCCTACAGCATGAGAGAGAACAGCGTCACCATCTGGAGGAGACCATCGAACAGTTAGCCAAACAGCACAACAGCTTAGAGAGAGCCTGGAGGGAGAATCCCACCTCGTATACAGGTGAGACACATCACTCGCTGTCTCTCAAGTGAAGTCTGACAGAATTAGAACATGGCCCTCTTCTGGCCAGTAGAAGTGATGCATGTCTATCATTTTGCTGAGTTTTGCTCAGTCAGACATCATGTATCTCAATTTTTAGTGCATCAGACTTTTTATAGCCACATTACATCTATTCATAGTTAGTGTTATAGTTATCATTATTGGTATGGATGGCCCTTAAGCCAATGTTACAAATGCTACACAAGTTACACAAACACTAGTTATTTGCCTTTTAAGTTGTCACTGACATATCATATTCTTATAGATGACTTCTCATGGTTATATCAAGCACCATGCAAAGCCGCAGACAAGCTATAACACTTTATTTCATAAGCTTCAACAATCTTTTCTGCTGGGATATTCTATCATAGTGTGTGTTTTTCTAACGGTGTTTAGGATTTATATTAGGGTTGAGTGAGTACTCGACTGAAACAATTATCTGATGCAGATAGTGTACTTAGTACTAACTTTAACTTTTAAGTAAAATGCTTCAATATCTGAAGGAAAAGTACACACTGGGTTGCCGAATGGAGTTTATTGATTCAAGTTTATAAAAAAAACTTCTGTAAAAAGTTCTCTCACTCTTGTGATCAAAAACATTGATCTGAAAATCTGTTCTGAGGCTGTCCCGGAAACCCAAACCAATTTCAGTAAATGAACAATTTCTAGTTGGCCTCTGCCCATTTCTGCCCATCCTCTAAGACCTGCACATTTTGATAAAGATACAGATAATTTACCAATGCAGATATAGATGATGGTTTACTCGCTTGTCTCTAATTTAAACACATATATAAGACACTCAGCTAACCCATCCCCTTGTCCTGTGTTCCTTACCGTAGGTGTGGAGCGGTCTCAGGAGGGGGATGCGAGTGATGAGAATGACGAGGCAGAGTTCTTCGATGCCATGGAGGACTCGCCTGCATTCATAACCGTGACTGCTAGTGGCAACATACAGCACAAGTGAGACTCTCTGCAGTGTAATCTCAAAGCTGTGTCCTAGATCAGCCACAAGCACAGTTACTGTGAAATGGTGAACTGTATTTAAATGATGTTGCTTTCCCTCAGGCGCTCAGGGAGCAACCAGAGTATGATGAGTGGAGGAGTGTCCAATGACTGGACTCAGAATGAGAATGTAGGTCCCAAAAATACTGATATTGATAAAAGAGGCATGCCTCACTTTTTATGTCCAATAAAACTCTGTGGTTTTTTTTTCTTTTAGGACACCTCAGGCACAAACCATATGCTACGAAGAACAAGACGCAGTCGCATTCCTGACAAACCAAATTACTCCCTTAACCTGTGGAGCATCATGAAGAACTGTATTGGCAAAGATCTGTCCAAGATACCCATGCCTGTAAATCAAAACTCAGTACAAATTGGCCTCACTATATTTTGGGAATTTTAAATGTGAACTTTTAAAGGAATTATTTTCTGCCTCTGTGTGATTGCAGGTAAACTTCAACGAGCCGCTGTCGATGCTGCAGCGCCTGACTGAGGATCTGGAGTACAGCGAGCTTCTGGACCGGGCAGCTCGCTGTGACTCCTCCCTTGAGCAGATGTGCCTGGTGGCTGCCTTTTCTGTCTCTTCCTACTCCACCACAGTCCACCGTACAGCCAAACCCTTCAACCCCCTGCTGGGGGAGACTTACGAGCTGGACCGACTGGAGGAGTATGGTTATCGCTCCATTTGTGAGCAGGTGAGACAAGCACAGACACATATTTTCAGAGGTATATACGCTGACTCATACTTGCTTTTGTCTAAAGATAAGATTCCCCCATAGTTAAAAACAGTGTGATGTGTATACTGCCTCTGCTGACACAAGCTGGTGCCATCCTCTCTCAGGTCAGTCATCACCCACCAGCTGCTGCCCACCATGTGACGTCACAGAGAGGATGGACCCTGTGGCAGCACATCACTATTGATAGCAAGTTTCGTGGGAAATATATTTCTGTTGTGCCATTTGGTAAGAAATACGTCAGATTACTTGTTTATACTTGGCATTAACATCCATCTTTAGTGATCCAAACACAAGTGGACAGCGCTAAACACAAGTGTGAGCATCCACCAACAAGCATTGTGATCCCATCACTCAAACCACTTATCAAGGTAGTCTGGGACGTATTTGACAACTTCTCTGTTGTAGTCTAAGGGCTAATACGTCCTGATTGAGCCCTGACAGCATGTCATCAGTGCGGCACGTGGTGGTTGTTATGGTGACAGTATGATCACCGTTTACACAGAAGGCTATGTCTTTGTCACCAGTGGGAAA
The DNA here is from genome assembly GCA_903131615.1 of Diplodus sargus. Lineage (NCBI taxonomy): Eukaryota > Metazoa > Chordata > Actinopteri > Spariformes > Sparidae > Diplodus > Diplodus sargus. Next base: position 6,681,260 of record CAEMYA010000179.1, on the reverse strand, counting down.
ATGCCCAACCTCCTTTAAAACTAACTCAATTTTGTGAGTTGTATAGTTTCGAGAAACGTTAGAAGTTTTGTAAAACACTGTCTACAAGACATTCTTAGTTATTCGCATTTGTCCTGCAAATGTTAAAAACGTTGTTTCTGTTTGTCCTAGCAGTGTACGTTGTATTTGCATATAGAGTGAAGGGAAGTAAGATTCATTCACAAGTGATCACTCAAGTAACATGTTCATGCCAGGTGTGAATTGACTTTGAGCTGTGCCGGCTTTAAAGTCTGGTATTTATATTGATTTAGTTCAGCATACAGTACAATATAAACCACTACAAGATACCCAGGTATGATCTGTAAATACACACTTGTTAAAAACATGAATGGTTTAATATAGTCCAGTAATTATACTTGAATGTTTCGCACCCGTCGATATATGCGTCTTCCTTCTCTTCACTGTAGGAAACATTCACCTGCAGTTCCACTCGAGCGGAAACCACTATGTGTGGAGCAAAGTGACTTCAACGGTGCACAACATTATTGTTGGAAAACTCTGGATTGATCAGGTGTGACTCTCTCAAGTGCAATCCTAACTGTCAAAAACAAAAGGCCAAAATAAGAACATATAATGTGGAATTAAAAAATGAGACAATTAACTGAAAACAGTCAAAACTGGCAAAAAGAAAGGACATGTACTGTATGAAAGACAAAACTGACAGAAATAAGATTAAATGTTGCTTTGCATCAATGAGTAAGCTGGTATATGTGTGTTTGGGTCGCCTGTGAGTCACATGTGTTTTCTTCTCTGTTGCCGTTGGCAGTCTGGGGACATTGACATTGTAAACAACACTACCAAGGACACCTGTCGTCTCAAATTCTCCCCCTACAGCTACTTCTCCAGAGAAGTCCCACGCAAAGTAAGTCTGTTGTACCCATTTTATTCTATAATGATCTGTTTTGGTTGGAAACAGGCAGGTAGCATCCGTCATTCAGATATCACAGCATTAACACAGTTTACTGTAGAAGGCAGAAACATGTGTCAAGAATCTACAACACTGTTAGAGCATCGCTCTTGCCTAATATTTGTTCTTTATATGTTAAACTAATCTTGTAACCTTGCTACTTTGGGCATAACAATGTAGATAAACTTCAAGAGTTGTCCTATTCCTGATATATGTGCCATTATGGCAGCATCTACCTAAGAAGGTGTACAAAGTACAACCCAGCTGTGAATCTGTCAGAGCCCAGCAGCCGGAGTGTGCGTGTAACCGATCTCTTCCTGTTTTCCACGTTCTGTGGTGTCTCTAGGTGACAGGAGTGGTAGAGGACAGAGAGGGCACGGCACATTACATCCTGTCAGGAACCTGGGACGACAAGATGGAGAGCGCCAAAATAGTGGACAGCAGCCAAGGATGCGGAGGCTCTGAGGGCAAACAAAAGACAGTTTATCAGACTCTTCAGCCCAAACTGTTGTGGAAGAAATATCCTCTCCCGTATGTTTATCGTATCTAACACATTTCTGCCTCACCTTTGTTGTCTGTCCTCGCCCATTCCTCATCCCTCTCTGTCTGACAGTTTGTTTTACTGTGTTGTTTCTTCTATCTTTCACTCTCCCAGAGACAATGCAGAGAACATGCACTTTTTCTCCTCCCTGGCTCTGACTCTCAATGAAACAGAAGAGGGTGTTGCGCCCACTGACAGTCGCCTCAGACCAGACCAGCGGCTGATGGAGGCAGGTCTGTGGGATGAAGCGAATGTCCAGAAGCAGCGTCTGGAGGAGTGTCAGAGGCTGGAGAGGAAGAAAAGGGAGGTGCAAGCCAACCAGGCCCTGGAGGAAGGTGAGAACAAGGAAACCAACAAGAATAAGAGGAACTTAAAAATAGAAATTCTGCCTTTTATCTCTAAGATGACATTTACAAACCTTTAACACAGATGTTGGTTTGACTACTTAAGATATGTTGTGAATGTGTGTGGGTGGCAAGTCAATCAAATTCAACTGGGTGTCAACATGAACTATATTGAGGAAAGCTTTTCTTTACTTCCTTTATTTCCTTCCTCCTTCCTCTTTACTTTTTCTGTCCTTCCTTCCTTCACTTTACCACACTCGGTTACTTTCTTGCCTTGCTAATCAGCCCCTCACACCCCGGGCAATGTGTTTCAGAATGCTTGTCTTTGAGCTTCAGGTTTTTCTAGCAACATATTTCAGCATTTCAGCTCCAGGTTTCTCAGCAGTGCCATACATTCCAACATTCTGTTTTCTCAGGCTATTTCAGTTATCTGCATTTCCCTTACATTGTCTGTAGGATGTACATTTTGTAGTTTAGATTCAGCTTTATTTACAGAATTCTGGTTATTTTCCATGAAGATTATACAATAGCAAATAGTAAAAATAAAATTTAAAAAAAAGCTATTTAAGTCATGCCTTAAAAAAAGTGATTCTGTTTCATAGGGCAAGACATTGAGGGCTACCAGCCACTGTGGTTTGAGAAGAGGACGGATGACACAAGAGAAAGCACCTATGTTTACAGAGGAGGCTACTGGGAGGCCAAAGACAGACAGGACTGGAGCCAATGCCCTGAGATCTTCTAGGACAAAAGTTTACCATACACCGTGGCATCAGACAGGCTGAGTTGTTCCTCCTGGTGCAGGATACTTTCTGAGTTACAGACAGTTGTTTGGGTGTAGATGTGAGTGTGTGTGTGTGTGTGTGTGTGTGTGTGTGTGTGTGTGTGTGTGTGTGTGTGTGTGAGACAGAGACTGAACCAGCTTTTGAAAGTAGCCACCAGTCCCAGAATTTCAAGCACAACAGCTCCTGCTTCCACTTACTATTCTACTCTCCTCTGCTCTAATCTAACTTGTGTTTTAAGGATGCATGGCCTCAGTTTTATGTGTGCTGTGTGTACGCTTGTTCACCACTGCAGAGAACAGATTTACGAGAGTACATGGTGTTCACATGTGTGTCAATATAAGTGTAGGGCAGAAAAGCTTGCGCATATACTTCACAGAGAAATTATTTATGCACCAAAACACACTAGATCCAGTGGGTGTGTTGAGGGGTAACTTTGGGGAAAGGAGTGGTTAAAGAACTGAATGTCTCGTTCTCCTCAAAGCTGGAACAACTTGTTCCTCATGCTGAGCTCTGACAGAGACACCAGGCTTTAAAAAGATTGTATCAGGACATAACATTCATTAGCACCAAAAGGCTTTTTTCACTTCTTTTATTTACCACCTTGTTCTTGTGGATTCTTACTGTTCTACTTCTTGAGTTTAAACAGTATCTTCAAGGATTTACAGTTATTGTCCAGTCTTGGACTTGAACAAATTTGCACCAGATGGCACGTGTTAAAAACTAGGGGAATGGAATTTGAAGCGTTTAGCAAGCTGGGATGGTCTAAGTAAAGACACTCTGACACTGTTGAGTTGCATTATGGGAAATGTAGGATCCTGCATTTTTGGAGCTTGACCCATACCAAGGACTAAAATCAGGATATCTCAACCTCTGCTAAATCTATTGTGACCACTCACTTTAAAATGAGTCGCTCACAAGTCCCCACACTTAATGGAAGTTCAGTATTAAATTGTCAGAGTACCACTTCTGATATCTGATGTATAAATCTAAGTTAAGCCTGGGGGATTTTCTTCAGCAAGGAATTATATCGGTGCTCAATAGTAGTTTTAGCCTTAATAATGTAATGAAGTAGTAATTCCCTTATGACAACAGCATCCATATGTTTAGATTCTGTACAGATTATAGAAATCTAGCAGGCAAGGGACTTACATGTATACTTTAGGGGGAATTTTATTTAATTTTGTTTAAAATTGACAGAAAATATCAGGGTTTATCTTCTTGGTAAGTAACAACAAACCTGTTTCCACCACTTTGAATAGTAGAAATGGCTAGCTCTATGAATGGTTTATACCTTAGGAAGTGTTTTGCATTATTCAAACAATTGAGAAGAAAATACTCTCAAGTCAGAACAGTGTTTCATGCAGCGCAAAACTGTTTTAGCAACAGTATTTAGCCGAATGATACTTATGTAAAGAAATCTGATTTATACACATCAGTCATTAGCAGTACATATGCTTTTGTGTGCAAGGAAGCACTGGTGTACATTAGTAGTAAATATACATTCTATAACCAATAGTTACCTATTTATTTATAGTTTCAAGCTTACTGTGTATTATAAGTATGACTGCCCGGTTGATTTAGCCTGTATATTGCAATAATATAATAGAAATAGAATCACCTCAGTTATTATCACTGTCAGAAAGTATTGTTTCACATTACTTGAACGTTCACATTTTGGTCACTGCTTAATTGTGTTCACACAATCTTAAAGGTCCAGTGCGTAGAATTTAGCGTCAGATTATTAAAAACAGCGTAATGCTCTTTATCTCACCCTCCCCTACGGTGGCTGCCAAAAACACAAAATGCTTGAAAGACTCTTTTTCGAGTCAGTGTTAGGTTTGTCCGCTCAAGAAACACGGTGGTGCAGCATGTCGGACTATGTGGAAGAGGACTTGCTCCATCTGTAGATATAACGGCACGTCGTGTCGGGAATGACATTACAACGATTCTTAGTTTCAGATTCATTCTACACGAATGAAAACTAAGTCTTACACACTGGACCATCAAACGGATTGTATTACGATTGTATAGCAATTAATGAGATGTTGGGGACATGAAATCACATTAAACATGAGTTTGTAAGATACAGGTTATAATATTGATGATGCAAATAAGGTGTTGTTCAAATAAAGCACAATGTTTACCTGCAGGTAATGATACATGCTCCATAAACTCAAAGGTTTCCATGGCAACATATACTGTAGCTATGCATGGTTTTAGAGTGCTTAAGCACTTCTGTAGTGAAAAGCCTCTTCACCTAGTTATTATTTGTTTGTGGACTCTTACTGAAACATGATGTGAACTCACCTTTTGTGCCCAATGATCTCAAAGACATTTTTGAGCTCAAATAAAAACATAAAGCTGTCACCGCGCTGTGAAAGGGGTTTGTTTTTCTAAATCTTTTATCTCACAAGGGTACCGATGACAAAGAAGACGTCCAGAGACACAGTGTCTGTCATAATGCCTCGAGGCCAACTGTAAATTCATCTTGGGACGGTGTATTTGGTCCTGGCTGAGGCTGAACGCCAGCTGCTGCCATGAGTGCAAAATAACAAACCAAGCACCAGAAGTGACTCATCTGACAAAAATGTTTTATATTTTCAGCTTTAAAATATGATAAAGGACATTTTTATATCTACTTCTGTTTATCTCTGAGCAAAAATGTTTTTAAAATAGCACACAAAGGTGTTTTAGTTACACTATACACCTTGGGAAAAACTTCTTGTACGCCTGCTGCTGTTTGGCTGCACAGGGTGTTTACAGGAACTGAAAGGTCATGCATGGATAGATATTGCATGTACTGAACAGAACAACAAAATCACAAGATCGCTAGTACCTAAAGTTATTCAATAAATGCAGTGTAGTAAATGCACAATATTTATACATTTAGTCCAATTTACTCCATATGTACAGTATTTGCCTCCAAATTGTAGTGGAGTGGAAGTGGCTGCAGAAGTAGAAGAAAATGGAAATGCTCAAGTAAAGTACAAGTTCCTTAAAAAGTGCACTTCAGTAAATATACTTAGATTGCATAATCGTCGTGCACATAATGAATATTGCGTTTTGTAGCATGGTGATGTTGCACTGATGTCTCCAGTTTGCTTTGTTTACTTTCTGCTACTGTGTCCTAGATCACACATATGTTATAGGTGAATATTTACATGCTGCAAAACAAACTCTGCAGGTTCTATGTATGTACTTCCTCATCCTGAACACCTCATATGATGATGGTAAGGCTTTCATCATTTTCATTGGATTGATTTAATGATGCACCTCAGATCCTGCACAGGAGAGGAGGGGTTGCATTCATCTTGCACCAGATACTGTGGCATTGCCCTTTAAATAAACCCTCCAATAACACTGGAGCGCGTCCGCCGCTTCGGTTTGGCTGACGGCACCGTGACCGACTGACGGAGATCCACGGGATGCTGCCAGCGATGTCAAAGTACACGTCGGATAACAAGGTAAAGACAACATTTGAGAGATGATGTCAGTGGCTGGGGTCGTGGTGCTGCCAGCGTTCACTGCTTGAATGGACACCAGACATAACGGGTGTCATTAGCTAACGAGCGCTACCCTCCTCTGTAGTTGTTCGGTCGCTAGCTTTAGCGTTAGCATGACGGCACGAGCCCGAGAGACGTTCAGCTGGCAGGTGTCGAGTGACAGCCCGGTTCACGGCAGAGGTCAGCTAACTTAACCTACCGTACCCTGTCATGTTGTCGGACAGAGGACTGTACTGCTGCTGTGTTAATGGTTACCGAGCCGCGCGTCGCTGTGTTTTGTGATAAAGTGACGTTCATTGAATTGCTGCCCGACTAACTAGCTAAAAATGCTACACTGTTCGTGTTTTGGAACAACAGAGTGAGTTGTCAGGGTTTCCCTCTGCTCCAGTATACTCGGGGAGGGGGGGGTCACAAGATGTCCCCAGGCAATGAAATGAGCTGCTATTTAAGGAAAAACTCAAATGAGCTGCTGCTGTATCATATTCGTCAGATCTGGTTATCCCGTTTGCCACCTAACAGCTTAGTTGATGTTTACTACGCCGCTCCTGGGCTCTTTTTTTTTTGGTGCATCATACTGAGCCGTCACCGTCAGGATAACAGCCAATCCCCGCGGTCTTCGTCGGAGAGAAGACGCGTACTGTTTTCCAGCCCGCCCAGCACCTCTCCCCTCTCCTCTGTCCTCCCGCCTCCCTCGCCTCTGCCAGCCTTCCCGGTCTGGCATATGTCATTTCGCCTGCGCAGGGTAAGTTACACAACCGGCTCGTCATGCAAAATAGAAACACGTGTCTGTAGGCGGCGCAGATACAGACAGGTTTACTGAGCGAAAAGCAGGCTGGCTCTCACCGCAGAGGAAGGAAAAACTGCCGTGTCGCATGTTGTTGTTGTTTTTTTCCCGGTCTGTTGCTCAGGACGTTTCGATCGTGTGTGTTTTTTTTCACTTGGGAGATGAGAGCACGGACTCAACATGTGTTTGCCTTTCAGAGAGGACAATGATACGAACATGATCAACGCCGATGGCTTCTCAAAATGCGAGGCGACTCTGCAGGACGGAGGCAGGCGGAGGAGGCCCCCCGCAGAGATGCTCCATCTGCTGTCAGCTGTTATTGTCTGGCTGGTGACGGGGACCACCATCTCCAGCCTCAACAAATGGATCTTCGCCGTCTACAACTTCAGGTACCCCCTGCTGCTGTCAGCGCTGCACATGCTGACGGCCATCGTGGTGGACTATGGGCTGATCAAGCTGCAGGTGATCCGCCACAGAGGAGCAGGAGAGCAGGACCTGACCCCCAGCGCCAAATGTAAGGTGTTCCTGTTGAGTCTGACATTTTGTGCTAGCATCGCCTTCGGGAACATGGGTCTGAACTATGTCCAGCTGTCGTTCGCACAAATGATCTACACCACCACCCCGCTCTTTACTCTGGCCATCTCCACGCTGATCCTGGGCAAGCAGCACCACATCCTCAAATACACAGCCATGATGCCCATCTGCCTGGGGGCGTCCTTCAGCATCATGGGAGAGGTCCAGTTCGACCAGACCGGCTGCTTCTTCGTGTTCGCAGCGACCATGTTGAGGGGTGTCAAGTCCATTCAGCAGAGTAAGTGCCTCCTCAGCGTTTCCTGTCCTGCTTGGCGCCTCAGACAGTTGACGCTTGTTTTGCTGTTGCTATAGAAAGTTTTGAAGGGAAACGCTGGAAAAATTCATCATCAGACTTCACAGACATCAGAGGTTATTCCAGCGTTTCCCCTCGGACGCCGCAGCAGTCTGCGGTTTTGGAACTTTTTAGTGATTCGATCCTCAGTCCTGTAACACACCCACACATTAAAGTGGAATGTCTTACTGGCACATATTTTGTTTCTTAGGAAACGTCTTGCAAACATTATTACGCGTCTGTGTCTAAATATGGGCTGGGTTTCTACACAGCCTGGGGCACGATGATTTTTGATATGAGTGTTTATGTTGATTGTGAAAGTTCACCTCGAAGAGATGGAAACGTTTCAGAGGATTTGAAAATTCTCTGAAATGCCAACCATGTTTCTGTGTCCTGAAGAGTCTGTTTGGACAAGCCGCATTCAAGAAATACCAAAACAAATGAGAGGCCCAGAAACACTGTTGAGTAACAGATCAGAGAGACCTCACTTCACGGATGTTTCCTTTATTGCAACATGTTTCAGAATAAGAAAACAGGATGTAAAATATTTATACCCGGGACTCTTCATAGTCTCTTTGTTTCTTTATTCTAGCTGAGTGAATTATCCCGGTGAAATTAATTGACTCTCAGTACAAAACACCCATTTTGAGACGTAGCGTATGGCTATAGTTCAAATGAACATGTCTCGTGAACAAGACATTCCTTTCTTAAATCAGTGTCACATGCTCTTAGTCGTTCCTTCACAGCCGTTAATCCAGTGTGCTCGTTTTTTATCTAATGTCCTGTACTCTCAGGGAATCAATTTGCGGAAAGAACTGGTTTAAAGTTGGTTTCTCCGTGCACTGGATTAGGCCCCTCTAACTCCATTAGTCTCCACAACATTGCAGTTGTCAGAGAAGAAAAAAGAAGGTAATGAGTTTCTAAAAATATAAAGAGAGGCCCTGTAGTTAATAGTTGCGTAACACTAAAGCAGATATTCAGTTTTTCTCAGAAGGACGTTAATGCTACATACTTTGTACCCCACAGCTACAAAGGCACGATTCTGACGAGAGGAATCGTCATTTTAATCCCTTAATATCCCCAAAGATTCAGTACGGCTACTCAGTGACAACACAGTACAAGACTGCAGATGTTGCCCATATACAGGGAGGAAAGTCCTAATTTGGCATTTGGATCAAAACTAAGCAGCGTAAACAAGGACCGGCAGATCGAAGCTGCAGCACATTACTTTTATTTTTAATCATGACCAAAACTTTGAGTCCATCCTGAGGTGCCAAACTAGCTGGACGATGCTGTGTCAAGTTTCAGTGACCTATTTCCATCCACTTACTCGTTGTTGTTGTTCTTACAGTTTACCTTTTTAAGTTTACTTTTCTCTGACACACTTTGGTAGTGCGCCTTTTCTCGTTTAAAGACTCAAAGCTTTTCACAGGTTTAGCGCTGCCATGTGTCTATAAACACTATGAAGTGTTTACAGCGAGCGAGCGGTGTCGGAGCTGCCTTAGCTCTTACGAAATAATCGAGTTTTTGAGGCGTGTTTTGCTTCCTGCATGACCAGACATCAAGTCCACATTACACATCAGAGTTTTACATAATAACCCGTAATTTTCTTGTTATCAGACGGCTGCACAGTTTGCTTACAGCTTTTGAATGAACTCATCAGTGAACAAAACAGAGTCTGTCCTTACTACGAAAACAAAGAAATCTGTCCTCCAAAGAGTCCACTCAAACACCACATGTTTCACGAAATACTTAAGTGAGAACCAGTCCGTAGAGTTTTATGAAACAGTTCAAGTTTTGACACCTCTCAGGTGTTCTGTTTACATCTTCCATGGTGTCTACAGGTCCTTAAAATGTCTCAAATTAAATTCTAAAAGTAATTAAATAGACTTATACTATCGAAAGTCGATTTTTAGGGCTGATGCTGGAGGAAACTATTCAGATATTGAAATATCGGCCGCTAAACACACAATTTTTGCAATGATTCCTCACATGTGGTTATAAAACACCTATGACAAAGATATGTAATGGAGGCAGGATATTTTATAGATTGACCAGGGTCCAGTCCAAAATGGCTTCAGTGCTCTGAACAAATAAACCAAACTGGGAATTTAACAATTTCAAATTACCCCAAGCTTTTTCTGCATTAGGATCCGTAAAAAAAATACATAGAAATATGTTGTCTGGGCTCTGATATTAATCAGCTCTGTATTTACCTTCAGTGCTTGATCAAGAACAAGATGAAATAGAATTTGGTTAAAAATCATCTTGTAAAGTTCTTGAAAAGCATTTCCAACATCTAGTACCTGTAGAGACACCTTGTCCTCTCTCACTTGTTGGTACAGTTGCGTTATTTGCTTTTCGCTGACACCCTATTTGTTTAAAAGTCTCCAGTCATAACCTTGATTTACATGCGACACTGTCTGTCAACAAACACCGTCCTGTTTGTAACCACCGCATTCATTTCTGTTTACTCAGGCATCTTACTCCAGGAGGAGAAAATCAACTCGGTGTTCCTGCTCTACCTGATGTCCATTCCAAGCTTCTGCATCTTGGCCGTGGCCGCTCTGGCCTTAGAGAACTGGGCCATGCTGGAGTCGCCGCTGCATTACGACCGTCACCTGTGGGTCTTTATCCTGCTCAGCTGCATTGGCTCAGTCATGTACAACTTGGCCAGCTGCTGCGTCATCACGCTCACCTCCGCCGTCACTCTGCACATCCTCGGCAACCTGAGCGTGGTGGGGAACCTGCTGTTGTCCCAGCTGCTGTTCGGCAGCGAGCTGTCCGCCCTCAGCTGTGCCGGCGCGGTGCTGACGCTGTCTGGCATGCTCATATATCAGAACTCCGAGTTTATCGTGAGCTACATGGACGCGCGCAAGGCCAAAGCTCAAAAGTCGGGAAAGATGGATTTTCACACTGCAGGTGGAGACGACTCGGACAAAGCCGATGGTGCGTCTGAACCTGCATATCATCAGCAGAGGCTGGACGGGAAACTGGAAGACAAGACGGACTGAACTGAAAGGATGAAGGAGAGAATGAAGCATTGAAGGACGAAACGATAAAGTGCGTGCGCTCCGGCCCCTTGGAGCAGCAGAAGGAGCGTGACCGTATAATGCCGACGTCACCGATGATGGTTTTTATTTTCTGACTTCCTCACTGTGCCAATTCATTCATCACGCAGGACTGGAGTCTGCAGAGAGGACAGAGGTTGCCTTTATCTATCACGGTGACGGTTCCAATTCTCTCCTTCATCTGTAAAGCACTCATCCATAGCCTATTGCGGTATATGCATGCATGAGCACACTGAACTGTTTGATACCTCATGAGGTATTCACACTGTCACTCATACTACTCCACTGTGAAAACCTTCTCATTTACAGAGGGCTCTAATCGATGGTTATGGTGGCTGTCGTGGATATTCGCAGGCCTCAGAGAGCCTCGTGTGACGCTTAGGGGGGGCGTGGCTTAGAGAGCCCTCCGCCTCAAATCTGATAGGGCACAATTTGTATTAAAGATATATATTGATAGTACTGTTAACTGACATTCACCTGGCCCTGTCATCATGGTAAGGGACTGGGTTTTTGGCAGCTTTTATTTTTTTCTTTTCAGTTTTTTTTATTTTTTATTTGTGAATCAGGAAGCTTGTGAAATAAGGACGCTAAGACTTTTGTCCAGCAAAGGACAAAGCTAACATTTCTGTGCAATGAGATGCCTCTTTTCCTCTCCTGAAGCACATTTAATAAGAGGCCTGAGCTCCGTGTTGTTGTCCGTCCCCTATGAGCCTCAGTGTGGCTCTCCCCACTTAAGGCCCTACATTTTGTTCTCAAGCCGGTCTCTGTAGAGTTCGTCCAATTATTTCCACCTTTTGCAACAGTGCGCTCACCGCAGCGCTCCACGATAATTAGGTTCACGGGTCCTCTAAGGAGTGCCACTCGGCTTTAGCTGCCTCTTCCCTGCGGACGAGAGGAGGAGAAAGAATACTGAGCTGTCCTTTTAACGTTGCTTCGTAGATCCTAACCCGTGTCGTTTGTCAGGTTTAATTTCTTCCCTTTTTGTGGGTGATGTTTTTTAAAACATTAGTTACCAGCACATGTTAAAAAAAAAAAACAGACCTCTGCTGGACAGTGTTATGTTTTCGCTCAGTGTTTGAAAGGCATTTTCTTGACATGATCTTATTTTGTGACATATTTTATTCCCCTTTTTAATATTTACATGGAAAAAAAAAACCTATTTATTTTTTTGAATGGCCATAGGAATCACTGGCTTTGTAATGCTGTAGATTTTGGTCCTGAAGTGTCTTGCACATGCATACATGTCATTTTGGAAGGTGCTCGTCTCTCCTGTCTTCTCCTTTTAGAGAAAACGGCAGGCAGAAGACTGCATGCCGCTGCCCCCGAAAAACATCTTCAATGATCCGGGATGTCTGTTACCTTACACTCCCTTCTGCATGTATCGTATGCCAAATGTTACTTTGAAAGGTTTTTTTTATTTTTTTTTATTTTTTATCACTCTGTGTTGTAATAATGGTTCTGACACACTCGCACACAGTTTGAGTTCTCACAAGAAGAACGAAGCCATACATCGAAGATGTTTTTCATGACATCTGCCACATTTTCTGCATATTTTGCCATTAAAATGTTGCTGGCAGGTAGAGCTGCAACTAACGATTATTTTCATTATTGACTTATCTTCCAGTTTTTTTCACAATAGTTTTGTCTTTCAAACGTCATCACAATTTCCAATTTTCTTTTATCCACCTAACAGTCCAGACTAATCATTTACGATCATAAATTACAAAAAAGCAGCAATTGAATAAAAAGCAGTAATTTACCTCTCTGCGTGAAAAA
>CAEMYA010000179.1:6610174-6644216 GCA_903131615.1 Diplodus sargus | reverse complement strand
TTTTTTTTTCACATTATAATGAAGTTGATGCTGGAGGGTTTACACTACAATTGTGTGGATAGTTTAAATTCCACATATATTACATTACTGTGCATGAGAAAAATCCACACACACCTGTTTCCTCACTTGAGATGAGACAGATTTAGTTGACATGCAAGCTGACAGATTTTTTTCTTAGATTTAAAGTGTGTATCTGAAGGGCGGCTCAAGTGCCACTTTGAGGACTGACATGTAAAACAGTTGACTGAAGCTCATTTGTCTTGATCTACAGGCTTTGACTATAAGACCTGCAATGTGCTGGTGGCTCTGGAGCAGCAGTCGCATGACATTGCTCAGGGCGTTCACCTGGATCGAAAAGAGGAGGACGTGGGAGCTGGTGACCAGGTCGAGGGGTTCATACATTTGTGTTTGATTCACAGCTTGGGTCACTGCTGCCAGACATGTGGTGCTGACAGAGTTTGTGATGTATTTTGACCTGTATTCATGCTGTGATTTGGCACTGCACCTCTCACAGGGTCTGATGTTTGGATATGCCACTGATGAGACTGAGGAGTGTATGCCCCTCACTATTGTCTTGGCGCACAAGCTTAATGCCAAAATGGCCGAGTTACGCCGAGATGGAACGCTGCCGTGGCTCCGACCCGATTCCAAAACTCAGGTACGACAAAGACATGGTGCCTCAATTTTCACAGTCTGTTTTTACTATGTTCCTTACTACTGTTTTATTTAAATGTATTTTTATTTTTTATAAGTGCTCTAAATCCTTGGAACTAAAATACATTTACAGAAAGAACCAAGTAAACTCTATCCTGCACAGTAAGTAAGATATTTGTTATTCCCTCAACCCTTCAGGTGACCGTTCAGTACAGGCAGGATCGAGGCGCCATGGTACCGTTGCGCGTCCACACCGTCGTGGTCTCCGTACAGCACGATGAGGGTATATGTTTGGACGAGATGCGCCGTTGTCTGAAGGAGCAGGTTGTGAAGGCAGTGGTTCCCAGTGGGTACCTCGACGATGAAACCGTATACCACCTGCAGCCGAGTGGTCGCTTCGTCATTGGAGGGCCGCAGGTGAGACAAGAATGTCTTTGAAAAGTGTGCCTCTTCAGTTCTCCTGTAGAAGCTGACATAATGAACAAAACCATGTGAAATGTATACGTCTTGATTGTCCAAGTCCTTTGTTCTCACAGGGTGATGCTGGTCTGACCGGGCGTAAGATCATTGTCGATACTTATGGGGGTTGGGGTGCCCACGGAGGCGGAGCTTTCTCTGGGAAGGACTACACAAAGGTAGATCGCTCTGCTGCCTATGCTGCTCGCTGGGTGGCCAAGTCTCTGGTGAAAGCTGGGCTCTGCAAGCGTGTGTTGGTCCAGGTAAGCGTAGAAGTCATGCCCAAAATCTTCACTGTAGCGTATCAAAGACTGGACCACCTGTACGTTTTAAGGTGGCTGTTCAAAGTTGGCTGGGAGAGAGTTAGAGTTGGAGAGTGCTCTAGCCCTTTTTTTTTTCCCTTTCTCTTTGTTCTTCCGGTATTTGAACAAATTTTGCTTTTTCATTAAAGTCAATACTAAAATAAATATTTATGAGTAGTAGTAGTGTATATCATTTAGTTCTATAAAATGTGACATAAATGGATAATTTCATTTGATGTATTTATTCTATTCTATATGTATTTATTTACCTTTTTGTAATTGTATGTTTGGTATTTACTTTATTTTTCCCTTTTTATTCCCCCCTATTTGTTTCCACAAACTTGGTTTCTTTACATAATTTTTCATGCATTTCTGCCTCATCATGTGAATCGGTTATCTGTTCAGTCTTCAATATATTTACTGATGTGAGCCTATATGTAGTTGCTCCAATATTGAAGTCTATAAATTGCTAAACTTACAAGATAACTTTTCACGTTCCATTCCTAGTTTTCTTTAAAAATGTATACAAATGAAATTCTTAACATTTTCAGTACTGAAGAAAAACATGAAAAACATATGCTGTGAGTGCATTTTATTTTTTAAAATGTCTCTCCTTGTGTTCTCACTGTGTGCACATTCTTGGTACTGTTGTAGGTATCTTATGCTATTGGAGTCGCCCATCCACTGTCTATCTCCATCTTCCACTATGGGACCTCCCAGAAGAGCGAGAAGGAGCTGCTGGAAATTGTGAAAAAGAACTTTGACCTCCGTCCGGGAGTTATCGTGAGGTATCATGTGGTGTCTTGATCCAGCTAACAAACATGCAGCCAAGATCTCATTATACACACCCCATGCATACTTCATATTTCTATAAATTATCCTTTTGTTTGTCTCAGGGAGCTGGACATGAAGAAGCCCATCTACCAGCGCACAGCAGTTTATGGTCACTTTGGTCGTGACGTCTTTCCATGGGAGGTGCCCAAGCAGCTGAAATACTGAACCCTCTCTCCTCTAATCTTCTTTAGGTGTACCACAGATAAACGTGTGTTTGTCCGTCTCCCCTCTCCATCCTCCTTCTCCCTCCTCTTCCTCTTCATATTCACACACACAGCCACGTCACCACAGCCTCTACTTCATGAAAAGATGCCCATTTCCTACTTGTTGGCAGATCACACATCTTCGAGAGAGAACAGTAGTATTTTTCAGATGCCAAGATATTGACTACGTAGAAGAGACATGTTGGAGAAATTGTGTGAAGGAAGGTGTTTACCAGTTAAGTGTTTTTTTTTGTTTTGTTTTTTCCTTCAGATATGTCTCCTCATTATCGAGAGTCTCACTGCAGTTTAATTGTAGAAGTGATCTGTGGTTGGCATCCTGTGTTGCTTCTCTGCTCTGTTGGGTTAATGGCAGTTCAGCATCGCAGAAAACCATCAGCTCTCTTCTACTCACAGCCTTCACCATCTTTGTTTTTGAAGTTTTGATGGCACGTAAGGATCACACACCTGTCAAGCGCTTGGCCCTACCAGCCAGTTTTCTTGCGTGCTGTCCCTTCAGGCCACTTATTTCTGACGTTTTACAGAGAAGTCAGAAGCTGCTAATGACCTTGTGGTTATGTTGGGCTGCACCATGAAATCACTCCATTTTTGTAATTTATTTTGTTGGTTTAAATGTCATGTGATCGATCCAAATAATGTTGAATGTGTCAATGTCCTACTGACCAAGTTGAAGACAAAGGTACAGCACCACTGCCCCCTTTCCTGAGAGCGAATCTGGGTGTAGCTACAGAGAAACCCAGGCTCAGTGCCCTCGGGACAGGGGCTGCCTTTTTTCCCGTGGCACCACCATACTTGAAATAATTTATAGAATGGCATTTGATGTGTGCCATGTCGTGTTTTTCTATCTAAAACTGTTTACCACTCAGTTGCACACGTTTTTGGCTCCTTCAGTCTTACCTGCACACTGTAAAAGTTCGACTTGCATGGAAGAAGATGAAGAGCAGATCCACAGGCAGACCGAGACAAAGAGATCAGAGGCAGCGCACAGGCGGCTTAGTGAATGTAAGACGTGGTATTATTGCTCGTCTTCTCAGCTAGTTTTGTACAAATGAGGACATGATCAGACGTGTTACTGAAGGCTTGTAGATTTTAAATCTGTCACAGAAGTTACACGGCACATTGGTTCTTTGAGACACCAAAAAATGGAACAAGGCTTCTGTTGTCAATGTTACATGTACAGTAGTTCCCAAAAGAATGTTGAGCTTGCAGCTGACGGTTTTCTTTTTATTTATTTGTTTTTAAAATGTCCTACACGTACAACATGGAAGTCTTTTTCCTGACCACTACACGTGAAACGATCTGCGTTTGTCAAGTTTTCCCCTTTCACTCTTTTTAAAGACTGTTTTACAGCATGTTATTGCAGCAAATGTTGATGAATTGAGGAAACATTGGTGCAGAATTGCCATTCTCCTTGATTTTACTCTTAGACCTGTATCCTCACGATAAATTAGGATGGTTGAGTCTAAGCCACCAGGGGCTGCAACCAATGATTAGATGTTGGGTCTATGAAATGTCCAAAAATGGTGACAAAGGTCAATATGTGTTTCCCCAAAGATGCTATCGCCTGGTCTTTAGTCGCTCCTCTGGCATCACCTTGTGGTTCCTCTGGTGTACTGCTGAGAAACCTCAAATAGGAGCCATTGAAATGAATCTGCCTCCATCGTCCAGTGAAATGACTCCCAAGGATTTTCTTTTTTATATATGTTTGCGTTCTCATGCTCATCCACAGACGAGACACGTGATTGGTTGGTGTTGTACAGAGAAACCAGCCTGTTTACATCGTCTCCTGTGGGGAGTTTTAAGAATGTTTTCTTTTTTGTTAAATGGTTTTTTGTCATGATTAGAAGTGAGTCTTTCAGTGTGGTTACTGAATGTGTAAAAGTGCCTTGTCTCACTATCTGCGATGTCCCCATCCCCTCCTGACATATTGAACCTGCCCCCCCCAATTCAGTAATTCATACTATGGAGTCTGATTTGTTGAGTTTGTCTTTTGAACCCCTCAAATAAACTGCACTCTTCCTTGTGCTTATTGTGCTGCAGTTGTTTTTTTGTTTTTTTTTACTGTTTTTATTTTGTGTCATAATGCAGATTTGTGACTCCATGTTAAGGATGTACTGTAGATTTATTCCAATCCACCCATAACAAGTTAACATGTTCATTTCTACACAGAGGTTCTTTCAACAACCAATGAGGAAATGTTAAAGATGAAAATATGAAAAAAAGGCAGAAGTCAGATTCAGTGTCATGAGGCTGTTGGGATGATCGCTTCCTCGGACAGGGTTCAAGTCCAGTACCACAAAACAATGAAAATACTTTCAGTTCTGGATTTCATACACACTTGTTATTTAAAAAGACATTGACTTTTACTTTGAAACCTCGGCTATTAAAAGTTATGGTCAGAAACTAAAAGCAATATTGAACCGGAGTGCATTCCATTAAAAAAATCATTTACAGCAGGTATATTTGTCTTTGATAACAAAATTATGATTAATCAAGTTGGACTTGTGATGTTTCAAAGGCCAGAATAATACATTCTTATTAAAGCAGATGAAGCCATTATACCTTGTACATATAATAGGAATTTGGTTAAAAATAGAAAAATCTCAAGTATACACAATGATTGTGAAACATTCCTTCCGTTCATTAATTCAACTTTCTGATCCCACTCAAGCTTTCATATCTCGTCTACATTCCTTTTACTCAAAAGTTCAAACAATCCTTTTGTCCATACTTTGACAAGCTAAGTCCTGGTTTCGCGTCACTCAACGCAGACAGTAAGTGCAATGCAAAATAACAAAAAAACGGTAAGATATCAAATCAGTATGGCAAAGAAATACTATCGGGTGGCGTGCGGTGTCAAGCGGTTAGAGGAATATTTGCAGTTTGGCGTTGAAAGATCTGGGTCACGCACAGGGGCACCGAGGTTGACTCGTTTTTAATTCCACCCTGAAAAGAGAAGTTTGGAAATGTTATATGGTATTGCGTGTGCACATTGCAATATAATTGTTATAGTATATATAATTATAGTTTGAATATTGTCCAAACATTCCACCTACCTCAACATTTTAAAGCCTGTCATAGGTGAGCGACTTCCAGACAAACCTCTGACAGTAGAACATCGTCTGTGTAGAGAAGACAGGTCGGATGTGATCGTCACTGAGCATTCGTGAAATGAACAAGTTCACAGGTCGATGTTTGCAGTTTACTTACCCCACATTTGAGGGCAGTCTGCATGTCTCTGCACCTGTATGTTGTCAAAGTGCAGGGGTCTGAGAGAGAAACACAGGGACATTGGAATGACAATTGATTCGTTGATAGAAAACGATTAATCATCCTTTATGAAGTCAAGTTTTGCTGGTTCCAGCTGCTGAAGTGAGAAGTAATTGCTATATCATTTAAATGTACAACTTTAACTTGTGTCAGAGTACATCTACACCGTGGTCCTGCTTGTTTTAATTAACTACAAGATATGAGAACTTCTTCCAGGTGTTGTAAGGTGTTGTAACTTATAACACTAACACGGCTGCAATCAGATCAGCCGTTATTAGTTAAACCCTGTGGTTTTCCTGCTGTGGTGAATGGTCTGCATTGGGTTAGAGCTGGTGGGCGGACACAACAAGCGCTTTTGCTGACGTAGAGGCAGACTGACCAACAAGAGGAACCTCCTGCCCTTTGCACATGTGGATGAGAGCGCACACAGCCTGAGGGGTGGCGTGACTCAGGATGGCGTCCAGCACAGTCTTGGTGAACATGCCAACCACAGCCTCGCATTGGCTTTGGTATTTGGAAGGCAAAATATGACAAATCTCCTCGAGCAGTGCAATCACAGCACCCTGAAGAAGAAATACAGATAAAGGTGAGCGTGCATCCTGTCCTACAGTCAGCCGGAGGTGCTGTCTGGAGGCATTTTGGAGTCTGCTTACATGTGTCTGTGTGGCACAATGAGATACTGTGTTCATTCACGCGCACATGTGTACCTTCACTTCATGAGCATGACTCACCTCAGTCCTCTCTTTAGGCAGCAAGTCCTCCAAAGTCTTGACGAGAAAAATGCAGAAGGTGCAATGTGTTGTGGGCTGCACCTGATTGACAAACACAGACATCAAAGCCCAAAAAGATCAACCTGCAGCCTTCTTACATATAATTATATCCTTTTCAAATGATTTCTTTTGAGCTGCACTTTACTGACATTTTCACTCGTCATAGCAGCCTGGAAGGCCTCCTCTACAAAATAGCGGAGCATCTTGTCCTGCTTGTCACAGGACCCACAGAGACCAATGATTTTGCAGATCTGCTCTGGTTTCTACAGAAGAATGAAATGGGACAAAATATGTTGAGAAAAGACTTTCCAAAAAACACACATGTCATAGTATTTAAGTCCTGATAATATTCTGATAATATTATCGGATAATTCCAGCGTGCAACTCACTACAACAGAAGTGAGGATGTTGATTGCCATCGGGAGCATCTTCTCCACTTCGTCTTTGCAGATTTTGGCAGCTGCCCCGGGCAGGTGGTCACAGATTTTTTCAATGCCATCCATGACCTTTTTCTGAAACAAAACGCTGTATTAGGTGCGTTGGTGTAATGACCGCTATGTAAATCTAAACAACAAGTTAACCAAAAGTGTGATCAAGAGATATGCATTCATATTTTCTCTGTCAACCGTAATCAAATGTCAGAAGATGAATGAGTTGAATGTTTAAGTGCTATTACTGATAACATGAATTGTTTTGCCAATGCATTTAATCAGTTGAAAAATGAAAGCTTTTCCTGCCAAGACTTTTCTCTTGACTGAGTCGGTGCTCTCTCTTTTTTAAAGTAAGAAAAAGCAAAAGTAAGCAAAAATAAAGTGAAAGGCACTAGAAAAAACAACAAAAATAGAAAACTATGAATGGACACAACCTTTTAAATAAACCTACTGAAGCTATTTTTATAGCAACAAAGTGCTTTTGAAATTTATTTTTATTTCATTTATTGCATTTCATATCAGTTTTCACCAGCCAACACCAGTGCCCGCCCCCTCGCCTCTCGGCCAATTAGGCGCCTCCTAACTGGCGCATCAACTGTTAGTTAGCTAGCTAGCTTCAAAGACACAAATGGGGGGAAAAAAATCTTTTTGGTCTTCACCATGTTGTCTTACTCTGGGGAATATCTTTCCATGGTTACAAAGCTGCAGAGGTAAGTTTATAAAAAAATAAATTTAAAAAGCTATTCTCTGCTGTTAACACCAGCTTTCACTTTAATGCCGAATAAAAATCCAAGCTAGATAGCCACTAAGCTAGCATTGGCTTAGCAGCATCTTTATCCTTGTCAAGCTAACTGTCTGTGGTAGCCGCTAATTAAAAAAATTACCGTGGCATTGTCGCTGCTCAAACTGAACAAAGAGGAGTGTGTAGCATTGTTGAGTGCATGGTCAGCCAAGAGTGAGGCTGGGAAATTGAAATTGAAATGTAGAAAAATGTATCTAATTGCATGAAAATCAACACAATGCTGCAACTATGTAAATAAACTAAATTTCGTCATGATGACCTGAGTTTGGATAATTTATTTTACTATTTATTGTTTCCCTAATATGCTTGTCTATATCTATTTAATGAGTCTTATAAATGCATTTACCTGTCTAACATTTTCCAATTTGTATTTCCATGCTTACCTACTGATGTCTAAAACCATGCAAATGGGGTAATTCCAGTTTAATGTTATTAGGAATTTGAGATAGCTATGGTTTTTGACTGTCATTTGCCCTCAAATACAGGGATATGTTACTTCTAAGTGACAGCTCTTCTTCTGCACACATTTTGTTGCACATTTACACTTTGTCTTGTGAAGCGCCTTGTAATTATGTTTGCAAAGAAATGTTACTTGATATAATGACATAACTGAGGCTATTTTAAAACATTTTTAATTTTACACAAGGTATTGTTTACAACCCATGTTTTTCATCTAAATAGAAGTTAAGGTGAGTGGTGAAATGTCTTAACATGTCTTTTTACTAATTTCTCTCTTTGGATTCAGATGGGACTCCTCACAGACTGGTTAAAGTTTAGAGAAAAGGGGATCTTTCAAATTAGGTGAGAAACAGAAACTGCCACAGAGATTTCATTTCAACTTTTGCTCGACAGAAAACAGGAAGTGGCTTCACATGGCATTAAAAAGAAGAAGGGACCTTTCCTTTAGAGTGTGTGTGGGTTTGTATGTGTGTGTTAGTACGCGTACGCATGACTTATTACAACTTATTTGCATCTCTGAATGTGTTAGGTGTGATAAGAACAGGTGGAATGTATTTATGGGAAATATAAAATATATAAAAAAAATCCTTTTTTGATTTAATGTAAACTTTCCAACCACCAATCTTTGCAAGTATTTGAGATAGTGCAGCGTGTATTTTAATCTTGATTTATGAATATGGACATTCACAGTGTCAATCATATCAGTGAGCAAATATCAATCCTCTGGAATGTGTTTGCTGCTTAGTAGACTATTATACTCACCTGGAGGTCTTTGTTGGAGAGCAGGTCATCCAGGAGTTCAAATATTTGGGTGCAATCCTTGCAGACGTCCCCATTCTGAGTTTAAAGTCACATGATGGAAATAAATTAACATCTGAAGTGGTTTAATCACTCACACATACCAGGTGCCTCATTTTAAATTGAGATATGTTTGTAAGCAATACTTCTGGTTTGTTAAAAATATTATTTTTAATGTTTGTTTAAAGCGTATTTAATGAGGAAGAAACTTATTTGTGACTCCATGACTTTCACAAGATTAAAACTGAAAGAGTAGAAAACCACGTGAAAGTACTTCTTGGAGTGGAAGTGATAATTTGAAAAGACTTCCTGATTTTGAAGAAATGCAAATCTCAGTTAACTTTGTAAGAAGTCACCACTTTCGCCTTACATTTATTACATTGCCTCTGATTTCATTGTGTACAGTTTCAAGAATTGCAGGGTTTTTCATGAAGTATAATACTGTAGCTGTTATTACGTCTCCAAAATAGTACTGATGGAGAGAATTTTTTATTTTATGTGAATTGCTACTGGTACAGCAAAATTTCGCTTGCGGATAAATAAAGTTTTTTATCTGTCTTTGTATGTTCAATCAAGTGCACTTGTACTTTTCTATGATTATACATTTTTTTACTCAAACTCCCTTTATTAACAGAGATAGTTACAAGTTAATTTACAAATTAAGATAATATATAAAAAAATATGATCAGTTTATGAAATACAATGCATTTTTAAGAATAACAAGCGGAGATTTCCACGCTAAACCTCTGCCATGGTTAAACTAACTAATTTTATATAAAATACATCAAGCTTCAACAGTTAAATACTAATGACATGCTCATGCATCCTATTAATATTCGATTAATGTTAGAGATAATGTCAAAAAATCAGACATAGCGGCACATGTACTTGACAGTACGGTGATTGTTTTAAGTAAACGTAGTTGATACCTTTGCTTGAAATGGAGAATTTTTTGTTTAGGCTGGTACTTTTAGTTTAATGTGTTGCATCGATTCTAGGAAAAGATGGTGGTCAAATACAGATGCTTTGGGTGGTTCCCTCAGGTTGAGCCACCAACCTAAATCATCGGTGTATGATGACCCAGGTTGTTAAATGCATTTTAACATACAGTTTTAGTACACAATTAAGAAAATAGAAAATATATTCACAAATGATATCCCTGAATGTCTTTGATTGATCTATGATGACATTTTCTTGAAATATTTGTTGTTTTTGTAAGACGGTGCAATTTGATTGCAAAATATGATTTCGTCACAAGAAATCAAAAATCATGAACTTACTGCTCTGGGGGCTTCTGGAACATCTTGCAAACCGTTGACATTAAAAGCTGAAGTCAGAGCTGCAGGGGGAATATTCATCATTAATAATCAAAAAGAAAAAAAAAGAAAAATTGGATTCATAATACATAGTCTTAGTGTAATTATTATAATCTCACCACTGCCTTCAAGATAAGCAAAGAGAAGCAAAGTAATCTTGAGCCAGGCCATCCTCTGTTGTTTTTTTGCTTGTAGTTGAATGTCTTCTCTCCAGATGTGTACAGGGAACTGCGAGTGCCGCTTTTATGTGACAGCGCCCATCTGACACCTATAGCCCCCACCAACCAGATTTTGAGGGGGAACAAATCAACCTTATGCTGCTTGATAAGAGTTGTTTTCAGCATAGCGGAACAGTTTTTTTTCTCTCTCTCTCAATAAGCTAATATTAGCCAAGTTTCATATTCAGTTCCTCACACAATGTGTGAACACAAGACATTTTGAAGACAAAGATGTGTTTACAAATGTACTTTGATTATATTTGAAATATGCAGTGGCTGTCACATCATCTTATCCAGTAGTTTGATTCATTCCAGCTGTGAATACTGACATATATTTTATAGTTTTGTCTGTTATCTCAGCACAATCAGAGTTGGTGTTATGGGGAAAAATACATTGTTACCTTGGCTCTGTTGTAGTAAAAACAGCTGCACAGCTGCACATTCCCTCTCATAACACCGTCTGGTTTGTAGTTTCAATTTTGGTTTTAGAAAATCAAGAGAGACATGTGATCCTTCTGCTGTGAAGTGACCCTCTCAGCCTCTCAGAAATGGTACTCTATCAGCAAGTTATTAGATAAAACATGTACAGCTATCTGACCCACAATTTAATCTCATCATTTGACATATTCTTACTCACCTGTCACACTAAATCTGATGTTTATACTTTTATAACTGTAGGTTATTGTCGTCCCCTACAATCTGAAGGTGGAAAGGTAGTTTGACTTGTGAGTGCATCTTAAGACATGCATCTTCTTGGACATGGACATTTTACTCTGGCGACTCTCAGTGGTAGCTTTGAAAAAGACACTGTGGCAGAGAGCAGTACGTGCCTACCTTCCTGTTCCTTAACTCTAACCAGGAACACTGAGATAAATGCATGGAAGCCACACATTGAGTTTAAATTTTCCTCAATAACAACAATATTTTTCTATTACAATGACTTCAAAGATGCTATGAAACAAAGCATTAAGCTTTAATATTTTTTTCCAATCGGTCTGTTAATGGTCTGTCAGCTACCACATGTTCCAGATGTTAATATCTCAACAACTACCACTACCTGATGGATTACCATGAGATTTTATAACAAACATTAATTGTCCCCAGAAGATGAAAGGTTTAAATTTTCAGTGTTTTGCTTACATGTCTTTGACAGTGTACGAGATCAATACCTCACAAGTTCTGCCATTACACAGCTTAGATAGATTCTTACACTTTCAACTTTCATTTTAACCCAGATGCCTTTTCAGTTCCTTCATAAACTGCCACGGAGTGTAACCGAACCTTGCATGGTTCTTAAGTATCAATAGAGTTCATGTTACTCTTTTTACCACTACATTCTTCGTACCTGTTGAGCCTGAGAAACGGCTTTGACGTTTAAAACGCCATCTGCCTGACCTGTGATGTCTTTGGTTCACCTGTAGCTCCTGTTTTTCTTGTCATAGACCTCTAATGAAATGCCAACGCATGTACTGTTTGTCTCCCGCAGGTGTGTTTAATCATTTTTATGAAAATTGAAAAGTAAGTTTCTGCCTTGGAGCAGCCCTGCCCTGCTACTAAATAATTCACACTGAGTAGTCTGACTTGTTGAGGGTTTCTTTTTAAACACAGTTGCACAATAATCTCATTGCTCAACAATATGTAGTACAGTTTCTATAAGCTGCATAAAGTAGAATTAAGTGATCCCATACCAAGGTCATGTGTACCAGATCTCATCAGATTCTTCAATGTGTGAAGAAAGCACAACAATTAAAATTGTATACATATAAAGGCTCAATAAAAGACTGGACGGCAGAAGTGGACCTCAGTAGAAAGAGGCTGTAAAAATAATCACATCCTCCTCAAAGCCCATAGATAGTTCCCATTTAGCTTTAAGTACTTTCACTGTGGGTTTCTAAGAATACCTAACTGATTTACAGCATTAACATACTCACCCACACATTTATGCTGACAATTATGTGCAAGGGTGTAAAGAAATTCACCTCAAATCCTCTGCCTGATGATAAAGGCATGGTCTTACACGTTCACAGAGCGATTGTGGAATAATTAATGAAAACAAAGATTTTGTAAATGTATTTTGTTCAGGCATGAAGAAAAAACAGTCAATGAAGATCTTATTTTTCTGTATAAAGTGTCTCCCCCAAAATGACACAGTGCTCATTTAACAGCCAACTGAATGAAATACATATATACAGTCCTGTGGAGTCCTTCTGCTTCTCTATACTGTACATCAAATATAGTTGTTTTTGATGATTGGTTGGACAAACACGTCACTGTGGGCCCAGGGAGACTATGAGGGGAATTTTCTATTAATTTCTGACTGTTGATAGACTAAATGATAAATTAGTTTAAAAAAAAAACGAGATACATGACAGTACATAAGGTAGCTGTGCTTACACAGCGACCAAAGTAGCCTCCAATGGTCAATACATGAAGATAACTATGCCTATGGACTTTGGTGTGGTGTAGGTCAGTAGTAAATCCTACACTTCCTTGCCGTACGTGTCAATTATTTATGTACACGTATTTCTTGGGAAAAAGGCCGGCAGGATATTAAAGTCCTTTTCCAGCATCTTAACCACAGTGTTCTGCAGAGAAGCTGGGCGTAAAACAGAGATTAGTGTGAGCTTACATACAGTATCTACCACACAAAGAGATTTTATGTTTGCTCATGCGCACGTGCATTCTGTCGTCACACAAGTGTGACTCAACTCATTTCACGGAAAGAATGTTCATCACAACGTTGATAATGACTTGGTAGTAAAAGCTTGTGGGCATTCCCTTATCGACAGATATGAACAGCTGAGGGAGTTCAGCAGAGAGATCAAAGTTTTTGGCCTTTTCAAACAAAATATTGTTCCTTTTAAATGTTAAATGCTAAGACTGCCCTTGTTTTTTTATTTTTTTTTAGAATAGACCTCTTGGAAGAATCAAAAATATGCAGAAAGCAAAGACTACAGAACAAATGTTATACAGGAAGAAAATTCAGGCATGCCTCACCATGAAAGAAATAATCATGTTAAGGGCCAGTAGAAGTATCTTCTTCACCGCTCCTTCACAGATTTTTGAAACACTGGGTGGTGCTGTACAGCTTTTCATCTATGAACTCTTCCTGCAAAAAAGGGGTGTACTAGCTACCCTATTTGCACCATTTGTGTGCAGTTTTTATAAGTATGCAGGATGTACTTGGTTTTTATAGTTATATTTATGATACTGTATGTATATATATTTTTGTTCTTTCTGAGAATGTTTCTCTACTTAGGCCTCTCTTGCGAGATCTCAATCTCATTGAGATTCCTTGATTTTAGAAAGTTAATATTATGATTATTATTACTATTATTAAAAAATAATATCTCATAATGTATACTAGAATACAGGAAACAAAGTGAAAACCGATGTATTTATGAAAGTATAAAAAATGATTGTCAGTGACAGGTGTTATGTTGTACCTTTTGTTGTTGAAATGCTATACTTTTCCTTGTGAAGCACATAAAGAGAATGTTAACATAAAAAAAATGTTCCCTGATATAAACAAATTACTATATTGAATTTTGATTTATTCACCATCACTGAGTCTTAACCCAGACTGTAGTTTTGACCAACATACTGGTGAGGTCAAGGTTAGGGTAAGGTGTTTTGCCATATCAGTGTGTTGAGTTGTTATATAAGGTGTTTCCTATTGTGCTTGTGCAGATGTGACTCCTCAGTTCAGAGAAAAGGGTATCTCTGTCAGGTGAGCAGAAAGAAACTACTTTCGAAATGTTGTTTTAGCCTTTGTTCACTGGCTCAGCACTGACAATTGGAGGGGACTTTTCCATTACTGTGCGTGTAATAGTGGAAGGTTATGTCAGTGTGGGTGTTGTTTGCAGACTCCTCCCATGCTGTCTAAATGTGAAGAATGTGCCTCGTCTGAAAAAAGAACAGGTGTCTAGGGTTGCCAGTGAAATGTCCTTTTTAATTTTAATTTTAATTTTATGAAAATTATGCAATCATATTTGTATTTCAGTTTTGACTCGTGTGTTTGAACAGACACAATAAAGATGTTATCTGTGAGCAAACAGTAATGCTCAGGAATGCTCAGTAGACTGTTGACTGTTGTAATTCTGTATTGGAAAGCAGGTCAGCATTCTGAGTGTTGTACAAAGTCACATAATAAAACTGAACCCACACCTGAAACTGATATAGTTACTTACAAATACCATGTGTACATACAGAGGATTAGTTCTATTCCCAACTCTGTTGTTTTGTACAATATTGGCCTCTACATTGTATTAGCGTCACACAGCAACATGTTCATTCTCCCTGTACTTTTTACAGTTACTTACTAGATACTGAGGCAAATTTAAATTTTAACAAAGGATTTCTCCTGCCTGAGTTGGGCTGCACCATTGAGAATAAACTATACTGTATTAGCAAATAGTTAGATTTTCGTCCCATGACCTCAAGTTTTATTTTAGCACTCCATTCAATTTTAAAATTATTCATCACAGTTCTTTGGTTTGACTTTGTTCTTATTTAGCACAGTTGCTGCAAAGTCAGCTTGATCGTTCCCATTCTCCTCAACAATACAGGACAATCTTAGTCTACAATAGAAATGGATCACCACATAACCTTCCATTTCCCTTTTCTCCTGGTGACCGGGAGCCTAGTGGCAGATTGAATTGTGTAATGATGGCGAGGTTTTACGGGAACCAAGTCAACGCTGATGGTTTCATTATATATGTATCCATTACTTTGTGCAATCAACACTTCATAATGAAATCTTGGAGCAGAACACTTTTTTTTTTCCACTGACAGTTTAAGATTTGGAGTTGTTTGCTTGATTGTAGTCCTTGGCTGTGTTAGGTGTTCACTTACCTAAGCTGTCAGTCACATAGATTCTTATGCTTCCAACTTCCTTTTTCAGGCCTGGTGCCTCTGGTACCTACATGTGTCTGGATAAATTCCAAACCATGACAAAAAAATGCTGGCACGACAGCTTGGCTCTCTAGACTTTATGGCTGACTCAAAAGCAGTTTCCTTTTATGTATTTTATGAACCACTTCATTCTTTGTGCCTGAAAAACATTTTACTGCCTTTTCTGCTCGTGATGTTTTCTTGTATCTTCCTTTATTCAAGGTCCATAACTTTGTTTCATGTAGTTTTGTATCAGTCATGAGCAGAGCTCCACAACCCGGTTTTATGTGACTGTCCTGCAGAAACTGGTCTGTCTGTGTCATAGACCTGTGATGGCCTCATTAGAGAGGGTTATTTCTAAACATGTCGAATTTGATAACTTCTCCTTTTTTTGTTATGTTTTTATCTTCTATCAGACCATACCTTTTAAAAGGTTTTCTCCAATTGGATGTTGGAATTAGCCTTTAATTTGAAGACACCGTTGACGACAGATATTGTGGGAATTGTCAAAGATTTAACGCCTTACACCGCTCTCAGGAAAGACTTAAACGTCCACTTGGACTCAAGGATCAGCCGATTAGACTTTGGTGATCAAAGATCACCTTGCAAAACAACTTTTTTGCCATAACTCAAAAATGTAAATGCTAATTGCAACTCAATGTCACACAAATGCCTAACAGGATAAAATTATTAAGTGATGGCATTTCATATCCAAAAGGTCAACTTCATTATGACATCATACTATTCTGTAAAAACAATTTTCTGACCATAATTCGCCGCTTAATCAGGAACAGGACAGGGTATTGTGACCACATTTCACTTTTTGTCAGACACTGAATCTCTGACACTGATCTTGGATGCCCACCTTCAAAATGTGACACTTTTTATAGACTTTGTATTCTTTGCTGCTCGGTTGAAGATGTGTGTGAAGCATTGGATTTGTAGCATCTTCCCAGAAACATCCATCTTGGATACAAGGAATATGTAAACTGCAGGCTCATTGCATTGCTGATTTTGAGCTTCAGGTGTTTGTCGTTGCACCATGTGACAAAGCTCTTCTGTCTCTAAATGAATGCATATTTCTCACTGGAAATTATTCCCTGGAATCTGTCAAATACAAATTATTGAATTCCTTCACTACATAATACTTTAATCTGGAAAGACACGAATGTAATGAAATTGTTGGTTTAGGCATACCTACAGCCTCAAGGTGGTAATCCTGCTTGTAACCTGTTACTATGAATGGTGACAACAGGAAATAGAAGATAATTTTCCTGCCTAGAAAGGATCTTAAGGACTCAGGGCACAGAGTGAGGTCTGGTTCTGTGCTTATTAACATAGGGCTGGATAATATATCAATAATATGTATTTATAGTGATATGAGACTATATATAAAACATGAGACTATATCCATGTGCACGGACTGCAAAACCCCCAGAGTTTCTTCTTAACATAGAACTTAACAAAGATGCTGTCCCAATGGAGAAAAATTATATCTTTTGAATGCTGATTTGTAAAGCAAAAGCCTCTGATTGACTAAAGACATGCTACTCGGTCCTACAGACCACCACGAAGAACGTGTTCAACTCACGTGTTCAAACTATTAGGTGTCAAAGAAAACAATTATTATGCAGTAGAAAATACCGGTGCCCTAGTGCCCTAGATTAACTGAGTGCATGTTTTTCTGATTGGTGCCTTTTTACCGTCAATCTTGATTTCTACGACTTCCCAAACATCTCTCTTGACTTATCTTTATGGCCAGAAGTTTATGGTACTACAAGTGTGTCATTCCAGGAATCAAAAACTGCAGCAGGTCCTCAGATGTGTGTCACTACTGTAAACTATACAGTAATATAAACCAGCTTGAGGTGAAAAACAAGAGTGAATTTTGATTTGCTACTTTGTCCAGTTTAGCGTATAGTGAGGTAAGCGATATATAACACACGCGAAGGGGAAGTACAATGAGACATGAGTTGCTGACAGACACTAACAATAGGATGTTTTAGCATTGTGTCTGTGCTGTTGATGGATCCAACTTGGCATCACAAAAGTTGTCTTTGAAAACAGTGGGTGGGATTCCATGACAACATTTTTGTTTTTGTCTCAAGTTTCTTCCTTCTGACTTTCCATGTTACTGCTCTTTGTATTAGCTAACCTTGTGAAATCCTTCTGGTATTCTGCACATCGCTGCTTCCTCCTGACTCAGATTTTTCAACATAATCTGAAAGGCTACAAGCTCACTCCAGGTGAATTATGGGCTGTTACTTACACCCCCTCCCCCAATCCTTATAGACCATTTTTAAGGGGTTTCACTGTGTTGAAATGGGACTTTAAGAAGTTGAGATATTTCCGTTTTTTAGAGTGATCTTGTAATTTGTCTCCATATTGGACTTCTTCTGTTCTTCTTCTCTATGAAATACATTTTGTCTGTGTTTGAAAAAATTAAATAAAAAAACCAAGATGTTGAGTTGCTGACCTTACACTCAGGTCACATAAGATAGGAATGACATGTTGTTTGTTTAATGGGATTAAAATGTGTATAATCTTACGGTGAATCTGAAAAATGCTATTCGTGCCAACCTCCATCCATTTTGCTGCCATTGTAGCGAGACAAAGTCAAACAAGCCATCCATTAGTTGAGAAAGTTGCATTGTTGTCTGAGCTTTTTGTTGTCAAGCCTCCAGCTCTGATAATGGATTTTGGATGTACTGATATGAGGGAGTGAAAAGAATCCAGTAACAATAACCTTCTCTGGGAATTCAAGTTATTGAGATTCTTAGAAAATCTAAGTAAGTATAAGTAAATTAAATAAATTGTATTTTTGACATAATTTCTAAATCACACCAAGCATCTCCTTCTGGATTATGATCTATGAAAAATAGTTTTCTCCAATATTGATCCATATTGGACAACATTTGCACCAATACCAATATATACTGATATATCTCTGATAGGCCTATGATATGAATTGCATCTACAATATTGAAGCCCTCACTTAAGTACATGGAGGAACTAGTTTCTGCACTTGCTTACTTTTACTGCATTTTTTTGCATTAATTAAATAGGGTTTAACCATAGTGACGGATAAAAGTCTTAACAGTAATTGGAAAAGAAAAGATTTCCTGCATGTTGGAAACATCTTTTAGCGTCACAAGTCTGACGCATTGACTTTATTGTCTCCAGTACCAAGCACACCTCTTCCTTATTGTGTTTATAGCAAAGGTTAAGTCTGTATTGTACAACATCGTAAACTATGCTATTGTTATTAGAAATGGTGTCAATGACTCATGCAGAGTCCAGAACAGCTCTGCTTCCTGGACATTGGGGAATTCACTAATCACTAATCACAGAGGGAACTTTGAGGCATTGTTGAAGTCAGCAAAACCTTTCAATGTAGGTCTGCCATTAAGTACCAAGTTCACGTTCTTATGACTTTGCAGAATCATTGCTTGACTGTTAAAGCAGTTTCCAAACAGAGAACTCCTGTCATATACAACTGACAGCTCACCTACAACTCAAAGGAGAAACATTTTTTTTGACTTCTTGCTAAAACCTGAGGTTGTTAAATTATGTTTCAGCCGTTCCTTCAAAGAGGAAACCGGAGTAGTGCAACTTTCCTGTTTATGTTGCAAACACAGTGATTTTCTCACAGAAAGGTAAACCCCACATTGTGTTAACAAGCAGACCTGTCATTGAAATTGATGACAGAAAAGGATTTAAAATATTATTTCTCCTGCATGAATACATTAGTGACATACTATGTCACTGATGTCCAAGAACTTTTTCAAAAATGTTTTTACCTTGATTAAACTAAATTATGTATCCTTTAAAACAAGTGCATAATCGGATCTTAATACTAATACAAGTGTATGATGTGAAACTTATTTCTCAATTTTTCAACAATGTCTATTGTAGTGAATGAAGCCATACTAGATGGGTACAAGGGGGTAGCGTAGGTGTGCTCGTCTTGCCACATTTGAGTTCAGGTGCAGGACGTGTAAAGAGGTTGTAGTTTGCATGTTTGCCGACAGAGTTCTTCGCAGGTCAGAACATTCAGACAAAAACCGGGAAGCTACTTTCTGTCTTTGGATTTAAATAAAGCTCTGTTAACAATTTTTCCATGTCTCTGGGTTGAAAGGATGGAGAAAAGATTTTTGTTGTTTAGTCAGTGGGATGTTCTCGTTCACAACAGAAGGAGTCCTCATTATTAAACACACTACGCTTTTACACCCAAATCACCACGTATATGCAGGTTTCTTTAACGGCGAGTAACCCGCTAAGACTAGGCGTTTGACTTTTTCACATTGCCAGGAGACGAGTCTGCTTTTTAGTGGTTTATCATCATCATCAGTGAGACACAAAGAAAAAAGAAAGACAAGAAAAAAGAAGAAAAAAACAGGCAATAGTATAAAGCAGCAGCTTCGACTACATCCAGAAGACAGTATAAGCAAGGTGTTTCCTTGTTTTGTTTCCAGTTGACAATTTTGCGTGACAGCTATGAAAAGGCCTTTGTATATGCAGCAGCCACAGGGCTCCCCACCCAAACACACGCATACACTCTCAAGGTAAACTCATGGTTGACCGTATGTCCGTCGTTCCTTTTCCTCATTGCACAACCGTGTCTCACAAATAGGACCTATTACTTATTTACCTACAACGTGACCAACACCTTTAGATAATAAAACACTGATTTGAACTCGTAACCTCAATCCACCGTACTTTTGTTTAGTGTAAATCACTTCCTCTTTTCACAGACTTACTTAAGTTAATCAGTTTCTGTGTGGCAACACTGAAGACTATGAGCCGCAACATGGCAACATTGGTAAATAAGTAAAAAAAAAAAAAAAAGGAAGACAAGAACACTGGCACAAATCATGTTATCGCTCTGCTGAAAGTTATCGTTATTAAAATAAAATGCCCAAAACATTCTAACCAAAATTGTGGGTAATAAAAATGTTTCCAGCAAGAAAAGACTGGATTTACTTATGTCAGACACAGCAATGTGAAGAAAAAGGACATTGTGTATATATATGTTTTTATGTTTTTATATGTTTGTTTTTATGCAATAATCTTGCTTTCAAGAAGTATGTCAAAAAGTGGACAAAATAATTTGTACTTTTTAAAACATCTACTTCTCCATCTAAAGTTAAATAAAGTTAATAATGAAAGAGGAAACTGTTTATTCAAATAACTTCATAATAAAATACTAAAAGAGCCACATACAAATGCTTATAATGCTTACATTAATACCATCATCATTACTGTATTACAAGTAGCACTTGTTATACTACATATCATTAACCTATGGTATTGCAAATAAGAACATTATCTCTATTAGTCTGCCAGAAACAATAACTGATAAAAACAAAGTATTTCCTTGAGCGACGATAGAAGGAAGAAGGAACTGTTCTTTTACTGTAGTCTCATCTGGACAACCCCGGGGGCGAGGCCTCAGAGGACTGAATATAAGGAGGGACCCGATGTCCGACACAGCATCACTAACTCAAGCTCTCCAAGAGCATCTGAAATCTTCACAGCTATCTTCACTGACACAGGTAACAGCATTTTCCTTTTTACCTTAAATGCTTAATTATTTTTTGCTACATAGTGCTTGAAAATATTTTTTCTGCATGCCTTTTGACAACAGTGTATATATAGTATATGCCTACTGATGTTTTTAAACTGATTTTTGTCTTTTTATTTTAGAGATGATTTTGTCTGTCCTTCTTGTGCTGGGTGTCTGCTTGGTGCCGGCACACTCCAAACCAGCAGGTAGGCTACAGCCTTCACACTGCTTCTCCCTGTGTTACATCACTGGTGAAGTTCAAAATCATTTTTAAAGAACGAGTGGAATGAGTGTGTTGTTTTCTTTGCAGGTGAATCTTTGGGCAGTCCTCTCCTTCAAACCTGTTTTGAAGAGGCAAAGAAACTTGTGGATGATGCGTACAAATACTCCAGAGAAGAGTGAGTTCATCTTTTGAGTTATTTTATAACGTGACATCGCTGAGCATAGTGCTCACGAAAAGCCATTCATTATAGTAGCTACAGAACCTCCAAAAGAGATGACAATTTTGAGTTAATCATTCGACTGTGTCTTTTTCTCCTCCAGGAGTCTGAGACGAGTCCGCAGGGAAGTGGTGAAGCCTCACGATGCTCTCCGCCTGTTGAAGCAGCCTCGGGCTGACACACGCTCGGCTGTAAGATCTGCAGACTACATGGCACAAACCCTCCGTCTGCTTCACGAAAGGGCGCATCATGTGCACAAACGCTCCCTCAACGCAACAGGTTAGACATGCAGCACCTAAACAAAGACAACAGATACACACACAAAGCATGCGTTGTTTTTTTTGTGACAATTCTTCCTGGTCTTGGTTGAGAGTCTAAGGTTTACTGTTGCATAATGTGGTCACGGCGGAGCGCTTCAAAGCTGTACTTAACAACTAGACATGATGAGTTAACAGGCATGCACACACATTGTGACGAAGATGTGTTGTGTGTCTTTTGCATTTTTCAGACTTGCTCTCTGAGGAGGACCTGAGAAGGCTTTCAGAAATAAGTGGTTGCGCAGCTCGAGTCAGACTCCCACAGTGCCGCACCACACCAAACCTCAACAAGTATCGCACCATCACCAGCATCTGCAACAACTTGTAAGAGAAACATTTAAGCTTTATACCACATTTTCTGTGTGTTTAACACCATCTTGGACATAAAAAGATATACTTTTACATTTAATATATTCACATTGCCTTACTATCTCATGTCTTCTCTAAAAATGAAAAAACTTCATTTGCAGGGGCACAATTTTAACATTACAAAGTGTCCTCGTTACCATTATTTGGTTTCCCATTTAGACGTCTCGCTTTTCAGAATACGTATCCAACATGTGTGTAAGAGAAAGCAATCTGTGTCAATTTAAGGGAAACTGAGTGTGTGAGATTGAGTTGTGCTAAGGCTTGTGAAACATGACAGAGGATGTGTACATTTCCCTCGGATTTCTCAAGCAGCATTTCCTAACATGCACATCTCTTATGTGCTTTCAGAGATAACCCTCGCCTTGGAGCTGCCAACACTCCCTTTGCCCGCTGGCTACCCGCTGAATACGACGACGGCGTCTCTGAACCAAAAGGCTTCAGAAACCAGACGTTCAGCAACTTCTTTCTCCCACTGGTACCTTGGACCTTTAAAACTCAGACACTCACTTCAATTAATCTACATGAATGCTGATTTAAAATGACACAATTGCACTTTTATTTTCTCCCATTTTCAGGTCCGACAGGTGTCCAACAACATCCTAAGCACAAGGGACGAAGACGTGGTTAACGACAGAGAATTCACTCACATGGTAACCTTGTTCGGGCAGTGGAATGACCACGATCTCACCTTCACGCCCTTCTCTCCCAGCATCCGCTCCTTCAGCAACGGGGTGAACTGTGATGAGAGCTGTGAGAACGTTGAGCCGTGTATCCCCATCCCGGTCAGTGTCAACGCTCAAAACCAACCAAGATAATGTTTCCACTCAAATATTCTCTCCATAACCTCTGGACTCTCTTTTTTCCTGCAAACAGATTCCTCCTGGCGACCCCCGCTTGCCAACCGGCCCAGACAGCTGCATCCCTGCTTTCAGATCTGCCCCTGTTTGCGGAACAGGATTCTCGGCCTACAATTTCGGCGGAGAGGCCAACAAGAGAGAGCAGATCAACGCCCTGACAGCCTTCCTGGATCTCAGCCAGGTGTACGGCTCTGAGGATAAGCTTGCCCTGTATCTCCGCGACCTCAAAAACGATGGCGGCCTATTGCGCGTCAACACAGAGTTCAGAGACAGCGGACGTGAACTGCTGCCCTTCACCCCGATGGAGGAGAACATGTGCGCCACCCGCAGAAGAATCACCAACGACACCAACGCCAGAGAGGTTCCCTGTTTCATTGCCGGTTAGTCATCTCGCAAGTGTAACTAATGACAAATGATCTTCTTATTAGTGTTGTTGCTACTCTATAAAGCGTTTCACGAATAATTCATGAACAGATTTTTATAACTCATAAACTCCCAGCTGAAAGAAAACATCAACTCTTTGATTTCTGTCTGTTAGGTGACGTCCGCGTGGACGAGAACATCGCTCTTACGTCACTCCACACGCTGTTTATGCGAGAGCACAACCGCCTGGCGCGTCAACTGAAGAGACTTAACCCACAGTGGGACAGTGAGACCCTCTACCAAGAGGCCCGCAAGATCATGGGTGCATACACACAGGTAACTACACTTTTGTTCATTTTTATAGTTGCATGTGTCATGCAGTCCACTGTCTCTTAAACTAAATAAATCTCTCTGTCTCTCTCAGCTGTTTGTGTTCAGGGACTATCTGCCGCACATTGTGGGTGACGATGCGATGCGCAGACTGCTCGGCCGTTACCCCGGCTACAGTGACAAGGTGGACCCCAGCATCTCCAATGTCTTCGCCACAGCCGCTTACCGCTTCGCCCACTTGGCCCTCCAGCCCAGCTTGGCCCGTCTGGGTGCAAATTACAGGGAGCACCCTCAGTTCCCGAGCGTCTCCTTGTACAGGGCCTTCTTCACACCCTGGAGGGTCGTCTTCGAGGGTGAGCAGAACAGAGAGAAGTTGTCGCAACTTGTCGGCTCTGTCGTAAAACCATCAGCCTAATTTCTATCTGACCTCTCCAGGTGGCATTGACCCTCTGCTGCGCGGCTTGGTCGGACGTCCTGCTAAACTGAACACTCAGGATCACATGATGGTGGATGCTGTGAGGGAAAGGTTGTTCCAATTTGTGCAGCATCTGGCTTTGGACCTGGGCTCTCTCAACATGCAGAGAGGACGTGATCACGGCCTGCCTGGTACTTTTGACTTCTCCCTCTAATGTTTCATCTATTCATCGATTGTCTTCGACCACTCTTTGTTCACATGTTGTTTACTTCTCTAGGCTACAATGCATATCGCAAGTTATGTGGCCTGTCTCAGCCCAGGAACCAGGCAGAGCTCAGTCAGGTCCTGAATAACAGCGACCTGGCCCGCAGGCTGCTGGAGCTCTATGGCACACCCGACAACATCGACATCTGGCTGGGAGGCGTGGCAGAACCATTCGTTCGGGGCGGTCGTGTTGGGCCTCTGTTTGCCTGCCTCATTGCAAAACAGTTCCAGAAGATCCGCCAGGGTGACAGGTCAGTGTGTAGTCGGATGTTTTTAATATTTTAAGAGATGAAGTATGTTTTGTTGTAGCCAGAGGTTTTGGTATTATTTTTCTAGCATTAGTTTACACCTTGGGAATAAGATGATTAATACTGCATTATTTAAAATAAGAATTTACCTCATGTCAGCTGCACAATCAAGAAAACAGATTCATTTCTAATAGTCTCGGTTGACTTGAGTCTGCTTCCCTTCTCCTTTCTTTGAAATGATCAGGCTGTGGTACCAGAGGCCGGGCGTCTTCACCTCCCGTCAGAGAGCCGCTCTGTCCTCTGCCACCCTGTCCAAGATCATCTGTGACAACACCGGGATCACGTCAATCCCCTCTGACGCTTTCAACGTCATCTCAAACAGGAACCGACTCGTCCGCTGCTCCAGCATCAGACGCCTGAACCTGTCGGCCTGGAGGGAAAGATCCTCCTGCTCAGGTGAAACTCTACTAGACTTACCTTTCTGACCACAGGAGGGGGTGGGGGTGGGGGACTTCATCATTTTTCATTCTGAGTTTAACCTGGTGTGTTCATGGTGTTGGAAACGGTACTTCATATGTGGTGTTTGATCTTGCAGGGCCAGGCTGTTTTCCAAACAATGAAGAAGAGGTCGGTTTTAAGCACTAACAAATCTCATTAACATTTTAATGGCAAAAAGAAGCTAAACCTTCTAAAAAAAAATGTCCATTTTCAAATCATTTAACACCTGTTGGACTTATCTTTTTGGTGAAGGGGGTCCTCCCTCTAAAAGAAACCATTCATGGTGTACTAATTCAAACATATTAAAAAAAAATCCTAAAACTATCAGGCTAGATTAGTTTAACTTTGACATCTTCTTCACATACAGGATACGGATGCGAACTTGCTGGACCCGGAGGACCCCGAGGACCTCCAGGATCCCGAGGACCTCCAGGACCCCGAGGACCTCCAGGACCTCGAGGACCCAGAGGCTCCCGAGGACGAAGGGGAACTCGAGGACAACGAGGTACTGTACTCAGATGTGATAAACACTGTCTGCTCAGTCTTTGTATATCGTTTATAGTGCTAACTTGGGATGGAACATTAAAAGATTTCTGTGAAGATCTGGATAAAAACAGCTGATTGTGGTGAATTGTCATTCATTGTCATTCATCGGGATAATAGCGAATCGAGATAATCGTGAATATATTCATATTCAGGCATTTTATAACAATCTATAATTTTGTTGTCTCTGCAGGTCTAGTAGGACCCCCTGGCCCGAGAGGTTCACCTGGACTGCCCGCACTTAGCACCAACTCTTCACAGTCACCATCTGCCTTTTCCGTCCGCTTGGGCCTGCAAAACCCATCCTCAGTGAAAATCCTTCATTTCCGTCAGGTCATCTACAACGCACAGAACCATTACAGCACTAAGACAGGCGTGTTTACGTGCACCGTCCCCGGTGTCTATCAGTTCAGCTACCTCTGCTCGTCCCTCGTCAGTGGAGGAAGTGTGGACTTGTGGCTGAACGGCAAAGACGTGCTGAAAAGTTTCAAGATTTATCAGGGAGGTCGCCACATGTCATCAGGTGACATGGTGCTCTGGCTGAAGACGGGGGACAGAGTGTGGCTGCAGGCCACCAACGGGACCACCGGCATGAGCAGCAAGAGCTTCTTCTCAGGACACATGCTGTACGGTGTGTGACACAAACACTGCACCGCCACCGCTAGTACACCAGCGGTCTGTCTGCTTTAGGATCTCTCTGCACTGATCTTCGATTTTAATTAATCAAGTCCTATCAAATATCTATTATTGCTAATATTTTTTTTCTTTTGGGCCTATGGACTAGACTGGGGCACAACATACAACTGCACACATCTTACATAACCATAAACATTATTTTGAAATATGCCATATTTTCAAAAGTTTAAACAAGCAGCTTAGTGAACATGAACTTGCACCACGTTCATGAATCTCTGTTACAGCATACAGTCTATTGGGGAAATAATGTAGTAGTTAGTCTTAATGATTGTATTTACAAGTATTATTATGTTTTATGCACTGATGAAATTGAATCATACCTTGAAAATGAGTGTTGTGCTTGTGTCTGAGAGGCTTGTTTTCACTGTAACTTTCTTGTTCTCTTGTTTTCTGTTGTTTTTTGCATTCAATAAACTGAGCCACAGCAAACATCGCATCCATGTGTTCTTATTCATGTCAGTCACAGACAGAGAGAAGAATCCCCCAAATATGTTTTATTTCAGTTAAATTGGTCTTATTTAGTGTCTGAAGGCAACATCAAAAGCACCGGTGAAAGGTATAGTGAGGAACACCTGCTGATGGGAGACACTCCTGAGTTGGGCATTAATCATGCGAGTCATCATTTTACCCAGCAGAGCAAGCTTTGACACTTACATCACAGAGTACCTTTGTATTTTAATGTACTGAGTGCATCCTGAAGATGGAGCCATTGTTCTGTTTTATATAAACAAATGATCCATGCAGTGACTGAACGTGCTTAATCTGAAAAAAAGAATATTCCAATCAAAGTCAGAGTCGTCCTCTTTTTATCTCTTTTGATTAAAGCTTCCGTCCTCTAAACAAAACAACGCGGAGAATTTCAAACTACAACCAGAGACAAAGACTTAAAATGTGATATAAAATACATGAAGCTACTACGAGGAACTTGCTTGTGGCGGCCCCCTTTGGACAAAAGTTGACAATGGTGAAACAAAGTAAACTTTGTTTTAGTGTCGTACCAACAGACCTCAGAGCAGCTTCTTTCTTCAGGCTGTGAAACTCAGCTCATCATCAGCACTCAGGTAGAATTAGTCATCAGCACTCAAGATTAAAACTGAGTGCTGACAACTAATTCTACCTTGGTATTTCAGAAGCTGACCTGGTGATAGGCATCAAGAATAACAATAATAGTAACTATACATAAATAGCCAATCTTCTTGCCAGTGTTCTTGCTAGTTCGGATAGCCAACAGTGTTAAATTGAGACTGTTTCATAACCAGCTAAACGTTCCTAAAAAGTATATATTATTCCTAAGATATAGAGCAATGTGTTTACTCTCTAACAAATTGTTGCCTTTAAAACTGTTTAACCATATTATAGTTATTTAGGGTGGCTGGAGGCTGGAACACACCCATCATGAACTGAGTATGGGGGAAGAATGGACAAACTAACACACTAACATTTGCATCCGTGGTTAGCTTAATGTATATTCTCCAGCCCACCTGGACTGTGTGTGTTCATGCTGCGACAGGCACGCAGTACATGCAAACTTTATAGAGCAAGATTCAAGGCTGAGATCTAAACTGACGACCTTCTTAGCTGAGAGGTTACATTATGAACAAGGGACCAATTTGCGTGTTTGTGTTCTGACCCATGAGTACCATTATTACTTCCTTTTTACTTGAGTACTCAGTACTCGTGGGTGAAACCACGGCCATCTTCAAACTCTCCCTTGATTTTGATCACACACCTGTGAAGTTTTGTGAATGTATCTTACACAGAAATATAAAACACCCTGCCAAGTGCTCAGAGCTGCCTCTGCGTTAGCTCCTGCTACAGGACCATATTTTGTCATGATGACACACAAACCCAAAACATTCCCAGCCAACGCTGATGCTGCTGGTAAGCAGTGATCTTGTGATTTAAAGGCCGAGTATGTAGGATTTAGAGGGATATATACTGACAGAAAGAGAATATAATATTCATAATTATGTTCTCATGTGTATAATCACCTGAAAGTAAGAAGAGTGCTGAGTAAGTAGACATAATGTGTTATTTAGTGAGCATTAGAGGCGCTGGTAGGTGGATTTTTAACTTTCTGACAGAGCCAGACTAGTTGTTTCCTTAAGAGTGTGAGGCTTTGTCCTCTGCTGGCTGTGGATCCATGTCTAATGGGCACATATGAAGGTGGTTTTTGAGTTAATAAGCATATTTCCCAAAATGTGAAACTATTCCTTTAAATGGGGGTAATTTTCCAGTGTGCACACAACTTGAAATCAGTTACAGCAGGTTTAAATTGGACTGAAAAGCATGTGGGAAAGTGACATTTTAAGGCCCCCCTCCACCACACAACACTGACCCATAGTGTGATTTATTTTATCCCCCCCCCCCCCAGCTTGTTCTGTTATTGTCTTGGCAAATAAAGAGACATTTAAATCACAGCTGACAGAAACATTACAGACATTACAGATAAATAAATCTCTTTATCACTGGATTAACTGTGACGTCTCCCCGTATCTCTGCGGTTGTGGGATGAGTTGACATCCTGGGAGTGAAAAGAAGGAGAACACGTCCACGACTCATCTCTCAATGTAAAGTTTGCTGGGCTGTGTCTTGATAAAGTGCTCCTCCTCCTGGTTGAGTCTATAGTGCATGTGCAGAGTGCCACGTAGTCCACCAGACCGTGCATGTGTGTGTGTGTGTGTGTGTGTGTGTGTGTGTGTGTGTGTGTGTGTGTGTGTGTGTGTGTGCGTGCGGTGCAAGCTCTAACTCTGCGCTCCAAGAGTAATGGAAACCCAGTATTTATGAAAGAGGAGAAAATATTTGAATTGTCTGTTTCTGTCGTCGAGCGTTGAGCTGAGCTGAACCCGACCTTATTTGAAGAGGCTGCTGTTTGCAAATGGGTGGAGGGGAAAGCTACGACTGGGAGATTAACAGAAGCGGGGATGTGTTATGGGATAGAAGTTGTGGGGTTTAAGTATAGAGGCATGTGATATAAGAGTTTTGGGAGTAGATTAGAGGAAGTGGGCCTTGCCATGATTGTTTTGAGAGAGATGTGTGTGGTCCTGTGTCACCGTGATGAGATCATAATGAGGACATGTGGTAATGAGTAATTAAATGCAAGTGGGAAAAAATAAATGACAGCTTTCTAATCTTGTCAACCTGAAACTCCTGAAGCCGGACTTTTCAGCAGGTATTAAGGACTTGTTTTTTTTGTTTTTTTTGAGAAAACAAAGCCCCCAAAGTTGCAGAAAAAATTCTCATGAAGGCATATTTAATAAAATATCTATCTACCCTGGCTGCTGTAAACACTTAAATGTAGGCCTCGCGTCTCCAGCTAAGTGCCAAATGTCCACCAGATGTGGATTCAGTGATGGCACTGAATAATTAGTGTTGGTTTTATGGTAAATTTAGCATCATGAAAGGATGGAGACCCTTTTTTTTTTTCCTTTCCTCTGTACTCAGTGACGAGTCTCGTGCAGGAATTGTTTTTTCCTCCTTATTCTGCAACTGCAGATGTTGATTTATTCAAATTCTTCTAGCCCAATCGAGTGCCCAAAAAAAAAAAATCAGGAACGGGGGTGAATTCCAGCAACGTGGACAAAAGAACTCGGCTAATTCCTTGCAGATGTGTCTGCGATCTGTGTGAGGGGAACACTGTGCTGCCCTCGCTGGAGAGAAAAAGTACTCGGCACACGGGAGAAAGTTCAATGAATTACGAGCAAAAAAACACCAGTGACCCAGTACAGCTGGTTCTGACTGGCTGTCTGGTTTTCCAGAGAAGCGAGAAGAGGCAACACGGGAACACATCGTTTTCGCTCTCTGGAGGAACTGCTGGTATGCAGAATCACAGGAGTGTGTGTTAGTCATCCCCGAAACACAAACACAATCATCAAAAAGTGCATCAGCTGTTTTATACTGGAGAACAAATCCATTGTGCTACAGGGCATCTCCGAAGACAAAACAGGAAACAAAAGGAACAGCCCGGTTTCATCGCTGATGCTGTGATTCAGTTTGGAAAGATTTTTGTCTGAAGTTGAAAAATCTTTTATTCACATCTTTTCACTTTAAAGTCCTTCAAAAACTGATTATTCCCCCCAAAAAAATACATCACACATTAGTGAGCATCTGGCATCCTCATCCAGTGTCTGTGGCGAGCATTGCCCCACTTATCTTAACCTCATGAACAACTCATACAAGTCTGCAGGGAGACTTCGTTTCCAGGAGCTCATATAACTCCACTTGGCTCTGATTCGCCCTCACAGCTTACACAAGCTGAAATGTAACCTCACGTGACTGCGAGATGATGTGTGCCCTCCGCCATCCAAGAACAATACAAACTGGTTCAACTGTAATTTACAGCGTGACTTAATCAGTGTGCTCTACCATTAAATAGAACCCATTCTCAGACTTTAAAGTATTTTTAGTCTGCTCGGGGTTCTTGATCTCTTTTCTCTCAGCTACTGTTAGGTGCTGAATGGATTTTCACTTGGATCGTAAGTGTCAGTGGCGATTTAAAGATCAGTTTCATCTGAAGTATTTTTCTTAGTTACATTAATATTCATAACCAAATATTGCACCAACAAGTTAAAGGCAGCCTGTGGAGTTTTTGACCACCGCAGTCGTGTGTTGGACAGGCTGTCCTCATCAGAAAACAACTATATAGGTCGACTGTGAAAGCAGCTGATTACGACCCGTATAGAGAGATGAAGTCCCTCCCCTCTCAGTTTGCCCGTGGGACCTTATTCCGGGAAATAACTGGAGTCAGTGGAGGGAGACAAATACATTCCTAATCCCGTTTGAATTGTGCAGTGAGTTACACATATTTGTCAGATTAAAAAAGATAATTTTGCCAGTCAAGAAAATCCCAGTTTGTCATTAAGATCCTAAAAATACAGTTTAGTCTTGTGCAAGACTGCTCAGTGAACTATATCGTCTCGATCAATATACATCACCAACACCAACATGGCTGTTACCTTAGCACAGAAATGTTCAATAAAGGTGAAAATCACAATAAATCTGACTATATTGACAACCATGATCATGTGAAAGGAGAGTTAACTAGCTAACCAGCTCTACAAAGTCAACTATGGGTTTTTGTTGAGTGGTTCACAAGACGACGTCACTTCCATCTTATGTGTAAGTAGTTGCAAAATTCAAACGGGATCGAAAAAAGTATTTGTCTCTTGCCATTCACTATATTTTCTGAAACACGGTCCCATGGTGGTCCACTGGCAGTGGTGTGATATTGTTGCTCTCTTAGCATGTGCTGTATGAAGCGGCGACCTCTAGTAGCCATAATAATTGTTTTACGGAAACAAAGTACGAAGTCAGGCGACGTAAGTATAAAGAGTGGCAAGTTCGCACAGGGACAAGGACAGGGCTGCTGTTTGTGGCCTGAGTGAAAGTAAATGTCAATGGTGAATTATTGTGACCTAATAATGTAGTTAAGTTACATCAGGTACATTAGCTAAATGAAGAGACGTACGTAACGTTCATAGCTGAAGTTACAGAAGTAACGTAGTTTCTGAAACCCACCACAATGTTTTACTGAACCTAAACAAACTATGGCTACACAATATGTAAAGCTTGATTACAGTGCATTTTACTTCTTAGCTTGAATAAATAGTATTTAAGTGTTGTTTTACACCTTTTCTATCGTATTGTGTAACACTATCAAACAGCGTTGTTAGCTAAAAAGTGGTCGAATGCTACGATTAGCTGTTGATTAACAATATGTGGTCTTACTTTGAAATACAGCCCAACAAGCATCCGGATTTTCACTAACCCTTGTCTGTTCAGGTAATGATCAATTGGAAAGCGTTGAAATGTTAACGATCTGTCAG
Organism: Diplodus sargus; assembly: GCA_903131615.1. NCBI lineage: Eukaryota > Metazoa > Chordata > Actinopteri > Spariformes > Sparidae > Diplodus > Diplodus sargus. The sequence continues at coordinate 6,612,061 of CAEMYA010000179.1, read as the reverse complement.
ATTCCCCACATTTATACGACTTGCAACATGGGACAAAGCAGCACGACATTAAGCTAAAATGTTGGAAAACAGAGAAAAAAGCAAAGGTACAAGACTGTGTACATAATTATCTTAAGAGTAAAGGAATTATTCATCCCATAAAGCATTGCAAATGTAAGAGCGAAGTCTCTGATTAGTGGAGCTCGCTGTTCAGTGATGGGATGTGATGGCAGTCGCCCCCCCCCCTCCTTGTGGCCCAATTGTTGGAAAAAAAGCGCTAAAGTGCCCTCCTGGAAGCCAAAACGCCCACTAAAGTGCCATCTTGGGAGCCAAAAAAGCATGCCAAAATGCCCTCTTGGTTGGCGAAACACACTAAACTGCCCCTTGGCTGGTTAAAACATGATAAACTGCCCTCTTGGGAGCCAAAACGCGCTCTAAAGTGCCCTTCTTTTCGCCCCTTCAAAAAGTCTGTGCACGCCACTTTTGCTGTTACCATGGAAATGTTTACCGAACCCGCAAATTTCATGTTCGGGTGAACCCTTTCAGCACTCTTCTCCTCATCTCTACAAAAAACGCAGTAGGTCAGAAAGTGAAATCATGGTGGCTCTGTGGTAAACAATCGTAGAGTTCAGTGGTAGCAGTAACTAGCGAACATTAAATTTGTGGGTTTGGTAAACATTTCCTTGGTAACAGCGAGCGCCACCAATCAGAGACGTCACTGTTACATTATAGGATTGTGGGTAGTTTAGTACTTTTCCATGACATTGTGAATAAAACTTGTTTTTCTTAAAACAAGGTTGATATCATATGGACTTGTGGCTTCTACAGGATCATATACCATCGTTTCACAATCTCATAACTGGTGGTCAGGCTACTTTGGATGGTTATGACATTATGGCCAATAATCACAATCCTCTATTCAGAATATGAATGGCATTTTCACTTCCGGAACCTCACTGTTGAGCTCTATTGCTTTACGTGAAAGAGGCAGGCTTGTGACCACCAGAGGCTCACCTGTTCAGTCGTGGACTTTGTTGTCAGATCTGGTGAGAGAAACAAGCAAACAGGTCTATGAAAGCAAGAAGTGATCTGACTTTAATACAAGCAAACAAACAGTTGACTTAAACTAATGTGAGAAGAGGCCACATCAGTTTTTTCATCTAAAAAAGTACTAAATACTTGTAATTAATTTTTTTCTCTTTAACTCTCTGGAACTTGAAGAAATTCAACAAATAACTGTCAGTGAAGATTGTTGGGGCAACAGTGATATATCACTTTTAACAGTAGCAAAGTAATATAATCCAGTAATAGGGATTGTAATAATATCATTACACTTCCCATATCGAGTCGGCTAAAAAAATTGGGTTGTTGAAGAAGATCTGCACGATGTGTACAAATTTAACATGTTCAGTATCTGCAGAGTGCCTTTGAATCGTCCACCTGAGGTTGAATCGAGTCTTCTCCAAGTCTTTGTTGTATTTATTTCCATATTTCACCCACTTCGTCCCAGGCATTGTAAGCCAGCTAGCTAGAAAACTCCAATAATGGCGTTATTTTTCATTGAAATGTCACTCATATTTATGTTGTGTGTGGGGGGGCAGTGGAGGGATGGTGGGAACAGGGTTGTAGATGGATCAGGACAGGCAGTTTGCACTTTATTAGACAGGACTCATGGGCATGACCCCAAAAACCACAACCCACAACTACCAGTATTTGTGTGCGACTTTACTGAAAAACAAGCAGACTTGGCAACCCTCGTCGTAGAACTGTCAACAAAAAGTAAAAAAAAACCCAGCTCATTGAAACCATCGAGGTGCCCCTGAGCAAGGCACATTAACCTCCTGGCTGCTACAGGAGTGTAAACAGGACTGACCTGGAAAGAAAACCTGCTGGTCTGGATAAATAAAG
>CAEMYA010000179.1:6587113-6609038 GCA_903131615.1 Diplodus sargus | reverse complement strand
GATATCATATGGACTTGTGGCTTCTACAGGATCATATACCATCGTTTCACAATCTCATAACTGGTGGTCAGTCTACTTTGGATGGTTATGACATTATGGCCAATAATCACAATCCTCTATTCAGAATATGAATGGCATTTTCACTTCCGGAACCTCACTGTTGAGCTCTATTGCTTTACGTGAAAGAGGCAGGCTTGTGACCACCAGAGGCTCACCTGTTCAGTCGTGGACTTTGTTGTCAGATCTGGAGAGAGAAACAAGCAAACAGGTCTATGAAAGCAAGAAGTGATCTGACTTTAATACAAGCAAACAAACAGTTGACTTAAACTAATGTGAGAAGAGGCCACATCAGTTTTTTCATCTGAAAAAGAACTAAATACTTGTAATTAATTTTTTTCTCTTTAACTCTCTGGAACTTGAAGAAAATCAACAAATAACTGTCAGTGAAGATTGTTGGGGCAACAGTGATATATCACTTTTAACAGTAGCAAAGAAATATAATCCAGTAATAGGGATTGTAATAATATCATCACACTTCCTATATCGAGTCGGCTAAAAAAATTGAGTTGTTGAAAAAGATCTGCACGATGTGTACGCATTTATCGTGTTCAGTATCTGCAGAGTGCCTGAGGTTGAATCGAGTCTTCTCCAAGTCTTCTCCAACAAAAAGTTAAAAAAAAAACAGCTCACTGAAACCATTGGGGTGCCCCTGAGCAAGGCACGTTAACCTCCTGGCTGCTACAGGAGTGTAAACAGGAATGACCTGGAAGAAAACCCGCTGGTCTGGATAAATAAAGGACCACTTAAAAAGCACAACACAAATTTCTCTTATTACATTCTTTATTTAATGTTTCTAGTCAACGACACGGCCGCTTGAGGTTCCACCAGCAATTGTAGTGATTGTAGACGTTTGCTCATTCACATGCTGTACAAAACATCACAATCTCAAGTTGTAAGATAACACCGTAGAGTTTGTTAGGCAAGACCGCCATCCTCCTACATAAGAGCTCATAATTGCTTGTCCGAATGTGTTGATTTCAAGCCAATAGCTCTCCTAAAACGTTATGATTCAGAAGTCCGTCTGACCTCTTGCCGTGGTTTCGCAGCAGCTGTCCTGTGGTCAGTTGTGTAGATGCTCGAAAGAATTTCCTGCTTTTCGCTCCACAGATGAAAAACAAAATGAAGACCTTACATTAAGTTTCCCAAACTGTGCATTATACCTCTGGTGATAACAGCAGGGCAGTGATTTGACTGGCATGCAGCAGATGACTTATCAGCAGAGGAGCGTGGGGGTCATCAGTCTGCCTCCAGACGTGGTAAACGCAGAAATCAAGTGTCACCACAGCCTCATCTTGGTTTTTTTTTGTTGTTGCTCGGAATAGACTAATTATGACCTTATAGAAGATTACTGTGCGATGCATGTGATGAAGCGTTCACGTTGTCAGCAGAGCTCCAGCACAGACATGCAGGACTGAGGCGCGGCCGGGGCGGAGGGGGGTTTGTGGGAGACGGTTTTCCAAGACAGAGCTGGAGATGTCGCAGGGCCATCAGCGGTCTCATGTTTAGGTTTTCTGAGATCCTCATATGAGAAAGTGGAGCACGCAGACATTTGGCAAGGAGTGTTGCAATTTGGTTGGGAGTTCATCCCACAGTCAGGGAGAAAAAAAAAAGAAGCTATTTATCATGACAAGTTGTTGATCTGGCAGAGCAGGGAAGAAAACGGAGATAATATACAGAAGGTTCTGGGAAATGGGTCATATCATTTACGTGCTATCATAACTAAGTGGGATTTCATAAGACGTTTTACATCTGTTTCTGTGTTTGTGTCATGACTCAAACTATGCAATGTGTTTCTCCCTCTTAGTGTTTAAGAAAACAACTTTCACTGTTGGTTACTGACACACATGAACGTTCTCCAGAGGGCCACACAGTTCAGTTATCAAACGCACTCGGTTGGGCATGATCAGACAACACGTATCCATCCAGTGGTTATATGAGCAGCAGCACCACACTTGTGTAACAGATTCAGAAACTCCAAATGCTGAACTCCTCCTCCTCCTCCTCACCATCATCTCTCTGCAGCCTGCAGGAGCAGAGCGATATGAGTTTACACGGATACATTCAAACTTAGCTTTTCTCCTCTGCTCACTGAGTGTCCTTCAAACAGAGATGAGGGACATCTAAAACATTTTTTAAAGACAAGTGGCAACCCCCTGCTCATTTGACATATTCGATTTGTCACATTTAATCTCCTTTCAATTGAGTTCATAATGGGCTTACGCACATTTGGCACGCCACTTTACGCGTATGTGTGCGTCTATTTTTGTGTTTTCATCCTGCAAGTTGCCCAATCTCAAAGGAGCCCGGGGACACAACAGGGAGAACAGCAAAGAGCGGCTCTGAGGCAGACGCTACAGTGGTCGCACAACGGCAAGGTTTTTAGCATTTTAAGCCAGGGCTCGGAGTATCAGCCGCCGAGGCGCAGGGGCGCACCTCAGGAACAAGTGCAGGCGCGACCTGTCACCATCATCCGTGATGCCAACGCGAGACCTCAGGACACCTCGAGTCAGCAGCAGCAGCAGCAGCCTCCCCGGCCGACGTCCGGTGCGCACAGCCCCGGCGGACTCCCTCCTCCGCTCCAGAGGCTCGTGAGAGGGCGCGAGCACCGCCAGCATCCCCGCGAGCGCCCCGGTGAGCGCGCGGAGCCGCAGAGGAGCAGCCGAGCCAATGACACCCAGGACAAAGCCACCGTCAGTCCGCCTCTGCCCAGGAGACAAGACATGATGGTCGGCGACGATCCCTACAACGACCCGTACAAATCCATGGATGGCGATAATCCATATTACAATTATTATGACGTTTACGAGAGACCGAGGCCGAGATCGAGACCCGGGTACGGCACGAGGGATCACCAGTACGGTAAGGCTGTGGAGGGTGCTCTCAGAGCAACATCTGAAGTCGTCTGTCAGATAGATACGGACCATCAGGGGCTGCTTAGGATGCTAAAATGCCTCTGGTCTATTAAAGAGGAAATCAGTCAATGATCAGGTTCAAGGAGTGGGATCCGATATATCTCGATATATCTCGATTGATAAATTATCATCAATAATGTGGACTTAATGACCAAGTGAGTAAAGGCAAGTATAAAAGGTTAAAACTAGTTAAAGGTTATTTTATTTGTTATATGTCAAATCTGAGTTTAACTGCCTTTATGCTACATCAGAGAAACAACAATGTTAGCCTTGGGGGGCTCCGATGTTGACTGCCAATATAGAGGACGTGTGATTGCCAATCCGAAATGTCTGAGGAAGTGTGGTGCTCAAGCTCTGAGTGTTAAGTTTTCCAATCAGCTTCATGGTGGAAATCATTTTGAATAAATTCCGATGTCGCTGTTCTCATTGTCCTGGTGTGTGAAGACTGGATCTGTTGGTTCTGAATGGATACTGCTGAGGGTTCAGGTTGGCAGGGATGTTTTCTTTGAGGGCACTGAACCAGTTTCTCAAAGCGCATCTGTCGGAGCCACAGAGTGGTAGTCATGTAGACAGCTGACTTTGTAGGCACAGGGATGATGATGGTTGTCTTGGTGCAGGAGGAAACAGTCTCTTTTGAGAGAGAGAGACGTTGAAGTGAGCTGACCGCAACTTGTCTCAGTACATGGCCAGGTATATTATCTGGACCAGCAGCCTTACTCAAACTCACTTCTAGCAGGATTCTTCCCACATCCACTATGGTTACTGACAGTTGCTGGAGGTGGAGAAGACTTTACAACTGCATCTTGGGGCCCCTCAAGAAATTTGGGAAAAGGGGACTGCAATGACAACCATAAACCCCCAATAAAGACACAAAACCGAAACTCAAAATCAATGCTTATGTGATGATGACAACATTAAAGTTGATTAGTTATTCTTTTTCTTTCAGTTGTTCTGTTTTTAATGTTATTTATATTTGGAAAAAATGTATTATGATTCATAATGTTAATAAAACGCTGGTTGGAAGGCCCGCCCCTGCAAATGTAAGAACAGAAAATAGACAAGTGGTAAGTTCAAAAAGTGACATCACTTTACCTTTAGGTACAGTGATGTAATTAGATTGTAATTGTGATGTAATTAGAGAAGTGATGTAAAAAGCCCTTAAAACCAGGAAAGGACAACACTAATGCCGTATCGTGATGTATCGATATCCAAAATCAGACATGTTCTCTATTAGAGAATACTGTATATTAGCGAGAGTGGTGTCAAATGTTGCTTAATCAGAGCAACAGGTTTGTGGTGTGTTCAAGTGCAGCCTTTTGGTCAAAACACAGGAGGTGTGAGGCAATACAGTAGGGTATAAGTGGGATGATGCACTTTGAGAAATGAATGGATGACAATGCCATAGTCAAGCATTATTCCCTCATATTGTCCAGCCCTGACTTACTATCTTCTTTCTATTTGACTGTCCATTCCTGCATACTTACATCTGTTTTGACATCTGCAAAAGTGTTTATTTATTAACCTCACTTACTGTCATTTTTAGCAATTATCAGTCCTGTAATGTAGTTTTGTTGTTCTAGGTCTGCCCGATCTCGTGCCCGACGCGTACTACATTCAAGCCGCTGCATATGTCCAGAGAGTCCCAATGTACAACCTGAGATGTGCGGCTGAGGAGAACTGTTTGTCAAGGTAGTGCACTGTCAGAACTTGTCCACATGGAGAAAGAGAAGGAGAAAAAAAAAAAAGAAGCACGGTTTGCAGCCAAGTCTCAGTGTGATTCAGAGAGCTTTGAGCCATAACAGCCAGCTAAAAGTGTTTGTGGGTGAGGGCTGCCCAGTGGAACCATGAGGTAAAATTAACCGAATCCTGCCGCTGATGGTGGAGAAGGGGTGGAGCGGAGGACTTCTGTAAAGTTTAATCACAGTCTGTCCCGAGGGGAGAAAGCACGGATGGTAAACACATTATCGAAAACTTACCCAAACAACCACGTGTCTTCAAACTATTTTTCCACCCACTATTTACACACAGGCAGCCTTCACTCAGACACCGAAAGTCCGCTCTGCTCAGAGGAGGGGATGTAGCGGGAAAAACTAACTTAATGACGTAGTTATGTCCGTAAATTACGTACGTTTTGGGTTTTTTTTGTTTTTCTGCAAACTTACGTTCTTATTTTTGCGCTTTGCAGCTCAGCCTACAGATCCAGTGTAAGAGACTACGACACCCGTATGCTGCTGAGGTTCCCTCAAAGAGTCAAGAACCAGGGGACGGCAGACTTCCTCCCCAACAGGCCACGTTACTCCTGGGAGTGGCACAGCTGTCACCAGTGAGTATAATGTCATGTCAGTGCTGTCCACCTCACCATCTCAGGAGTCTTTGTGACTTGTGGCTGTCCCTGTGAGTCATCTCTTCTCACCAGCTGACACACTGGCATCAATTAAAGTCGTTTGTGTGACGTTTTCATGCACGAACACGTAAACCAGACGTGGACTACCCTGCTCTGGTTGTGGACAACACTTTCTTCACATATTGTATCTCAGATATGTGTTGTTGTTTTGTTAATCACTTACAAATATAACCTATCAGTTGTTTCTTATTATTGTCTTTTCCAGTGTGTAGTTGTGGTATGGCACCCCCTGTTGAACCACAGTTGTGTTACTTTTGGCTGTTTGGTTTGTTGTTCTTGGCTGTTTTATGACTGTTGATGTGAGGACTGATCTCAACACAAGTTTTATTTGTATGTTCAGGCTATCCAAGATTCTTTTTGCGACATTTACAGTCGCAGTGTAAAAACTTAAAACCCGCTCTGGGCTTTCAAAAGATGTGATGTGACTGAACTTCATGTGACCTTTAAATTCAGTTCATTTACAACTGCAAAGCCAGACATTGTAAAATGAAAATGTGTGGGTTAAGGAAAATGAGCCAAAAAGGAAAACCGCAGCTATTTCTGTGCCTTTACTGAGTTTTTGAAAAGCAGCCTAGTTTTCCTTGATTGTACAGAGACTACCTCAGTCCATAGTTATGTTGTGAGACAACCAGTCCACTGTGCTAATCCCAAGTATGGGGCACATTTGGCAGAGATCCAATCCACTGTTGATGCAGACTGTATGGATGTTTTTAAAGTTACCTAAATCTATTTCTGGCTCATTAAACAAACGGTCTTTAAGATAATGGAATGAATGCAGATTCAGATTCACTGCAATTCTACAAGTGCATTATGAATAAAATAAACACCTGTGATATTTTCAGCCACAGTGACCTGCAGCCGTTTGAACATCGGGAAATATCCAACAAAATGTACTTTAATGTGAATCAGTGCTCAGGAACAAAAACAGTCCCTGGTCGGTCTCATCATGACAGACAGTGACTGGTTGATGTGGAACTCGATCAGTTATGATTATAAACGTTGTTGAACACTGTTGCGTCTGATCCCCAGGCACTTCCACAGTATGGATGAGTTCAGCCACTACGAGCTGCTGGACGCCAACACCCACCACCAGATGGCCGAGGGCCACAAGGCCAGCTTCTGCCTGGAGGACACTTCCTGTGACTATGGCTACTACAGGAGATTCGCCTGCACCGCACATACCCAGGTCTCAAAGTTAACTGTGGAAATGTTGTTGTTGTTCTCTTTGAAGCTGCGTTCAGAAAAAAAAGCATATTAATAATAGATCACGTGAGTACCTGTATGTAAAAGGCGTCGCTCATGATGACAAAGAAATTACCTCCTGATTCTGCAGCTCTCGTGAGTTTTGCTTCTTTCAGCTCTTTGTTTTGGTTCAGTCTCACTGCTCTCGTCTTTCTAACATGGCAGGCAGCTATTTTCAGCAACAAATCCCACTGTGTGCTACCTGCTCATCACCAAACAGCAGACAAACAAAGTTAGCAAACTACTTCCTGAACACAGAGCAGCATTTTGATAGCTTAGAGTGAGCCTTATATATTTACTCTCTAAGGAGATTGTTCCTTCCACCATGTTGCACCAACATGTTCCTACAGTATCCCAGAACAGACAAACACTTGACTGGTTCTGCAGAGGGTCTTTTTTCACATTTTTCATGGCCACTGTAGGGTAGCATGAGACAAGGGGTGTCCAGTTGGTTGCGTTCCACAACCCCGCCGCTATATGCCTCTAAATCCTACAGTAGAGCTGTAAAACAAATGTTCAACATTTTGGGAAACAGTCTCGTTTGTTTTATGGCGCAGAGTAGATGAGATGATATCTACTGCTCTCGTGTCTGTCACTTTAGCTGAGCTCAGCACTAAGGCTGGAAACAGTTAGCCTGGCTTTCTCCAGTGGTAACACAACATGCCAACCAGCACGTCTCCGGCTCACTACTGAACACAAAACTTCACCAGCAGATTGTTTTTACAGAGCGTTTTGTGCTGGACCGTTTCAAGCAAGGCCAGATGAATAGCCAGTTAGCTCATGTTAGCTTAAAAAAGCACCAGTGTAAAACTCCCGGTAGTTCTGGTTCAAACCACGATGAATGCTTTTCCTACTGTGAACTGTCAAAATGTCGTCTGTGAGATGTTGTTGTTGCAAAATAAAAGCCACTCCACCATGACAGATATAAATGAACACACAGCAATGCAATGATTTTGCTTCACAAGTGTTCAGACCAATTTGGACAATAATGACTTTACTGGACAGATTTCCACTGAATGTCCTGGTTGTCCTATTTTGGTTCATACACCCCTTAAAAGCAGGAAAACAAGTGCTCTTTTACTGCGAGGCAGTCGTTCTGAGAAACAGCTTCAGTATTTCCTTTTTGCGTGAGCCAGTGGTGATGGTGATTAATGATTTTCCATTGCTCCTGCAAGATGAATCCACCTGCCTGAATGTCCGTGATCAGTTGTTTACGACATGAATTCCTTTTGAATATCCTGTTTCTCTCTTTTTTTTCCTCACTACCTCTTTTTTGCTGTAGTTTCATCCAACAACACCCCTCAGATACAAACATGTTTAACAATGAATTACTGTTTGTTTTATGATAATCCTTTTATTCTTTACACAAGATATTATATTGCCTGAAAACAAGTCTGAAGTTAAAGTTACAGTAACTGTTGTAAATGTAAAATGGCCTTATATTGTTTATGAAGAAGTCTGTTTGTTTGTAAAATGTTTCATGTGGATGCTGTCCAATGTTCAGGGCCTGAGCCCGGGATGTTTTGATACCTACAACGCAGACATCGACTGCCAGTGGATTGACATAACAGATGTGAAACCTGGATCCTACATCCTCAAGGTTTGTACCAGATGAGACGTTTAGAAGAGTAACGTTGAAGTAATCGCAGAGTCTTTACTGTTTATTTTCATGCTGTGTTATCAATTCCTTTTTCCTACATGTGTATTTTGTTGTATGTATGTTATATTTTTGCATGTATACTATATGTTGTTGTTCTCCACAGGTCAGTGTAAATCCACAATATCAGGTCCCAGAAAGTGACTACAGCAACAACATCGTGCGTTGTGACGTGCGCTACGATGGCAACTACGCCCACGTGTCAGGCTGTCACATGTCATCGTAAGTATCAGGTTTCATGTGACAAACATTTACTTGACATTCCCCGTGTGGTCCAATAATCCTTATCGTGTTTGTGCTCTTTTCTCTATATTCAGGTATTAAGAGATGACAGTCATTCACAGCACTCTCTGTTAATGACAGTGAAGAGGACTGCATATTAAAAACATTTAAAACATCATGAAATAAACTTTAAACTGTTAGTGAAGTTTATGATTTAATGTAATCCCAATTTAAAGAACAAAACAAAAAAGAAAGTAGCAACGGTGTATTTTGCTTGTGGTGGAAAGCAGTTTTTTCTCCTTACTCATAAGTATATCTTTGTTTTTTTTCTCTTATCTCGTGGGATAATTTTCATTCCTGACTTCTATTACATTGTTCTGTACGCTTATATTTCATACCACATGTAAGATGGTTAAAGACTAAAATCCATGAAACTTGGAAGCTTAATACGAAAAGCTAAATACGAACATAAACCAGCTTGCTCTCCTTGTTAAGTCAATATCAGTTATATCACGAAATTTAAAATGAACCAGTTGTGTAAAGGAAAATGTTTTATTTATAAGCAATGGGAGGAACTCTCTTTACTCCAGGGCTTTTGGTGAATCTTAGTTGAATAAAACATTGTGATATTGAATCACTTTTGTAGATCATCAGTTTTAAGTGACTTCCCTTCTGTCTTGTCTTGTCTTTGTTTCTTGTTTCTTCTGTCTTATTGTCATTTCCACACACACACACACACACACACTGAATCACAAACACACCATGACATATAAAAACATTTTTTAAAAAGTGAATATAAAATGGTTATTATCTTTGTAGATTATTTATATATTATGACACTATTTAAAAATAAAAGGCAATGTCATTTGAAAATAAGGTGCTCACGTTCCCTGAGCCCCCCGAGGAAACGTCATAATATAAGCCTAAATTAAACATTAAAAGAAGCGAATTGTCACATTTGAGAAAAAGGAACCCTTAAATGTTTTTGGAATATACAAGTAGCCTACTCCAGTGATTTAGCATTTCACTTACATGTGCAGAATAAACTGAGCAAGTTACCTACCAAGCTGAATAACTAGCACGGCAATTTGGGGCTTAGATTATTATTTAGCATCAAAGTGAGGAGCCGGTGTTAGCCTTGTTAGCTAGCTCCTGTTGGCCAGAGTGGACAAAGAGAAAGACGGCCTATCCTTTTCTCTTCGCAGGGTTTTGTGTGTTTCTCTGAGGAACAAATTCAGATGCTGAAGAGAAAACTTAACGGCGATGCCCAGTTTACTGCCAGCCAACAGTCCAGCCTAGCTAGTTTATTTGGCTAGGTCACTTTCAGCTACGTAACTTAAATGGTAAGTCCACCAATTTTAAAGTGTGGTTACTTGGTAGGAACAACTGCATATGTGAAGGAAAAAAAAGTAGTATTAAGTGTTTTTCTTAGTGTTGTATTGTAGGCAACTGGACCTTTTTCAGTTCCTTAAGGTCGTAGGCAGATAACTTGTCCATGACATGGGTGACTGAGAGCCTTCATCAACACACAAAATGTTTTTTGGCTCCAGAGAAAAACTGCATTTAATCTGATAAATTCCTTCCAGGGATGTTTGCAGTTGCATCGTGGGTAATGTAGGCACCAGAGTTGAAAAGGATGAGGAATGCATGAAATAAAGAAGCTGCTGTGTGTGGTTCTGCTGTGTCAACTTGCATCATGTGTGTGTAAGCAGCCCATGACGAGTTGAATCCAACTTGGTGCCTTTATCATTACCCACAATGCAACAACCACTGAGTGACATCACTGGAGGTAATTTACCAGATTGCATGCAGCTTCTGGAGCAACAACGGACTTTATACAAGTTTATACTATACTTTTTAAAACTGAAACACTAATGAAATAATAATAAACTCCAACAAAACAATTTTCTGATTAAATAAATTATCAATCATATTCTATTCTAATAAATAACCAGTGGTGTTTAAGGATTAAAATATATATATATATTTCAGAAGATATTTCTGCTCAATTTATTAACATAGCGTTATTTGTTATTTATGAAATTCTTTAATACTAATGTGGAGAACTAAAATCTCAGCCTGATCATGCGCAGTGCCCTCCGCTCCACCAGGGGGCAGCGCTGAGGCCGTGCTCTTGTTGTTTGACTCCAGTGATTTTTTTTTTTTATCAGGCTGCCAGAGAAACAGGAGTAAACCACCAGCAGAGTGTGTGTGTGTGAGTGGATGTGTGTGGATGTGTGTGAGTACGCCATAGGATTTAATATTACCAGTAAACTGCTCGTTATTCCGAGTAAAGATGCATCCGGTCCAGGTTTGGATCCCGTCGTTCCGCTCGGAAAACAACTCGATCGAGAAAGGATACACGGTAAGCTGCTCAGGAATAACCTCTGTGTGTCTGTCGTCTGTCTGCTGCTGTCATCAGTTTCTCATTTTAACTCCAGAGGCATTTCTGTGTCCTCTGAACAGAACCAAAAAAAAAAAATTCAAACTACGTGACGTTTAACATCAAGCGGGTCGTTTTGTTGGCTGTCTTGTCTGTTTGGTTATCAGCTGTTCCGACGCCTCAGATCAGCCTTGAACGCACCCTGTTTTCTGACACTGCAAACATTTCGCTGATCAAATAAATCGATCAAAGGATGATTTTCAGAGAGCCGAAACTTGTGACAAGACAGGGAAAAGTTTTGATTCGAAACTGTGGGTTTTAATTCAGCGTCTCGTATTTATCTCATTAAAGCCACTGGGCATGTGCACCAGTGGGTCAGAGGGTCTCCAGCTGTCTCACACTAATAAACACTGATTTCTTGATTTGAACATCATCCATTTGATATGGGACCTCACAGTAAGTGTTAATGAGCCTGTTAAGCTATATTTCCTCCCATAAATTTCCATCTGTAGGGGTAGACCAGCTAATTGGTGTTGAAATGAAACACAGACTTTTAGGTCAGCCAACCTCTAAAAACACGAGCCTACCTTTCTCATAATGTTTTCAGTAGCCGCTTGGTTTGACCCTAATTTGAACAACTTCAGTGGCTTTATTTGTTTAGCTTGAGCTATTCAATTACATAGGATAAACAATAGGAATAACTAACTAACTCCATCAGATCTGGATTTTGACTAGGATTCACATCAAATTGCATTTACTCATAAATACTAGAAAGTTAAATAAGGCTAATGATCCAGACATAACAATAATACATAACATAACCCTAACCGACCAGCAGACGCAGGTGAAAACATTACCTCCTCAGGGAGGTAACAAGCTGAGTTTTAGTTAAACTAAAATAAAAAATACATTTTTCTGGTTGTTAGGACATAAAATGATAAACAAGCACGTCTTTCAAACTTCCAGATTTCAAAGCAGACTTTCTGTCATTCATTACTCCAAATGCCTTTACTTCCATTTAGGGACCCTGCTGATACAGACGTCTGACCTGAGCTCAGTGCCCTCTTTCCCCCAAATGTTAAAGGATTTGTTCAAAAGTTTTTGGAGATACACTTACTGCTCTCTTGACGTCATGACAACTCTTTCTTGCTCTTTCCAATCTTTAGGCTACGATACGTAAACCAACTTCTGACATCAGTTTCATATTCATATATGTTTAAATATTTCTTTTAAATTCTATATTTCTTACAAATAAACTGAGTTGGCAACCTGCTGTGACTGAATGAATGTAACAGATAGTGGAAACACTGAATTTCTACAATGATATTTACAAATTAAGAAAAACTAAAGGAAAACAACCATTTAATGTAGTTTGTTGATGTCAAAGCAGATGAAAAAACTCCCTGAACTGTTCCAGGATTTGTAAATGATTGGCCTACGTGTTTGCTCTCCGTCATGGGGAGATGAAGTATGTGTTTATGTTGCCTGTCCAGAGTTGCATTAACATCGCTGCCATCATTAATGAGTGGATTTCCTCTTTTCTGAAATGCTGCCCGAGTACGTCAGTGTTTATGCAGCATCTGCAACTTTGACGGAAGAACTCGGCTGACAGAGGGAAGTCTGTTTAGGGACGTTAACTTCAACTGTGTGAGAAGCTTTCACTTATAGAGGAGCCAGATGTTTCCTGTCGGTAACTAGCTGACATAAAGACTTTAACTGACCGCTCCAGTCACTGGGAGGGGACGAGTGTGGCCGATGAGCTGTGCTGATAAATCATGATTCTGTCAACTGACTCTCCACAACAGAATTCACTCCTTTTTCCCCAGAGTCGGGCTGACTGTCTTCCTTTCTTTCAGGTGTTCAGGATTGACGTGTTGATGAACGGCAGACAGCACACGGTCGAGAAGCGCTACAGCGAATTCCACACTTTGCACAAAATGGTGAGATTTGGTGCGAGACCCCGGTTTACAATCATTTATTTCCTCCTTTCTCACGAGTTCAGAATTAGTGTTCAAGTCTGTAATCTTTGGTGAATTGAAATCTAGTAGTTTACAGACAAATCTCTGTAAAAAATTAATTGACAGCCGATTAAAATAAATCAATATGAGCTTTCACTCTGGTCATCATTAACTGGATCCATTTGGACAAGACAAAAAAAAAATACAGACATTAATTGATAATTAAAACCATGGTTTCAGGTCTGATTGGATTAGAGTGTGCGTCACAAAACATGAAAAGGAAGCAAACACATTGTGAATGGGCTCTGTTCTGGTTGGCGGTTGACCGCATTCACGTGTTAGTTCCTCTTCCCGGACTTGCTCAATAATCCACCGTTTATTTGATGTGAACTCCTGATGTGACTTTTAGTCATGCTAGCAGCATTGCTCTATTTCAATATCTCAGCATTCACAGGAGGATATTCGTGGTGCCCAGTGGATGAACCTTAATGACATTAGTGACCCCCTGACTTCCACAGACTTTTACTTTAGTGGCCCAAAACCAAAAAGTAATGGTGTGCCACAAGCCTCTCTGTGCTCTGTCGCTCTGCCCACTGTTGTTGTATTATGCACAATTATTATTAACATATTTTATCTTTCTTTGCTAGAAACATCTGGCAGGCCAACTAGAAGCTTATGGCAGGCCAATGAAACCCCAGTTATTTCCAAGCAAAATCGTCAAACATTTTCTGGTTCCAGCTTCAGCTTTGGACTGTTGGTTTGACAAAAGAATCCATCTGAAGACGTCACTTTTCGATCTGGGATTTTGTGATGAGAATTTATCACAATTTTTTGACATCTTCTAGACTAAACAGTCGATCAGTTCATTGTGAAAATGAACCTTAGCATGCTACCACGCCACAGTAGGATGTGTTAGCATTGAGCTCAAAGCACCAGTGTGCCTAAGTACGGCCTGTCTTACCTGATCTGTCGTGTTTATTATCTAATGGTGTATTTTAATCCCTGCAGCTAAAGAAGAGCATAAAGCCGCCTGAGATGCCTTCCAAACATGTCAGAAACTGGGTTCCCAAAGTCCTGGAGCAGAGGAGGCATGGTCTGGAGCTCTACCTGCAGGTACTGTGACACACCTTCACTCTCCACACTCTTCACTTCAGATAAAGAAACTTAAGCATTTCTCCATGTATATAAAGTCAGTGTCCTGTCTGCTTTTACCAAATACAAATTGTGTCTAACCCAAATTAAACAGACAAACTGCAGTACAGATGTAGGGAGGCTAAACAAACTCAAACCGCTCACCAGAGAAAAGGTCACGCGGGTCACTTCAGTTGTGTACGGCCGCGCCGTGTGCACCTTGTAATTTGCTTTTGTTTTGTCTGTTTTGTCAGACTATAATTATGGAAAATGGAGTCCTTCCAAAGATATTCCTGGATTTCCTGAATATCCGCCATTTTCCTTCAGTGCCAAAAACAGAAAGCTGTGGGTGAGTTGAAACTGAAGGTTTTCTATGAAGTAAAAGAGCAAATGTGGCATGTTTTCTTTGTTGTTTCTTTTTTCTTTTTTTCAATCCGTGGGCGAGTTTGTTCCCAGACTGCTGAAAGGCTATGTGGCCTAACTTCTGTTTTTCTGCTCTCAGGTCATTCGATACAGAATCAGAGGGATCGAGGTGAGTCGTTTTGTTTTGAAACAACTGGGTGAAAGAGATTCTTTGTTCTGCACCATTTTTGTGTCACTGTTTGCCCTGCATTGAACTTCACCCCACACGTCAGTGACGCCACCCACCCACCAACATTTCTCCGTCCTGTTAATTTGAATGCAGCCTGTAGCCGCCCAAAAACCGTCTCACTTCTCCTTTTTGGACTCTCCTCAGTAAACTTTCGCACCAGCCGGTCCTGCTGTTTCTGAGGGACCCGTACCTGCTGCCCCCTGCGAACGGTGAGTACAGGACACGTCTGCGTAGCGTCACAAAATATATCCAAATTCAGCCCAATATATTGTTCTTGTAGCATAGTTGAAAAGATTTGTTATTAATTCAGCATGAATTGGTAATTGCTAAACCTCAGAAGGTCTCATTTTTCATGTGACGTTACAATCCGCTCACAAATGGCCAATAAAAAAGCCATCAAAACATGTGAATTGCTACAGATTGTTACATAGAGCCCCTTTAAGGCCAGACACTACAGGTAGAAAGGCTAAAAATGACACGTATCACATCCCCAGTTGATTATTTATGTGTTTGCACTTAAATGTGTCTAAAAGAAGACATGCAAAATAGCCAAAATCTCAAAATTGACCGCCGCATGAAAAAAAACAGTTTCCCCTCAAAAACCTTCTTTTCTTCTTCACTTTCAGATACATTTTCAAATGTTGTGATCGAAGGCGTGATACATGGAGTTTTCTACCCGGACCTTCAACCGAGGTAGAGCTGCAGAGCTGAAGCCGAGGGCACGTCAGTACGAAACGGGCGCTTCATATATATATATTATTTTTTTGGCACCATTTTAGGTGTGCATCAAGAAGAACATAACATGTTACACACTGAGCCTCATTTACATTTTCCAAAGCATAAAACAAACAAAAAAGGAGGGGAAAAAAAGGGATGCCCTAATAGAGCACTGGCACGTCATTTTTAAAAAGCAACCATTAGTATTACACCCACTAACCTCCGCACCAGCTGTGCTTTAAATAAACAATACTGACCCACATTTCAGTGGATTTGAATCCCACTTGTGTGCAATAAATTGTAATAACATGTGAAAGAGTTTGGCTGGGCAGCGACGGATGTTTCCAGGCATCAGATTCAAAAGAATGAGATGATTATAATCTTCAGAAGTGAAATCATCACAATACATTAACTTGTGTTATCCTTCTTTCTGAGGAAAGTAACAGGTGAAGAAAACAAACAGGAGATACAAATAAGGGGCAGATGAAAGTAGGGGTGCTGAAGTGTTTGTTGTTGTTTTTTTTGAGAGAGTTTTTAGTAAGCAGGAAGTTTTTGAATGGCCGCTACATAATGACAGGCCTGCGTGCACAGAGCACAGGGCTGGAGCGTGGTGCTGGAACACGACCTGCCAACAGGGAGCTGCCACTCCCTCTGCAGCGCCGGCACTGTGGCTCCTCATCGAGCCATGTGAGGGAGAGCCGCGTCCGAGGCTGCATTCTGGTGGAGTTGACAGATACGTGCCACATGCTGGGGTGGAGATGATTTGAGCTGTTGGATGTGGCAGTGAGGTGGATTTTTTTTCTTTTTAAATTGAGCATCAGGTGTGTGTGTGAAGGGGTAGTGCAGTGTTTTAAAGTGGTGCTAGTGGAGAGCTACTGGACGAGCAGCTCAGAGGTTTTGGGCACAAAGCTATGATGAAATGTTCTGTTTTATGTCTTGAATATTCTGGACGTACGTGGTCCCCCCCCTTCTCTGATCGCTCGCTCCTCTCCAAACATTTTCCCATCTGACACGGTGAATTAAGGCTTTCCGATGGGTTTGAATGAAGTGTTTTTTATGACGATAAAATTACTGTTTCGGCAAGAAGAGAGGAACAGCAGCTTTTTCTGGTTAATGAGAGGTCTGACTCTGTGGGAATCCTTTCCATAATGTTGTCAGACACTTAAAAATAACAGTCCGAGTCAGTGGCAGAACCAAGCACTTTGATGGTGAGCAGTTGCCCGAAGGGATTACATCGCGGCCCAGTTCACAGGTGCAGGCTGCCACGCTCTCACTCAAAACTGGACCAATTTCAAAAAGTGTTACTGGTTCCCTTAAACCTGCCGCCTACACGACCCACAATGCAATTTGACCATCAACAGTTTGGTCATGCATCCAGCCTCATGCTGAGACGTGGAGCAGCCTACAGATGAGTGGTGACCTCACTCCTGTCGAACTCCACACAGCCTGATTTTACTTTATTTTCCAAGTCGAAGTCTTTAGCTCCACCTGGCACTGACTTGAGTGACTTGAGGCAATTTATCAGATTTCGCACAGCTCCCTCTGGAGCCACAACGAACTTTATACAGTGTATTTTTACGTGTGCAGAAGACCTGTAAACAGACTCTGAAGTGTGAGATAAGGATTTGGGAGAACTTTGTTTTGGCCTGTTTGAACAGATCACAAGATTTAAACCCTACACAACAAGTACCACATTTGGAAATGGCTCCAGTCATTATTAAAATATTGTCGACTCTAATTATTTTATCACCATTAAATTAAAGCAGAAACCCATCTCACTACATCATGTGATTAATCATGTTTGATTTGCGTACACTAGCGGGAGTAAAAGGCTTCTGATAACACTTCTTAAAGGCCAGTATCTAACACTAATACAGTCACGCTACATTTACAGTTGAATTTACACTTAATATAGAAGGGCAGTTTTTCACTTGAGGTGATTTAGAGGCTTAGTCACCCGTCACGTGAAGGGATGCAACGTGTGTTTTTTGTTTCGCCGAGCATTTGTAAAAACAGAGATTGTGACTTGAGAGATTTAGAACCAGTAGAGCACTGTGCAATACGACGCAAGATACAAATTGTCTTTTTCTGTTGACCTGCAAACCATCACTTGAAATGACTCATAGCTTTTTTGTGAAATGTCGCTCGTCACTTCTCGGGCAGCAGTTGGTGACGCAACACTCCATATGTGACTGGACCTTCACTACAGCACAGTGACGACATATTTATAACGAATGAAATGAATCCTGAGCGATTAACCTCGACTAAACTGATCATGATTTTGTTTTAACAAAGTAAATCATTTCATAGAGATCCATCTTGTAGATTTGTATGTATTTATATTCGTGTAACATTGTACTGTCTGTTTGTGCTCTGTGTGAAAAGTCTCATTTAATGTGCCATAATGTCAAACTACAGTGAACACTGGAATTCAACTGTAGCACTTTAAGATGGACGCTATGTAAAATACTGACACCAATAAAATTCATTATTTCCACAAACCTTGAGTTGATTTTTAATTCATATCAGATTTGTTGAATTCACCAGCTCTTTATTAAAAAAGTGACTAGAAATGGCCGTCAACTGAACGAGCTCAAAAAAGTTTTGTGTTTCTGTCGGTTCCTCTCACATTACAGGGTTAGCATAAAGGTTCAGGGAAGTGTATACCTTAATACAAATCTTCACATGTTGTACAGTATATTTGGAAATGTGCTTCATTGGAATTAGAGAAAATTCCATTAATCAACCATCTTTCTGATTCTGTTCATGTCAGTATATTCCACGAAAGCTGTCCCTTTGAAACCGTTCAGTAATTCTCTCATTGGCTGCACATTTTAATTAAAGAGCAAAGGAGCATTCTAGGTGCAATATGTAAGCATTTTAGCTGAAACTGATAGAAAAAAAATGAACTAAAATTATCAACAGAATGTGAAGAAATAACAGTTTTTACATTATGATGTATATCCATTGAAGTTAGCAAGCTAACCAGCTAGCCCTGGTCTGTCCTGGTCCAGGGCTCCTGCTAGCTCAAGCTAACTAGCCAAAGGCAGCTACAGTTAGCATCAGTAAGCTGTTACCCTGCTGATATGCTGCCCCCCCCCCATTTGTTTAGAATGTGATACAACAGCTGGTTCATTCTTACATATTGCACCTTCAGAGTGTAATAGTTTAGCATATTTAGAATATGATCTTCATCGTCATGTCACTCAGCCATTACTGCAATTACAAAAATCTTAAGCAAAATTGTAAATGTAATCTTGCACAGCAAAGCAGTGTGAATCTGTTTACATACAGTTTTCTGGTTTTGCTGCAGCGTAAACAGTCACATGAATTCGGATTCGTAAACAAAAGCTATCAAAAAGATAACGACTTATCACTTGGAATTAATCCGAAATGCCCAGAAGCGTAAAAATTTTTTAAAATCCTTTGATTTGTGGGCAGCGATGTCCCAGTAACAGTCCAGTAGTAAAAACACATCTGTCTGGAATGTGTGATCCAGCAACTGCAGGCAAATTCAACAGAGTATTTTGGTCCTGACAGAAGCTTTATAGTTCTCCATGACCGACTTCGTCTTTCAGCCGTTCTTCCTGGCTGCCATCTGCCTGAGGTGCCTTCATGTTGGCGAAGGCAACTTCTCTTGTCAGCTGTTCGAGAGGGGGGAGACCCACCGCCAGGTTTCTCAAAGCTATGGCTGTCATCAAGAATCTAAAGGAAGGAAAGTTCATGAGACACAGGGCATTCACTTTCAAGAATCTAGTGCATGTGACTGTGCCGTTAGAGGTCAACACTCACCCCCTGCGTATCGTGTAGTACTTTTTCACTGCAAAACGCTCAAAGCGCTCCACCGCGCCGGCCTCCCTGCGCTTCTTCACCTCCTTCATGCGGCGCTGCCTCTTCAGGAACAGCTGCACGATCGGGTCGGTGGCGTTGACCTCCTCACCTTCTGCAGCGACAAGAGGCTGCAGCTCGGGAGGAAGCGGCTCGGTTTCTGTGGGATGAGAAGGTCCAGTCAGCATCTGACGAATTTTCAGCCTTTCACATGTTTAGTAAGAGCTGCTTAGCAATCAGACACTTAAGGTTATTTTGATACAGCTGACACTCGAAAAATGCTGATTTTACTCATCGTTTTCACTGAAATACAAGCCTCGACATAAGCAGCCACGTGTACGATACGTTTGTTCCACTATTAAATGTTGCCCTTCATGGCTTCACCTGTCCCATTGCGAGCGCGCTCTTGGATCTCAAGCAGCTTGGTGAAGTTCTCCTGCAGCGCCGCCTCTGTGGTGTTGACGTAGACGTACATGTAGCACGAAGGGTCCTCAGACACGGTGTACACCTTATGGTAAGCCCCAGCAGGCACCTAAACACATACGCTTAAAGTTAAATGCCCGAGTGTGACCAGGTTAAACGATATACTGATAACGCTGGTGATGGTGTGTTGCTGTACCTTTATCTGCTCACCAGGCTGAACAGTGTAGTTCTTCTTCTCCTCCACTACCTCGACATTCAGTTTGCCCTGCAGCACGTGGATGCTGGTGTTGCCCAGATCTTCACTTACAAAGTTTTCTAAGTGGAGACCTAATAGGTAAACATATAGTCAGTCAACGGTTATCAAAACAACAATCGTCATTTTCCATCTAAATGAGACGAGATGAAGAGATTTTTTTAAACCTGGGAAATCAGCTATGAAGACGATCTCAGTCTGATTGTCCAAACTGCCCTCGATCTCCTGGAACTTGGTCCTCCAGGGTGAGAGGTCCACGAGCAGAGGCATCAGCCACGGGTTTGGTTTGAAAGGCGACCAATCAGCTGTCACAATGTCCACGCGGGGATCAAAGATCCTTTGAGAAAAGTCAAAAGCAAATTTAAAAAAAACACCCTCTCACTCTTAGTTTCATAATATTATTCCATAATTAAACATCTTAATTAATACAGTTAGAGGCTCTCATACCTTTGCTGGAAGCGTTCATTGATGGACACCCAGATGTCAAAGTAGATTTCAGGTTCAGAGATGTTATAGCGGGGCAGGAGCTGACTGAGGCACGTGGCGTACTGCTTCAGCATGTCGCCGTGGTCTTTCCAGCGTCGGCTTTGTGTGAACACCTTCGATATAAAGTTTATAAAAGTGAAGAGAGTATAACAATCTCAAAGGGCATTTCTGGAAGTAAAAGGCTATTTTAAGTCATTTAAAATCTTCCTGTCAAAATGTCTTATTTTCTAAGTCAACTGTTATTTTTCTCAATCACTTGCATGTGCCAACATGTTAACATTTGATGTGTGTACCATTACTAGAGTTAATATGATGCTCACATACTGTGTGTCTGACAGTGTTTTCCTTGTAACTCACCCCTGGGTTCAGATATCCGATGTCTCCAGTTTGTCCATCTTTGTAGGTGATCTTGACATGCTGGTGGCTGCGGGAGTGAACCATCATGTCCCACGAGTAGCCGTACAAGCCATTGGTCCAGTTGTTGTAACCCTGCACAGAAACTGATTATTAGGAGGAACTTGTTGTTTTTCCATTGCAGAGACCAGGGACTAAATTAAGTTGAGTTAGAGGTTGCAGCGTTCCACATTTCTGATTGGTTGAGTATTTGGAGAATGTTAGTTTAGCCACCGTTTCCAAAAATCTGCAGCCACAAACCAGTTAGATTAATGTTCATTGTGCTTTCTTGAAAAACAGCACCTGGGACTGAAAGTTTTGTGTACTTTGATTAGAAATGTTGCCACACTTTCACCGGTTTCTATTTAACCAAGACTTCACAGAGAAAAGTTCGGAACGAAGAAGAGTAAAACACAAAGTGTTCCTATCAGAGGCTGCGTGATGAGTATCTACTTCTTTCAACACAAATCTGAGCTGTTGTTTGCTGTGGACCAACGACTGTTGACTCTGATTGAGCAACTCCCAGCGTGCTGACTCAGAGAGGGTTTAAAAGGCTTAAAGGTGCGGTGTGTAGGATTTAGAGGGATTTAGGGGAAGATATGCAATCTAATATTCATAATTGTGTTTTCATTATACCACTTTAACAACAAAATAAATGTGTATATACAGGTTTCTTAAACATGGGTAGGCCTTCTAAAAATAAGTGTTTAAGATGAGGTTGCACTTCTGCTTTTTTTTTTTCTTTTGTGTGTCACGTTCGTCATCACGAATGCGCCGGAAAAGCAGGGAACATTATAGGGCAGCGGATAGTTTACCTCATCACATTCAGAAAACGTTTAACTTTTTTTGATACGTTTTAAAAAACAATAATGTGATTCAAACACATCTTTTGCCGAGGAATGAGACACTTCGCTTCTTGCTCATCTCGGTTGAGCGTTGCACGTGCGCGGTGCCGATCAGGCAGCCGAAGGGGCTCAGTCACGGAAGCCACTCACAACTATTTTAGTCTCTCTTTCAAAGATAGCACAGATTGAATGATGTTCAAGCTGCTTGACAGAGACGGATGGAAAGATATGAACAAACTAGCGGCCTTGACTTCAACACACGTCATATCATCTCACCTGAATGGGGCTAAAACTATAGGAGAGGGTGAGGCCACCAACACAATCAGTTGGTTTTAACATGTGATCTCACCACTAGATACCACCTTTACGTTCAATCTTAAAAAAACAGAATTTCTCTTTGTAGAATAAAATTACATTAT
>CAEMYA010000179.1:6558339-6576619 GCA_903131615.1 Diplodus sargus | reverse complement strand
CCATTAGCTATTACCTCTCCTCTGGTAATGCTGGGACACTGACACGAGCTTGTATGTACAATCCACCAACACATTAAAATCATGTTGACATTGGCCATATCATCTGCATGCTGTGTAACTCAGTGATGTGTTAGGGAAACTGTTTTGTATCTATGTATTGAGTGTTCAGGCACATTCAGAGTTGGCGACGTAAATATCACAGTGGCCAGGAAGGAGTAGGCCACGCTTTGCCTTCAGAGCAGCTTCACACTTTGGACCTCTGCCATGAACTGTCTGCACTGCGATGTCGGACCATTTCTTAAAACGGAAAACCTTGAAGAGTTTGGGGACGCTGAAAATTCGCTTTGACCTCTTCAGAACTTTAAATAACAGCAGCACGGTGTTCAGATCTGGTGATTGTGAAGAACATGGAACCTCACGAGGGAACATATACCGGCTTGTACGGTGTGCTCTATGTCCGTTACTCGTTCTGACCTCATGTGCATGGACTTTGGGGTGATGGTCAGAGGTGTGGCCCTTCGTGGACGTGTTTTCCACTCAAGGTGTAAATGGCACACAAAGCAGCGCCTGTTTTTTGTACTGACTTGAATCGACTGGCTCTGTGTAGGAAGGAAAACACCACATACATTAGCAGTGTCATAAAGAGTCTCGACTACCAAACACATATTTTACATGGCCCGTTGTGGCTGAAACCAAAAGGAAAAGGCACTGTACAATCTCAGCCAAAAGCTGTCAAGTCTCATTTGTAGTCTTAAACAACAACTGCTGCTGTTTGAATATCAGCTGATAGCGTTTCAGTGTTATACCTGCTACCACGCACCACCTGTACTCCGTTTAAATCACATTCATTTCTACTATGTAGCAGCTTCTGTTAAAGCATAGCCCCTCACAGATTGTACTCATTATCAACTCTGGACTTTGTAAAATAACATTATCTGCAAAATTACATTTATAAAACCTAATAAAAAAAAAATGCTTCACTTGATACAAGTGAACTAGTGAAGCCCAGGTAACCATACTCGGTCTTTGTGGGTTAGCCTCGTTCACATAGTTTACAGTTCGATCACTGACACCAGCTCTCTGATGATGAAACACACAGAAATGTTGTTACAATTTAGATCTTGGGAATATCTGCAGTATTTACCAGCTACACTGTCAAATATCTTTCTACTGGTGTTTTTAAGAGCAATTTGTTACCTCATGGTGCAAAAGAATTGTGCTGGTTTTCAGCGGACTGTCTCGTCAGTATCGCTCGCCTGTAAAGCTGCAACTGTAACTGTCATTAAGTTCAAAGTTAAAAGGTGTTTTTTTTGTTGTTTGGCATGTATTTATTTTTTACTTCATTTGTATTTGTATGGATTTATTTTTGCAAAAGAAAATGTGTATACGATTCTCGACAGCCAATAAACTGCCCATTCACTTGGGCTGTGGTGCTATCACGTGATCTTTTTTTTCCAACGTAGCTGTTTCCTCCAGCTGCAGTTATTCGTGTATTTATGCTTCTATAGATCTTATGAAAGTTACTCTTGATAAATATAGATTGTGTCTACTGCTAAAATCTCTACTTGTACTCCAGGATATTGTGTCCTTTGGTGCTCCTTACCTTGATACCACTATGCTGAAGCTACATCACTGAACACAGTAACATGTAGTTTAATTCATGGTCTGTTTAATCCCACATAAAATAGCTCTCAGACTACTCTCACCACTCATAGTGATCACTTTGTTGTGATGACTCATCCTGTACTTATTGCTCCTTTGCTGATGTACCATTTTCATTTATCAGATATTCACTGAAAAACCACAACAAACCCACACAACAAATTTTCTGCAAAAATGGTCCCAATTCAAGAAAAATCTGCTGATCTTAATCAGGATTTAAACAGGTTCAATGAAGCTAGCAATCATCCCCAGGCGGACTGTCTGACAAGCTGCTGAATTAGTTATAAACGGAGCACATGCACAAAAGATACATTTATAATCTAAACTTCACAAATGTCAACGAACATGCCAACGTTAGGCCTTTTTTTTTTTAATAGCATCTTGGTTGACATGGACAGAATAAATTGGTGAAATTGAGATTTCTCTACTGTGTCCTCGCGGCTGCTTTTATCATGACTCCCTCGACCGTCACTGTCCGTCACTTGTTCTACATTTACAGTAAATGATGTCAAGGACCTAAAGCAAGAATTTAGTCATTTGAGTTCTGTCGTATTATCACAAATCCCAGTTAATCCTATAGACAGAACTATTCTTTTTATTTCTCAGACTTTAATATTGTGTGATTCTTCATAACTTTTCTTTTACCTTAGAACAGCTTCAAAATCATTTTGATGGTTCAGTGTCTTGTAGAGGGATGAATGGTGTCTCTGTCTCAGACACTCGGCCCCCCATCACTTGTTTCTGCAGTATGTAACTTCAGTGAGAGGGCTGGATCTCAGCGTTACATGTTTACTTCAAGATACAAGCTTTCAACACAGTTTGTATTTACCACCTACAAATTGTTGTCTGACAAATTGTGACAGACCTGGGCTTTGTATTTACAACAGAGGTGTTGCACTCAGAAACTGTATGGGGCCGCAAATCACAAAAAATATAAATTCTACATACTGTTGCTTTAAATGCTGGTCCAACATTATTACAAACATCAATTGCTTTTGAAATTCAGCAGATTAGATGCATAAATAACAGATAAGCCAACTGTTTTATTGGACATTTTCTAAATCAACATTATGAACAATTAAATGTGTGGTTTTTATAACAGAGCTGCAGTCTGCTTACTGTATCTTATGTTCACTCCTGTAGAATGTTCTCCTGCAGTTGGCTACTTGACAGTGTTGCCTTTCTTGTACCAATATTCTTTTTTTAATCATTAAAATCTGCAACAAAAGCATCACTGGCATCTGTCTTTGCCTTGTCTCAACACTTGTGAGCAGAGGGAAGCAACGCAGTCCAGAAACAGATACAACTACAGTATTTTTAATTCAGATAAACAAACGTGTCACCGTGGGAGGTCAGACAATCACAGAGCAAATCACAGTAAAATGACAAAAAAAAATAAAACGAGGGATGAGAGGGCTCATACTGGAGAAACCTAAATTAAATATGGCTGAGAGGAGCTGAATTGTATGCACATGTGAATCAGGGTGTACTGAGATCTGCACTGAGTGAGAATTTTTTTTTAAATGAACACCCAACAGACGTCATTTCTGAACTGGCATCTTGTTCACACACTGATGTATCGCTGGATTTCTATCTCGTAGCGGTTAACCAGGATCTTACAAGCCAAAACCTCTGAGCTCCCGCTCTCCAGGGAGGTCACTGTTGCTAGATTACATGCAGAATGATAACAAATCTCACAGCGAGCAGTTTTAAATCTCCACAACACCAAGATTCAGAGTCACAGCCTTTTAAAAACGTGTCAAAAACAGTGATCCATGTTGATCTTTTCATGGTGTTCCAGTCCTCTATTCCTCAGTTGTTACTGGTCACACTGGCTGAGCTGACTAACCCTGCGCTGCTGTATGCATGTGGACGGACTACAGCCGCCCATCCCTCCCCTCACTGCGGTATTGAGTCTAGATTCTCTTTGAGTCGCCGGGTCATGCTGGGGATCAGGTTAACGTGGTCGTCCACGCAGCTGCCCACGCAGCGCTCCATCATGGATCGGACAGCTGGCTCCTTGGCACCGGAGTCAAACAGATCCTTGGCTTTGTCATTGCAGTGCATTGTGCATCTGGTGAGGCGGTCCTGAGGGGCAGAGAGGACAGGAAACACGGTTTAGAGTTAGTGAAAACTCACAGAGAGAAGTTCCAGATGGCAGGCTGAGAGATTTGCAGGTGAAAAGGTGATTAAGCACATGGGTAGATAAACAAAAAATGTCCTTTAAGACTTAAATTGACCTTTTCTAAGTTCCAGTAAGATGGCACCAATGACATAAGTCATTAAAACACCCCGTCTGTGACCAGTTCAAATAAAAGTTTGACAAAGGAGAAGTTGTTGCACATTAAGTAACACAGGATATGTGTCCATATACATTTCTTTTTAAGTTAAAAATAAATTGATGAGTTTGATTTCCTTGTGGGAAGTTTGCTTTTTCATAGAATTGTTTTGTTTCTGGGGAAGTTCTGTGTTTCACAAAAGGCTTTTTTCCCAAGAATTACAGCTCATATGTTGTTGCAAATGTTGCAATAGAAGTATAGTACTATAGTAGTAGTACAGGAATACTTGAGTGCAAGTTAAGAGGAAAACATGGGTTATTATGAGACAGACTACACAAAACAGAGCTACGCTCATCTTCTCTTGTTCAGTAACAGTTAACACAGAACGGCCGACAAGATTTGAACTTTAGACGTGACATGAGAGGTGTGTTACTTTACAAATGCCGTTGTATTCAACTTGATACGCAGTTTATTGCTTTGATTCTATTGCTGCAAATCTAAAAGGTACTTGCTTCTTAGAGATAGTGAAGCTTTGGTTGAAATGAAAAGAATTGAGCTGAATTATTACTGCTAAAGTCAACTAAAAGCAACAGTATGTATCTGTTTTACCTTAAAAGAACAGCTTCTAAATCATGTTGATGGTAGAGTGTCTTGTAATAAAGTACAGAGTGTCTCTGTCTCAGCCACTCGGCCCCTCCATCACATTTCTGCACTATGCAACTTCAGTGAGAGGGTAAGATCACAGCCTTACATACGTGTTTACTTCAACATAAGCTTTTCAACACTTCTTATCGTGACGTAATGAGTTTTGTTCTTAGTTAGCACCTACATTACGTCTGACACATTTTTGCAGATCTGTGGTTTGTATTGACGACAGTGGTGTTGCACCCAGAAGCTGTGGAGGGGAGCCAAATCGCACAAAAGGACCATTTCTACATACTGTTGCTTTAAATACTGACTTTAAATTAAATTTCTCAGATAAGAGGCAAAATCGTTGCAATAACAGGATTACATTTTCTTAAGTCATCTTCGTAACAAGTTGCTGTTTAAAAAGCACTTCAGTTACTTCCACCTGCTGCAGGACTGGGGAGGCACTGCCCACTTGGCCTCGTTCGACCTCCCCATGACCCCACACAGTCAGAGGGCATTAGAAGCCTTAAGTTCAATGCCTGTATGCTTTCTGTTTCTTTTTCATAGATTAGATGTGGTTTTGTAAAGATGCGCAATTAAATTCCTATATGAACTGGTCATGGAAATGACAAGGAGCTGATACAGGATTATTACCTTTCTTGAGGCCTGCCTTGAGACTAGTGTGAAAAAGGAGGCTTATTATTTCATCTTTAATAGTGCCTAAATCTGGCATAAAGAGGGTTCACCCGACCATGGTCTATGACATGTTTGATTACGGTAATGACACCACCTCTGTTACAAATTAACCACTGACATGCTGGAGCTGCTGTTACATGTGACCTGACAGCCTGAAGACACACAGGTAGACA
This sequence comes from Diplodus sargus, assembly GCA_903131615.1. Classification (NCBI taxonomy): domain Eukaryota; kingdom Metazoa; phylum Chordata; class Actinopteri; order Spariformes; family Sparidae; genus Diplodus; species Diplodus sargus. Next base: position 6,571,179 of record CAEMYA010000179.1, on the reverse strand, counting down.
GAGTGTGCACAGTGGATAATCATGTCCCTCACCTGAAACTTCTCCAGCTCTGAAGTGACCAGTCCCTGCGCCTGGGCCAGAGGAGTGTGACACCTCTCGATGCACTGATGCACCTGAGACATGGAGTCCGAGGGGCGATCACAGCACTGTGCACTGCAGCTGAACATGCGACCCTGCAGGGAGACGCACAGATTATCAGACACGTGAGACTGCACGGATCAGACTGGTGGAAACAAAGCACTACATGCACGCCTCCATGTCTACACATACCTGCATTTTACGGATGTGGTCCCTCTCCAGGCTTTGGACCATTGATTCCACCTCATTCTGCATGCGTGCCTGGTGAGCCTCTGCCATCTCTGTTCGCCCCGTAAAGTTTTCACCGATGTTCGAGACGAGTTTATCAAATAATCCGGACCGGACTGGCTCTACCTGCGGCGCCCACGGCCAAACTATCGCCAAGCGGCTTTACTATGTAATTTGATAATAACTAAGGTCACCTCCATTCAAGCATGGTCCAACAAGAGAAGAGGATTACACCACTTCCGGTTTACTTCCGCAATCGGGTTTATGAAAAAACCCTCTTCCGCTTTGCGTGAGCACACTTCAAAATAAAGTCTCCACCAGAGTGGAAACAAACATGATGTAATGAATTGTCACAGCCACACTGTTTATTTTCACGATTTTAAATCGAGTGCTCCAATATGTATTTATATTTTCGCGAGAAATGACAGAGGGGGCTGAAACATTTTGTTTAGTAACTTCCTTAGATGTCCACGAATTTTTCAAAATAAAAGACAATTTATGGGGGAAAAAACTGAGTAACTGAGCTGAGAAATATAACAAATGTCCTGGTACTACTAGCCCATGTCATGCTGTGGGGGGCATTTTGCTGGAGTGGTTTAGCTCCACACACACAAATCAATGCAAAGTTTCTCTGTCTCAATTGGAATGATCTCTTCCTTGTTGGCAATACCTCCATCCACAGGGCACAAGCGGTCACTGAATGGCTAGACGGCTATGAAAATATTGTGAATTATCAGTCCATCGACTTGTAGAATGAATGCGAGGTCTCACTGAAGCTTGGGACACTTCAATGATTTTTCCTTTGATCCATCAACCACCTGGACATCTTTTTATGCAGATGATAGAATCTTATTAAGCTCTTCTCTATCTCAAGCCATGTCTGAATAACAAGTTAAAGAGACAATAGACCAGATCTCAGGACAGGCAAAAGCCGACGGGCAAATATTGAGATATTGAAATATTGCCTGCCTGGATTTGCACCATAATACTCCAATAATCATTTACATGAGGCGGGGAGTAGAGATGGAATTTTAATTCCATTTAATTTTAATTAATTAATAACAAGGTAATTTAACTTTGTTTTAGTGGAGAAGCAATATTAGACCAGGCATTACTAATAGCAGTGTAAATATGTATTCAAACATGTCTGAAGAGGAACTTTAACTTTGGACATATTTAGAGATGTTCTTTTGTGTGAATGTTGTACTGTACGTTTTAAGCCCGGCCAGAATAAATTTAGGTTATGTCTTGATTTTGAAGAAATCACCTGAATCAGTAAAAGTTATAATGACTGCAAGACAATGCAAGTTCATATAAATAAGTATAAATCCACAATGTGGAGCAGAATTTTCTTGTCTATTTGTCATCGTTACATACAAAAGTGATCAGTAAATGATTGTAATTTTCCATTCCATTAAATGGGAATTTGAGAGATTCGGTGAGGCGTGTACGTTGTAATGCTTTTATTTTGAAAGTCGAGCGTATACGCGCCCGGAAGTGTGTCTCGACATTTAGAGACGTTCACGCTCCTGGGACGATATCCAGCCGTTAAACTAGTTCGACTAGTTAGTTATTGTTGCGTCTGGCTCTCTGTTTGAGCTTTTGTTAACAGTTTAGTTTTACGTTTACACAGAGAAGAGGACGGTTCACCGAACGTCAAAGTTTAAAAGTATAAAAGCGACGTTAACTGTTTGAAGGCTACCTCTGGAGCAACAGCAGCCCTCCTGTAGAGACTTTTGAAATAGTGAGTCCACACCAGTGTCTGTACCACTTAGTATTTTTGAACTTGTGAATATTGGACAGACATGCTGCCCTTTGCTTCGGCTGTATATTAAGTTGTGCTACTATTTCCTATGTTTCTATTTACGTGCGCGTCAAGTCCTGCGAGTGTAACCTTTGACCAAGACTCATAGAGACTGTTGACCTGGAGTTACTAGCTAGCTGAAGTGATAATGGCTGTTGTTTCATCCTCCTCTACAGATGCTTCTTAGTGCAGAGGACTAACTAGAAGCCCGTCATGAATCCACACACCCTGTCACTGAGAGCGCTGCTGTTCCTGGGGCTCTGGCAGTCTGGAAGAAGAAGTCTCGCCTCAGCCCCAGAGCTGCAGGAGCAGCCCAGGAAGATAGGTAAGAAATCCCAGGAATGGATGTGAAAACAAAAAAACACACTGCAAGACCCTCCTCTATTTCTCCTCCTGTTCTTAGGCCACATTTTGAGGCACTTGAGTATTTCCTTTGTCTGCTACTTTATATTTCCTCTCCACTACATTTATTTGATAACTTTAATTACTAACGTTAGTTACTTCACATATTCACATTATTGAAGGTTTATTTGCTATTTATTGTGACGTGTTACCAATCAGATACTGGTTTTGGCAGATCATTGTGCCAAAGTAGCACATTTTTTAATGAGTTTATTTTACAGAAAATGACGGAAATTTAATCAACGATTATCGGAAAATGCTTCATATCAGCCCAGATAATCGCTCTAGACCTACAATTAGGTCTGCCTGAATGGAAGATAGAGAAGTATCGTACTCTTATAGAGGGACAGTTAGTTTCATAATATATGTGTGTGTGGAGGAGACCTTACCGTGACCTCACCATGAATACAATTGCACTGATAAAAATGATCTCAGTAAGATGATGTGTGTTCAAGCGGGAGACAGTTTTTGCAACAGAACACCATGACTACTTGAACTAGTTATTAGTCTTCTTTCAACCCTGCAGTGCCTTCTAGAGGGAAGTTTGTCAAATTCATCGGTCAGTTAAGCAATCTTAAAGATCAGTGACATGATGGGATGTTTCTATTGGTTTTATCTGTAAGATATTAGACAGTAGTCTGGTGTTTTTAGCTTTGATTTAAGTGAAGAAGGATCTTGGACTCATAAAGATCACTTCTAAGATGATCTTTAGAAAATTAATTAATTTAATTAATAACTCTGATACTAGATTTAATCATTTGAATATATATCTATATATTGAATATCTCTGTTTGGAAAAAAATCAGCTATTTCAAGATGCCTACTTTAAAATGTCACAAGAGTAAATATGTCAGATAAAACAAAACTAGAATGGCACTACATGGCACTAAAGTTGGAGCCTAATACAATATATCAAATAAGACATATTTAAATCTTGAAATGTGTATTTGTATCTGCATCAAATTGTACTTAGTCATAGATACCAGACACTATTGCATCCATGATTCCCCAAGGAAATTCATGAAAATATCAGCTGTTTTTCCAAAGAAAATTAGAAAAAAATGAATTTTCTGCTGAACCTGTTGCAACGTTGCTTCACTCTGTTGTCGTTGCTCCTTTCCAGCTGTGGTCGGAGCAGGCATTGGTGGCACGGCTGCAGCGTTTTACCTGAGGCAGGAGTTTGGAGCCGGCGCGAAGATCGACGTGTATGAACCAGGTGATGTCGGCGGGAGACTCGCGACGGTGAAAATTGGAGACCACGAGTACGAGATGGGAGGCGCAGTCATCCACCCTCTGAACCTACACATGAAGCACTTCATTGAAAAATTAGGTAAAGTCATAATTTCTTAAATTAAATAGACCAAAAATCTGTATATAACTGAAACCATAGTAGTAAAAGTTGTAACTTTTTTTCAGGTATTCCTCCAAGGAAAGATGTCCCCTCTAAAATGGCAATATTTGATGGAAAGGAGCTCACGTATGAAGAGAGCGACTGGTTTATAATAAATATCCTGCGCATGCTCTGGAGATACGGCTTCAACTTCCTCCGAATGCAGATGTGGGTGGAGGGTGTTTTGGACAAGTTTATGAGGTGAGGAGGAGAGAAGGAGACCCATTAATATCAACAGAATCACTGTTCTATCTTTTGTCGGTTGTCTTAACAGTCATGTGAATCCTTTTTTCCTCCACAGGATCTACCAGTATCAGCAGTATGGTTACTCATTCTCCAGCGTGGAGAGGCTCCTGCATGCCATGGGCGGCGATAGTTTTCTCACCCTGATGAATCAGACGCTGGAGGAAGCGATGATGGGCGAAGGATTCTCGCAGGTCTTCCTCAACGATATCGTTGCGCCCATCACTCGTGTCAACTATGGCCAAAGTGTTCGCATCAATGGCTTTGTGGGTATGTTTCACAATGTAAGAGCTTGGATTGCTTCATCACATGTAATGATACAAGTCTTTTGTTGAAAAAGTTGTAAAAAAGGTTTTATTCCCTGTACGCGTCGTCTTCCAGGGGCTGTGTCGTTAGCCGGAGCAGACTCGGGCCTGTGGGCAGTGGATGGCGGTAACAAGAGAGTGTGCTCAGGACTGTTGTACAGCAGCAAAAGTGAGCTCATTCCTGCCAGAGTGACCTCCATTTCAGTCAAGGTTCGACCATCCAAAACAGGTACCCTTTACATTCCTACATTTTCACTCATTAATGGATTTCTCATACGTATGTTCACACTTCTTAATGCCTAATTCCAATTCAGCATATACATCCTCTCCACACCCACTCTTGAAAATGTCAAACATCTTTACTCTCCTCTGTCGCCTGTTTTTAAGGAGCCACAACCAGTTTCTACGAGGTCAATTCGGTTGGAGAATCAGGTGCAGCACATGCTTTGTATGACATCGTTGTAATAGCAACGCCGCTGCACCAGGGAAAGTCTGACATCGCCTTCTCCGGCTTCTCCCCCGCAATTCCGTCTCACTACCCGGGGCGTTACCACCAGACCGTCTCCACCCTGGTCCACGGCATGGTCAACATGTCCTACCTCGGGACCACAGCGCCAGCCTCGGAGTTCGCCGTGTCCGAGGTCCTCACCACGGACTCAAAGGGTTGCGTCATCAACAGCCTGAGCTCTCTCGACCCCGTGCACATCCCTAAGGGCTACAAGCGTCCCCCTGCCAGCCAGAGCAAAGTCTGGAAGGTGTTCTCCCAACAGCCGCTGTCCCAGGAGCAGTTGAAGGACATGTTCCTCTCCTGGGATTCGGTGTCTGAGACTCGGTGGCTCGCTTATCCATCTTACCGCCCACCTCACCGCAAGACCCCTCCCTTCATCCTGCACAACCGGCTGTACTACCTCAACGCCATGGAGTGGGCCGCCAGCGCAATGGAGATGAGCGCCATCTCCGCCAGGAACGTGGCCTTGCTGGCGCACCACCGCTGGCACCAACAGGTCGGCAAGATCGACCAGGAGGACCTGCACACACGACTACGAGGGGAACTCTAGAAGCGATAAAATTCTATCAATCAAGTACAGTATAATCACACGCCTGCTGCACTGTAATAACACTCCCGTCAGGGCAAATTTTAACTCTCCTTCAGGTATCTGGGGTGCTCTGACCTCTTAAAACTTCAAGTTTTTTTTTAAAACGTGGACCTTGCTGATGTAATTTTTCCCATCAGTTCTATCTTTTACTCACAAATGTAGCTGCTGATGATCTGGCATTGGCTGTATCGCTACAGTGACTACAGAACAAGGCCTGATTCGGAGTATCCAAACAAAATATGCTGTTTATAAGAATAATAGCGCAATATTGTCAGCATGTAAACGTAGGTAATGAAGTCTGACAGGGCAACAAACACGTCAGCAGATGAACCAGATTTTTTACACCACATTATTTGGAGGTGTATATAGTCCTTCATTTCACAGAAAAAACACTTGTGCCCACAAATCTACTTCAAGTACGACAACTTAAAGTTGAACCAGGAAGTCGCCACTGTACATCTTCGTTTTCTCTCTAAGATAAGAGGCTAAATTCAACAGTTTGTTTAAAACCTCCTCTGATTGTTTGACTGCGCATGTTTCTCACCTTGTCTCACCTCATTCTTCCCAGATCTCAGCAGCTAACCCGGTGAGCACAATTGGGGGCGGGCGATGTTATATTACCGTGATTCCGATCAATTTAATCTCAATCATAATCCACCATTTAAATTGCGAGCCTCTTTCTCAGTTTTGTCGTGCCCTGTAGAGTACAACCAGACAGGAAATAGCCCTAAACCGCGGATTTCCACCATTACAAACACAATATTGCATTAAAGAGTTATTTTTTGACACAAGCTCCTCATCTGCCATGCTGTTAGCTATAACTCACGTTTGACTATTTACAATTTGTCACCCAATGAAGAGCATAGCCATCTAGTTGGCTACGTCACTCTGTTGGTTTGTTCACCTAGCATGGATCTGCTAATGAGTGAGGTCATGTGACATCTCTATGGCTCTCCTGAAAACTTGGTCGCCTGCCCCCTAGCACAATGTTATTATTACCAATATTGTGCTTGAAACTTAAAATAAAAGACCAACAGGTGCGCCCCTTTAATGACCCACCATGCACCAGCAACAGCAGCACAAATGACACTAAAAGGTGTCTCGACATTATACTGTGCTGAATTCTTTAATCACTGTGAAACAAGCTGCACTGCAGGGTACACACACTCTCTTTAAGTGTCCTCTTGTCTAAATGAGTGTCTTGAACTGTATTTTTTTATGTGCATTCCTGCTGTTTTAAAGACGGTACGGCTAACATCCAGGAAATCATCTCGTTGGTGTCACATAAAACAAATTGTTGGCCAATATGAAGATGTACTTTTTTATTGATGGAATTATGTGTCTTCTGATGATTTCTCAGCTGTCTACCTCCTCAGCAGACTACTGTATGTGTTGAGAGTGGGTACAGGCGACTGTCAATTAGAAATGTTTCCTTTGTCAGTCAGACGTACAAGATAAACAAGTGTTATTTCTTAGTTTTTAATTATGCTAATAACATTAATAAGACTAAAATTGCACGGCTGACCGCACCGACGAGGTAACAGATTTATGAATTCAACTTTTTTAATGATGATTTAAAGATTGTGCCTTAAAGATGTCAGAGGAATTGGCTTATTAAAAGATGAGTGTCCTTTATAATTCTAGAAAACATTTGTTCTTTCTGTGTCATCTATGATGATTCAACTGCCATCAGAGCCAGATGTATTTCTGTATTTCTGTATTTTGTTAACATATGGAGGAGACTCTATTTTAAACTGTTCAGCATGTGTGATTTTTAGATGTGGTGTCGCTTTAACCGTTTTCGTGTTTGAAAGAAAATCGTAGTTGCAAATTGTTTGTTATGCACTTTTAGAGTTGTATTTTTCTAGATTTTTGAAAAAGGTTTTTTTGCTTGTGAGTACATGTTAAGACACACTGTAGCAAAAAATAACAATAGTGCAATTTAATTGACAGTCTAGTTTCAGTTTTACACATAAGTCCTTAAAACAACCATGTCGAGTATTGTATTGTATAAGACTGGCTTCTCCTGCCCAAATAAAATGACATTAAACTTTTGATTTTAGATTTAAATTGATTTCAAAGCAAACTGAATCCTCCCCGATCACACTGTATGTTTTGCAAGTGTTTACAATCACAATAAAGTCATGAGACCTTGTCTGCTTTGTACTCTTATTAAAGATTTTTCTCGAAAGCCTGCAGCTAAAAAGTAAAATTCTGATGAAACTATGTTTGAATCATCTCGTATAGATCTCACTTTCTAGATAGCAAGTGTGTGATGATGATATCGACCATTTCAGTCTCGTCTTTATATTACAATTTCTCAACCGACTTGCGCTGATGTTTTCCAGTTCTATTGATCTCGTTACAAATATACATATACATCCACTCTATCACCTAACACATTTTTCAATATTTTTTTTAAAGGGTCAAAAGATCAAAATGTCCTCCACTGGCTCCACATAGCTTCAGCTGTTTGCTCATTCGCTTTGATCTGCGTTATTAAGCAACGAATTGTCTCACCGAGCGACATTGTGACCCGTCATTCATAAGCCAAAGATGCGTGGTGAAATCACTGTTTCCATTCCTAAAAGGAAATGAACATTGTTTTCAGCTCTGATAGCAAAGGACTCCCTTCTTTTTTTTTTTTTGTTGTTCCAACAGACTCAGTAACGTCCCCAAATAAAGGCCCGTGTGACTGAAGAGCCAACAATGGGTGGCATTGACAGCCTGAATAAGGATACGTCTGTGTGGTGATGTGCCACCCAGCTGTCCTCTCAGGTAGGGAGGGACAATGGTACCAGAGCTGCCTGTCCATGAGAGGCATGTGATGTGACTGAAGGTATATAAGAGGCTGGAAACCGACAACAACACAACACAGATTGGAGGAGACGTCTAAAATCTTCAGTCCGCAACCAGACCAGCAGCCACGATGAGGTTTCTAGTGCCACTGTTTGTTTTCCTTGCTGTGGCAGCATTTCACTCCGGTAAGAGGAATACATGTTTGATTTCCAAGGACATTAAAATGTGACTGGCCAAATCGTTTTCTTTTGTTAATATTTTGTCTATATGTGCTTGGAAATATGCCTCTATGGAAAAAAACTAATGTTAATTCATGAGTAATATTAGATGTTCAGTTGTGTATCTATTTGACTGAAGCACTTGTGACGACTTCCAGCTCTCTCAGCATCTCTGGAGTCTGCGGAGAAAGAGGAAGTGGTTGCTAAGCACGGTGAGGACTTGTTGACAATAACAAAGATCAAAATATAAATGTCACGATGTGAGAGGTGATGTTACTTGCACGTAGGCTGCAACTAACCGTCGTTGTCGTTGTCGATTAATCTGTTGACCATCTTCTCGATGAATTGATTTGTTTGCTTGTCTATAAAATACCAGAGTGTCCACAACTCGAAGATATTCAGTTTATATGAAAGAGTGAAGACCGTTCACATTTAGGAAGCTGGAATCAGAGAATTTTTTATTCATTATTTCTTTTAAAACTCACCAAAACAGTTGCAGATGAATATAAATGTTGACAATGAATCGACTGATGTGTGCAGCTCTGCTTTGTACGCCTTGAAATAGATTCCAATCCCAATTCAAGTGTCTTGTTTTTCATGCAGATGGGCTCAGTGAACTGCAGAAAATAGGTATTTGTCCAACTATTATTTAATAATAATTCTGGGACTGGCCTACAAGATACTTTTTTAATCCTTTTGTTCCTTATACTTTACGTCTCCACTTTCATTTTTCTTGTTTGGCTCTTGTGTCGCACCCTTCTCTCCCTCTGTCTCCTCAGATCAGATGGAGTTCGAGGCCGCTCAAAAGAGTGAGGCCGCGCAGATGAATGGTAAGTTTGACCAAAGTCCAGGGCAATGACCATATGCAAATGTACCTTTCTGCCATTGTGCTGAAGGGTAAGTTCACCCAAAAATAAAAAAAAAATCTGTGCTGATTTACATTAAGGCTTTTATCTCAGCGGACAGCAGGCTGATTACATGCGACAAGCTGTGTCAAGCCATTTTAATGCTATCTATCTATTATATTTATTTTTTAAAAATGTTTTAAAACGAGTCCCCATCGACTTCACTTATTTAGGAGAAAGCTGCAACACTGTTTTGTTGACAGGGAAACTCCCCCCCCGACTTTCTATCAGTATCGGGGTGAGCAATCAGTGACTGGATTATCCTTGTTGGGTGAACTTACACTTTATACAAGTTATAACACATTTATGTTTTTAGTCCGTAAAATCTTTTCCTGTGAAGTTACAGAGGAACAGAGTGAGGACGGCCGCTACCTTGGTAAGAGCAACTTTATGAATCTCTGACTTTATTCTAAATTAAAAATGGCCGAGTCGTGTGCAGCTGGTGACGCAATTCTCTCAAATCTTCTGTAACAGAGGCTGTTCAAGATGGATCTGGTAAGTCAGTCACATGGTGAGCGCACACACATATTGCCGGGGTGTGAAAACTCACAGTCACCTGTCACAATGTTTCCAGCAGTGGAGGAGCGCGTGGAGGCTGAGGACGACAGCAAAGGTGTGTAATGAACGATGGTTACATGTGATGTGTCTGCCTGTGAGGGGCCTTACATAACTGTGAAATCCTCCCCCAGCTCCAGCAGAGGGAGGCGGCAGCTCTGACGTCGCAGCTCAGAAAGGTAACGGAGGTTTTGCTGTTTTACAGCCTGCAGATGGCAATGAAGGACAGTTTAGAAGAGATCTGAGGGCGAGCAGGGCCCAAAAGTACACTGACATGTAAAATATCACAGCCCTGTGTCTGATTGCTCTCCTCTGTTTGACACAGAATCAGAGTCTGAGTCCTCTGAGGAAGCATATGGTGAGTTTTTTCAGCACAGTTAAGCCGCAAATTTCAGCTCCTGTCATTCTATCGAAAATAGTTTCTCCTTTTTATCGTTAACAGGGAGGCAGACGAGGGGTAAGTGCTGGCCATCGACACTGAAACATAGAGGAGAACAATACCCTATCATTGTGGTTCTTTCTTTGTAAACAAGTTGGCCTCATAGTTATGACTTTCAAACATGTTCAGCTTTTAGGTCTCTTTAAAGGTGCAATATGGAAGATCTTTAGTCGTGAAAAAGTTAGCATGCTAACCAGCTACGACCATCCCATGTGGGTTCAAAGTTCCTTTACTAGCTGTGTCAACCAAGGACGGTACATTCAAATCTAGACGGAGCTTTGGAGGCGGGGCCCCACTCATTCCTATGAAAGCCGTTCAATGGCGCCTGAAGACAAAAAAAGCTCGGCTTCCAAGGCATAAAGTGACCCCGATCTTCTGTGTCGTGGGGCCCATAGTGCTCTACAGACTTCTGCCGACTGAGCTGGCTAACTTTTAGTTGAGCACCTGCTCGAAAAGTGATTCAATTATTTAATAAAGCAGCTCTTCTGGGCTTTCTGAATTTTATTGGACTGAATGGATTACATTCTGATGGTGGAACAAGTAATTTAGCCGGGGTTTTAGCAGCACTTCCCCAGCTCCCACTTCTTATCGCTAGATGCACCGCTAAAAGAGCTAAGAAGCTAATGCCCGCTACAGTTACTCTGGTGATATGCTGCACCCGTTTGTATTAAGAGTGAATTCAACAGGTGGCCAATTCTTACAAATTGCACCTTTAAACCTATTTTTAAATAATATTACAGTCAAATTCAGATACAAAGAAGTCATTTACAATCACTTGTATTTTTTGTTTAACACAAAACTAATTGAAATGCTTCCAGAGCACCATGAGGCAAAGGCAGAGACTGTGAGCAGCACCGTGGGTAAGATCAAGTAGAAAGGCCTCTGAAAACTCACTTCACTAGTGTCTGTCACACACTGATTATCTAAAGTTAAAACAATGTTTACATATGACAGTGATCTCACACTATAACTACTTTGTAATTCCCTATTTTCCCATCTCTCCTCTGCAGATGAAGTCACTCAGGATTCAACCAAGGAGAAAGGTGAACAAACGCTACACAAACACCATAAAGATCCACATCTAAGGCTGAACGCAGCCTTCCTTATCTGTTTACTGTCATTATCCCTGTAGCTAATGATTGCGGAGATTAACATTTTTTGAGGCAGACTCACCAGTACCTGCTGGGGCAAGATGTGGTGAACTGTTCTGAGCAACACGGCGAGAGTGAAATTGTAGGTTATGCAATGAACGGGATGGTTTGAAAAAAAAAAACAGAGCGAGTCAGAGCCAGTCCCAGCTGGATTTAAACAGCGTTAAACAAAGTCTTTATAGGTCGGGTTCAGAATGAAGTAAACAATAAAAGTGTCTCAAGCAATTACACATTCGCACTTTGGCAGCTTATGAAAGCTCTAAAACTGTTTGTTTTTTTCCCCCCCACAGTTGAAAGTGTCCAAACAGTCGAAACAAATGTTCCAGACGAGGGAGAGATATTTGTGTCACCACAGACATGCCAAAATCTGTTTACTGCCTGACCTCAAAAATAAGATGCTTGGATTGTTTATTCACACAGTCCTCCTGTATGCGAGTAAATCTAGGACAAGAATCCAGGGCACTCCGAGACGTCCGTCCCATGGTGCTTATTGTGCTTGATTTACACTGTATCATCTGCTCCTGGTTATTTTAGGACCAAGGATGCACCGTCCCTGCCCTAAAAGATGCTGAAAGGATTGTTTAAAAACTGATCTGAGGATTATTGATGCAGTGATAGAGGTCACCTTTATGATTCTATGTGGTTTAGAGGGGATCATGCGCTGGTATAAAAAAGAAAATCAACCTGAAGCAGTAAATCCTAATCCTCTGGGACTTGCTTTGCGCTTTACAACTGTATAAAAGAAGAAAAAAAAATAACCACACACTGCAGTCATCGTTTGTCAGTACCTGCGCAGGAGTGAGTGAGTCATCTCAGAAAAGCCTAGGAGAATTGTTACTCACGTATGTGCTTTGAACGCTCTGGAAAACTACTGAATTGTGGTGTGTTTGCAATGTAAAGCTAGCGTAAAGGAATCCTCTCTGTCTGTCCCTGCGTCACAGATGAGGAGTGAGAACGGCCAGAGGCACGTGGATCCCGATGCGCATTCATCACCCGGTGCCTGAGCTGCACCGAGCTTACTGTCAATAAAAAGGGAGCTATTCCACCTATCTGTACGGGCTGTCGTCTTTTGTTTCACGTCACATGCTATATCAAAAACATGTTGTGTGGTATGTCAGAGCTGCTTTTCCTTCCACCGATCCCTGATGTGCGTGTTAAAGAACAGCTTTCGTTTAAAAAGACAAAGTTCAACTTCAGTGTTTTCCCATTTTTATTCTTTTTTTTTT
>CAEMYA010000179.1:6520345-6558296 GCA_903131615.1 Diplodus sargus | reverse complement strand
TTAAAAAAAAACAACAAAAAAAAAACAACAACTCTTTTCTTTGGTTCCTAAGGGAAAATAAAACAATTAAGGCAACTATAGCATCTATAGGTCTAAAATGCATTTAGTACTGCAGCCAAATGACCACACATTGGTGGCATGCAACGTTATGTCCGCCCCCCTCACTCAAACAAGAGACCAGATCGGCTCAACTCCAAATCACCACCTTAGATATAACTTCTAGGTTTAGGTTCCTGTTCCTCCCTGATTGACAACCTCAATCAGCTTCTCAGGCCCAAGAGAGGAAAGCTAGAGCAACCCAAAATGTCTAGGTAGGTGCAAACTCCAGAGAAAAACAATAATGGGAAGTAGCTGATACAAGGTGCACTAGGAAAATGAGGCTGAACAGTTCTAAAGCATTTAACCTGCAAAGATGATGTAATCAAGTTTAAACAGGAGACTTAAGGTCTTGTTTGAGAGCACTGACATTCTGCTGTTATATTTCAGATTCAAGTAAACTAGTTATTTCAGACAGTCCTTTCTGCGCTGATAGTCAATGTAGAGCGTTGGGAGATTCTGATCAAAGATCGGCCGTTGATTTTAACAATTTAGAGCTTTGTCATTTCCTGCCAGAAGTATGCCACCTTCTTATGCTAATGATACAGTATTTCACATACCGTCCTGCAGGGGATCATCCAGTGTGTACAATTAGTGCTTGTACCATAGTAAACTATTCAGATAATAGTGCGTCATTGTGCTGTGAATGTGGTCAAATAATTTAGGTAGAAAACACTGTCACCAACCTCTATTCATTTACAGTTTTAAGTCAATATTGTTCTATAACAACAAAACAGGAAATACAGGTGTCCCAGTTTAGGGAATACTAAGAGGCCAGATGCGCAATATCCATTCATCAGTAACCAACACTTGGAATTGGAGGGGAGACACGCACATACATGCCAGTAAACTTGTTTTTCCACCTAAAAATACTCAATTTTGCATCTACGTTACTTTCAGCATGTGTTATGACTGGAGAGTTACATCTGCAAACGGCTAATATTGCATTTTAATTGTTCATTTCTTTCTAACATGTAAAATGAAATTAAAACAGCAAGGTTGTATATACATAATCGCAACGTAAATAAAAAAAAGAATGAGTATTAGAAGAAAAGAAAAAAAAAAAATTCAGTTGATGCTTTTCGATTAACTCTTTACAGAATGATGAGATATGACAAAAGCAAGTCAGAACAAAAACATATGCAAGTTTCCCCACTGGAAGTAATGTGGCCCAACTGGAACAAACAGCAAATTCTAGGTCGAAAATTATGCAGCCAAGAACCACAGGCCCATATCACAAGTCCTTGCAAATATTTTTTTTCCTTTTTCTTCCAAAGTTGTTGGCTTGAGGTAAGCAATATAATTTGGCCTCACAACTTTACTCCTTTTCTCTTGGTGCCCACTGGAGCGGTTTCTTTCTCCTCCCCTGCTCGGGGTGCAGCCTTTTGCTCACAGGATGCCGTAGATGAAGATGGCCATGATGGCAGCGCTGATCAGGCCAGAGATGGGCACAGTCACAAACCACGCCATGAAGATGTTTCTGAACAGGCGCCAGTCTACTGCCTTCCTTGAGCGCAGCCATCCTACTGCAACCACAGAGCCCACCTGGAAACAAAGCAGTCATCAGATTAATCCCACCATCTTCCTTCAATTTATCCGTATGTTGATTTTTTTACACTGTGGAGGAGGTTGCTCCACATTGACCAGGCTGGCTTCCTGTTTGCTTCCCTCTCAGTGAATAGTTTCTTCCTCTGTGTCTCAGTCTAGTTCCCAGACCGCAGTGTTTGCCCAGCTTACCTTGCAGTGGGTGGTGGAGACAGGCAGGCCAATGTTGGAGGCTACCACGACAGTCAGGGCTGAGGCCAGTTCAATGCTGAAACCACTGCAGGGGAATAAACACAACACTCATGTCTCTCAGGTTGATGGGTCTGAACACGCTCACTAAATTCAAAGGCTGGTAATGTCTGGGGAGGATGTGGTTTTATGACTGAGGAGAAACAGGTTCTGCACTGTCTGGAGTCTGTACCTTGAGGGGGTAATGGGGGTCAGGTCCTTGCCCATAGTCTGGATGACTCTGCGACCCCACACCCAGAGTCCAGCGCAGATGCCCACACCACCGTAAAGCAGCAACCAAATGGGTGTGGGTTGATTTGAATAAACACTGCTGGATTGGTAAACCAGCCACAGGGCTACCAATGGTCCAATGGCATTACTGAAGAGGAAAGAATTAAAGTATTTCAGGAGTGGACAAAGATTCTGACTTTAATCATTTGAAATGTCAACATGCCAGAGAAACAAAAAGCATCATCTGTCAGTCATTAGGCAGTTGACAAGTTATTATCAGTCATCGGGCTAACAGCATGTCCCCTGTCTGACTGTTAAACATGTAAACGACGGCCTGATAGCTGATAATAACATAACCTTCGTGATGGACATACCTGACATCGTTTCCTCCATGGGCGAAGGATCCAAAGCAGGCAGTGAGAATCTGGAGGAACTGGAAGAGAGTTGAGACTTCTGGCTTGTCTGCCTCAAGCCCATCTTCATCCAGAGAGCTTTGGCTGCTACCTGCATCCTCCTTCCCCACTTCTAGTGTCACATCACCCTCTCCCAGGCCTTCAGGAGTCGTGTGCTCTGCCACAGCATTGCAGTAGCTAGTGTAACTGTCCATACGCACGCGTTTCCTTTCCGGACCAGTCGTGCCCTTGTCGCCATCCTCACTGGCACGGAAGTCTGTGTCTTTATGCTTGAAGTCTCCATGCATGCCGATGATGGCCATGGTGTAGGAGGTGTAGCTGTTGTTACGCCGGATAGGTCGGTCACCTCCCTCGCCCATGCAGTCGCCAACTTTGGCCAGGTGGAGCTTGTGCAGTAGGTCCTTATACAGACCAGAATCCTTGTGGACTGTGTGGTACTGGCTGTAACCGTTACTTGGTAACTGTGCTGGCCTGTTGTTGAACTGAACCTGGTTATTGAACTGGACCTGATTGGCAGTATTTGTTGAGCCATTGCTTTGCTGGACTTGCTGGTTGTTGGCCTGGGCCTGATTGTTTGACTGCTGTTTGGGGGCTGCAGAGAGGGGTGAATATATTAACTTTTAAATCTTAAAGTTCCATCAGCTTCATGCGTGTCATTTCATGATTATATTTATGAAGCAGAAGGGTAACAAACCATTCAAGCCACATTTAGAAGGATAACTTTATCACCAAAGAGAAATTAGGTAAGCTTGTTCGCATACTTACCACCATTTGCAATACTGTAGTCTGAGTCGTCAGAATCTCCGATGTCAAAAGCCACCTTGCGTTCCTTGTTATTGTCAAGATCATCAGAATCTCCAATGTCAAACGCCACCCTGCGCTCCTCAGGGGCAGCCTGGGGTTGAGCAGAGGGGGTTTGATTGACACCTGGGGTGGTAGGCGTCTCCTTAGCAGTCGGTTTCAGGATTGGACAGTGGGCCTCCCTCAGCTCCCTCTTCTCCATCAGGGGGCTCTCAGAAGGACTGGAAGACTTGATATCTCCTAAGAGGCGGGTGGGGAAGAGATGTTTGAGAAACTGCTGGGATCATGTCCAAACATATACAGTGCAGCAAAGCACGTGTGTCTCCTTTCAGCCTGAACTGTAGGAGTCATCAGAATTGCATAACCAGAGTTAAAATAAAAACAACTTTGTCCTATTAATGCAACTTTAGCTGTGTTCAAAAGCAAGCCGCTGTGTTCACAGGATCAGATAAATGGATTATGATCTTACAAGGAACATATTTACTCTACCGCTGACAGCTCAACTCATGAAAGACGGTAAGACTCAATGCAGTCTGTGGCTCACATGACATTTGTTTGTGGTTTTAGAGTGAATCAGATCTTTCCTGCCAACATTTTCTATGTGATAATCCCAGGAGTATTCTGACTAGTTGGCCCCATTGCGTCATCCAGCTGGTCAGAGCCAAAGCTGGAGTAGGCCGTCAACCTCAGCCTTTTCCCCACACATGCACTGCAAAAGCCATGTCAACACCTTAAGTCAACCCATGCTTATTTTAGTCAAGGAGGTTAGACCAATTAGTGGATCACTATGACCCAATTAGGCCACTTGTCTACTGGATGGTGGCTGATGTAGGCAGATTGTTCTCGGTCAGATAAACCTCCCGTCTGTCTTTCATTTTGAAAGAGAGCACTTGACAGGTTGATCATATAACAATCAAAAACCTTAAGATGCCTCTCTGATGAGCAGGTTTGTAGAGAAAAAGTAGGATTTATATTGTTGTTCTGAAAACTTGTTTCAAACTACCATTGTAGTACAACTACTGGGGATGTGCAAAACATTAAAAAAAAAAAAAAAGGTTCAAACTAATGGCTTTTCCTCTAAACACCAAAGCCACACTATTGGTGTGTAAATGCGGATGGCTCCTGGATTTTTATTTTAATCCAGGATTACAGAACAAACACTCATGCTAATATTTTTGGATGATTTTCATTAAAGCAATTCCATTATGGCAAAATATCCCAGAGCTGCATTTGCTGGATTAATATGAGCCCTCAGTGTGAATAGGTTGAGGTTACAGGTGCGAAGCTTAATCCCTTGCCTTTGGGGCAACTATCCTTTACAGTGGTCAGCAAAAACTGTTGACAGGGATTAGAGAAATTGAGTCATCAGGTAGCCAAAAATAAATAAATAATAAAGTGTGACTTACGTTCGATCTTCTTCTTGAGGCGAGGGCAGACGATGAACCAGACCAAAATGGCAGTCAGCACAGACACGCCCAATGAGATGAGCAGGATGCCCCACCAAGGGATCTTGTCAAATCCCAGCACTGAAGGACCACCAGGTGCCAAGGCCACAATCAGACAAAGGCAAATAGAGAAAGGCAGTTTTAAAAAACAAGGCAGCTAGTGCTACCTCTAAATGACAACACAGAAAGTTGACTGAAATACAAAAAAAAAAAAAAAATACCGAGAGCAGTTTTAAAAAAACTATGTCAAACCAAGACAAGCTAGTACTACCAAGCCAACAGTAGGAACTTGTGTTCTTATTTCAAACATTTATGGCACCTATAAATTCAATTACAGGGAAATTACAAATTCTTTGGTATCTGACAATACCAGCCATCTCTTGGCTCTAGATTTTAACATTACAGGCATGACTGCATTGCCTCATTGTGTCACATCCTAGTTAAATATGGAAACAGTTATGCAACACGTTAAAGGTGAAAGAGCAACATTGTTACCATGGCCCCAAAATGTTGTGCTAAAACTGCACATAGATACTGGGTCCTTTAAAAGGCGATATAAGTTATGAAGAAAAGGGAAAAGGGAGGGGGTGGGGGGGGGGGGGCATTCGCTGGAGCTGTTTGCTGAAGCAATAAGGACACCATCTTGCCAAGACTGCAGCAAAGCCAGTGCAGCAGAAGTAGATACAATGCAGCACATGCTGGGAGAAGGCTACCATTTACATATCCCGGGGGAACCAGTCATCTTTATCATACGGAGAATGCAAGTCAGCAGTGTGGTTAGGAGAAAACAAAAAACAAGAGCTGCTGAAACACCACCACCTCTGGTGAGGTGACCTTAGCTGTGCATAATTGGGGGAAAAAAAAAAAAGCTTCCACTAGCTCGGGTCGGTTTTGGAAGTTTTAAGATAAACAAAGGGAAACGAGGGCCAAGGCTAAGAGATAAGCGTCTCGGTCGCTGTGCTCATTGAAGGGCAGAGTCCACACAGTGCACTCTCTCGACTGAGTCACGCTGCAGCATGAGACTGCAGAGCACCTAACTGATGTTTATTTAGTTACGCAATAGAAGCTCACTCCCTTCAGGACAGATCGGGCATAAGAGGAAAAACCGGAAGACAGCTCTGTAACAGCTGAGGCCCATGTCCCTAACTGGAGTACGTCGGCTCTAATACACAAGACGTCCAGGGACAGGTGTGATTCAGTTAGGCAGTAACACTCCAGGGAATGAAAAAACAAAAAAACAAAAAAAAACCCAGGACCAAAAACCAGATCGTGAAAAGGGGCCTGGCAGCATTCATGTGAATACTATTCCCTCAGAGACTTGTTTAGTCAACTTCTTACCAAATATAAAAAAAAGAGGATTTAAAACCTAGCCTAGCAGTCTCATAAACACTCCCTCACAAAGGGGGTGAGTTTATACCACAGCCATGCAGTGGGATGAATAGGACTACACAGGAAATGGAACTTAACCACGGCTGCGTTCCAAACCCCTCCCTGAAACCTCTGTATCCCCTGGCCTACATTACACAATAACATGGTCTGTTGGTTTTTTTCCACTACTATATATGTGCATCTCACCACAAACCCCATTTATAGGAACAGCTGAATGGCAGTTTATGACTCACTTTGGTTATTTGTCCACACTTTTTGTCTAGGACCCACTGCAGCACTTACCAAGAGTATCAGGATTAAGTGACAGCCGCGTTAAGTACCAGCTATGAAGGGATCTGTAAGCCCAGCATTCACTCCTTACAATAAGTATCTATCCATGACAATGGCAGTATCTGAAGACACTAAAGATTTTGTTTCAGGACTATGGCTCAGGTTCAAATAAGTCAGATATACTGAGCTGAGAGGATCAGATTTATGTTTGCTGATTGTTTGGTGTCCCCAGAGCAACCAACGCTGCTGGGTGTTTGTTTTCCACAGGGTAACCCAGGCAGAAAATTTGTATCCAGCTAAACACATTGAAGTTTGTCAATTGAGGCTGGTGGGGGGGTCGAAATGTACTGTCACTATGACACTCAGCACTTTGAAACATACACTGGTGCACAAATAAACCTTTAGAACTGCATACCAACAACAGGCTGCAAACTTTCTCTGAAGGCTTCGACCGAATTCAGGGTCAGTTAGGCAGATGTAGGGAAGAGTTCCTAATATCATCTCCAAGATGCTTAGTTAAAATATGTGGAATATTTTAAGAGGGTAGGAATTATGTCATAATTCTGTTTGTGGGAAGCATTTCATTGTAAAATGAATGGGGCTGCAGTACAGTGACAGCAGAGTGATTTATAAAAGGTGAGAAGAACCCAAGTCACACCAAGTCTCATCTGTTAAGGATCAACAGCTGACCCTCAAATTCTTTTAGACCAAATTGCATGCACATGCTGACTTGAGGTCTCTGGCACTGGTGTATATATTGAGTATAGGAATGTGCTGTGGGATGCCTGGTGTCCAATCGCACCACTACGATAGGCTCAAGATCAGGGGAACGCCAAGTTCTATCACAGGAAACCTAACATACTGTACTCAGCTGGCTGCAGATACCACTGCGGCATTAGAGTGAAAATAACAGAAATAATGAGCTGCTGTTGTCCTCTGTGTCAGGGTGGTAAGACTATAAAAACTGGGCCTGAATTCAACAGGTTTTTTCAAGGAGTATTTTCTGTTGCCAAGCGATGGATACTGAATAAGCTGTGATTCATGCTTTGTTTTTTGGGAAATTAATCATGCAGGAATTGATTATTATCCCAACATTACATGTCCTTGGCCACTATGTGTCCATTTGGCACCACCTACATTATATATGGATACTATGATGTCCATGTGAATATAAGAAAGGTGATATTCCAACTTAAATCCACACCCAACTTCATAGAAGATGCAGTGAGTGAGTTAGGGTGTCTCAAACGCAATTTCGCACCTTTCATATGCGAGGTACCCACGTACAGGTCCTCATGTACAGTATGTTGAGGTGTGAGGGACTTCACACAACTGTACAGAATGTGCCTGATTAAGCAGGTTTATGGGCTACGCTGGAACCGCAAGTGGTCTCCTTTCTGTGTGCTGCTGATGTGCATGCACACATCAGCGCACCAAATCTGGTCAAACTCTGGCCTGTAGCAGCCATTTAATGGCCCAGGCCAGCTAACATCTTGAACTTTTAGGCCCTGTAGAGAGAAGAGAACAAAGGAGCAAAAGTTGCTCGTTTAATGATGGGATTTGGAAGACGAAAAGCCAACAAGTATTCAAAGCACTACTCAACAAATTCTGAGCAGCAATACAACTACAGGCAGCAGACAGGTATGACCATTTCCAACATCCAATTTACTTCTCTTTTCCTGCTTCATGTCTGAAGGGCACAGACAGTGACGTCAAGAGTTAAGTGAAATCTTATTTCCATCTCCCTGTTGTGCTCCGCTCTAAAACTTCATTCCAGCTATGACCCACATAGAACCACAAGCAAGAGAGCCACCCAAAACATGTTAAAATAAACACAGCTTCTGTGAAAATGGTAAACACAGTCTGGTTCAGTCTGGAATACGTGTGGGCATCCGCCTGTCTGAGGGAGCCCTTTATTTTAAGCTGTGGCTGTGGGCAGGCATGCAGAGCAAAATGAATCAAACAATGATACTCACTCGGAGCGCCAGTGAACATGATGGAGAAAACGTTGATTCCCATCGTAATGGCATAGAAGACAGGCAGAGCCTTCAATCCATTAGGCACAGGGTCTTTCTACAGTGATGAGACAAAAACACCAAGTCAGAAATACAAATTCCACAGTAAGAACAGAAATGTCGTATTTTACATTCAGGTTACAGCTGATGACAAAAGGAGAGCATAGTGGCAATCTGAACCTGGCTTATGGGAATGAGGAACTGCTATCAGAGAACAGTCGCTTAATTCTCACCATGTAGCAAACATTTCCTCAATTAAATTTTGAGTCTGGACTTTTACAGTGTTGAAACTGACCTAATAGCATCACTCTGGAAAGTTCTCATCTCACTCAGAAAATACACAATCCATCACTTGATAACAGCCAGCTTACCTTGTGTAAGATGAACATGCGCACAAAGTAGAAAAGAATGGCTGACATTATTCCAGACAGAAGGGGACTCAGGAACCAGGAACCAACTGCAAATTAAAGAAATATGAGCAATGCCATTTTGTGGAAACGTGTTATTCTGCATACACAAAAACCCTAGTTGTCCTAATCTTCCTAGAATATAATAATTTTCTTCAGGAAATTACAGAAAATAATTGAACAGTGGACATTCTTTGGCTATTTTGGCAGCATGGCTAGCTGTCCTATGGTCAGGCTGGTGGATCATTTTACAGTTAACATCTTATCATTTGTGGTTCAGTTTTTTTTCCTTTGGTAAAAACAGTCTGAATCAGGTTCCGGCTTTCTATAGAGGAAGATGGTTCTGAAATCCACCATCTAATGCAACAAATGTGAGAAATACATTGTGAAACTAGTACCGCTTTATATTACTGTAAAGCGGCAAGTTAAATTGGCTCATGCTCTCTGACATGCCTTGAAATCTCATCAAATGCCTCATCTTCCTCCATCTGGACAGCCAACTCCAATCTTCCAACACATTAGTGACTACTCGAATCAAAAATGTATGAATCTTATACACTCGATATTGTTTGTGTTGTGGATTTAGCTCCTAAGCTAAAGAGGTCATTCATTATTTTCCAACACTGGATTGTTGACCTGGATAATGACATCATCAAAGCAGACAAAACACTAATGTATTATGATAACACTGCATTACCAGTCACGCCCTGCCATTACATTAATATAGCCCGTGATGCAATTTAACAAAACACCAAGGACATTTCTAGGTCAGCTGATAAGAGTGTCTGACTTACCAATACGGAGGAGTTCAAGCCACTTGACTCCCTGCTGGCCTCTGGCAACCAGTGAGAAGCCGATTGTAGCACCAACAATGCAGTGTGTTCCAGAGATGGGGAGCTTAAGGAAGGAGGCGGCCAGCTGCCACACAGCAGAGCCTAAATCGGAATAAATAAATTGATCACATTAGAATAGATATGTTGACCTCATCTCTTACACATACCTGTTCAGACCGCTCTTAAAAAAAGTCTTTGGCAGTTTCTATTGTGTTTCGTCACAATAGAGGAGACCCCAACGTTAAAACCTGTTTGTAGCCATGTCACAAGATAGATTTTGTTGTTTTTTACAGTTTGAATCATAAAGTTCCTAGCAAAGCAATTTGAGAAATGTTTCAGTTAAGTTATAAAAACAACATGCAAACATAACTCAATAACTTACATGAATAAATTACTGCCCTATCCTCATGTGTTGGCTTGATGTCTACATTTTATAGTTGCAGGAACCAAACGAGTCATGCCCTTTGTGCCAACAAGCTCTGCTCACAGAGTTAACTGGCTGCATGGCTAATTATTTCCAAGATAAGCTGCAGATACTCACCGAACATGGAACTGATGGATCCAGCCATCAACACGTGCTCGGAGCCGTTGTACATGCCCACGTCAATGATACCCTTACGGATGGTCTCGCTCACTTTGGCCCCAAGGAGCACGGAGCCCACAGTCTCAAACACTGTGGCCAGAATGCATGCCTGTCGTAAGGTGACCACTCCAGAGCCCACAGCTGTGCCAAACGAGTTGGCAACATCATTGGCACCCACGGAAAAGGCTAAGACGAAGGCGATGATGAAGCCAACAATCAGCAGCCACATGTACTCCGTCAGAGCAGTCTGGGTCGCCAGCCCTACTGTGCTGGCCAGTATTATTGCAGTTGCAGTTGTAGAAACCATGATTGTAGACTATAGAGGAATTGCTTCACAATCTTAAAGGGAATGAATACCTGTCAAAATAGGTATTTATAATAATGCTAGCAGCTGATAAAATAAAGAGGTAAACGGTAAAATAAATAAATTTTCTTTAGGCCCACCCGTTTTAAACAGGATGTCTGAGATTTAGCAGTGCAAAATTGTTATGTGTTTATCTGGCAGTGACCAGAAAACAAGTAAGGTAAACAGAGGTATAGTGTGGGCTTATTGCTATCCTGTAATTATACTTGATCTTTTGTTGATGCTTTGGTGCTGAGCTATCAAGCAGAGTGAATTAACAGCCATTGTGCAACAGTAACTGTAGATGACCAGGGGTACATCCTGAAAAGACAAAAAACAGAAAAGTCCTGCTTTAATAACAGCCTCCCATCATGGCACAATAAATAAACTGACAGCACAAAGTGCTCCGGAGTTATATGGGGGTTTCATACGGGGGAATCTGTTTCTTTAAAAGACTATATAAGATGAAACAACGAAGTGAGCTTGGAAAAAACAGTAGGTAAGGCTTGAACCGGAAGGAGGAGTTCTAATAGCCGTCTATCCTAAACAGACGATCGGAAGCCATTTTCGGTCAATGTCGCAGTAAGGAACCGTAACGTTATATCACACCAGCGGTCTACAATTGTATTCACACATTTCAGTTATTTTATAGTATATTGCCGCTTTTGTTGAGTGTTATTCACGGTTGTTGCCGATACACGACAAGGAGTGCCGTGTCTGTACGACGCATTACAATTATTTCCTGCGTGCGCACGTGTCGTCATCCATTCATAGAGCACAGCCCTGAACACGAGCCATGAATTTTCTTTATGGGTAATAAAGAAACGACTGGACCGGTCTAACCTCGACATCATGCCTGTAGCTTGTCCTTATAACCGCTATAATATGCTACTGTCCTCAGTATAATAGGTTTCAATATCGTTTGACGTAGTTTATCGTAAGAGGGGGCGAAACCGGATGGAGATAATAAAAGCGATCCTCCGGCTGTGACCGGTGGGCAGTCACCGTCTCCAGCCAGTTTCAATGACCTGCCAAGTGTGTGCTGGACAGATGGTCAACACTGCCAACCATAGTTTACAATTAACATAAAGGACAGATTACATTGCTCCATTAACCTTGGTTCGAGCCAGGCAAGAAAGAAACTTAACGTTAATGTGAAACGGCAACCCTAATCCTAACAGTCGATGACCTGATAGCCAAGTTAACAATCTATCCTAGGTCAAACAAAACATGTGTCATACATTAACGCTGCTTGTAATAGCCGACGAACCGACAGATAAGCTAACTCGTAGGGCTGCATACGTAGCACAATGGTTTAAAACTCCGGCTAACAATAGCAGTGGACTTACGTTGACATAAAGTGGCGATGTTAATCATAGTCACGATGTTCAGTGAATAACCACAACGTGGTATTTCTACTGTTAGAAAGTTTTAGTTGTAAGACTTACCAAACGTTGCGAATATCAGTCCGGTGAAGAATAGTCCCTGCTAGCCTGTAAGCTAATTAGCGCGCGCACAGACGTTACGATAGCGCGCGCGGGATAATGAAAAAAAAAATACACCGATTACGAAGTATCTCCTGGAAAAAGCTGCCCTATATGAAAAATAAAGTGACTACGTCAAAAAAGCTGTGTACGAGTATGTAAAATATCTCCCGTCTTTTCAGGTCCAGAAACGTCTCAGTTTGAATGAGAGCCTCGCTGCCTCATGTGTGGAAGTTGCTAGTGCCGGTGAACGGGAACAAGGGGTTCCTTTTTTTATTGGATACGCCCTCGGCCAAGCTCCGCCCAACGGAGCTGTCACCGAAGTGCAGGGGAGGGGCTGAGCGCTCGTTAGTAGACCCTTCCTCACAACGACGCTGTCCCATACAACATTATATTTGTCTATTTCTACACTCTGTTGGCCACAAACACCACAATAAAAACGCCCTCCACGCTCGTCTATTAGTGAGGCTACTATCGAGTTCTGTAGTATTAGGACACTTCCTATAACTTGTGACGTTACATTCAACGCTGCACACGCCTCAGGCATTACTGGATATTACATAACTGTGTAACGGTTACATGTTAACATGCAGCGGTGGAATGTCACTGTGTACATTCACTCCAGGAGGCTCTTTTTTTGTTTTGTTTTTTTTTACTTATACTGTATTTCCATCATGCTACTATATACTTGTATTCCACCAACACATAACCCTAACCCAAAGGGGAGTTGTGTATAATTATGTACTAAACCTATTGAAGGCTTCTTAAATACATATTTCCCATAGGTTAGTATACCCAACGATAGGTTATAAGTTCGAGTTAACCGTTACATAATTAATGCTTATCAAGATATAAAAATACAATTCTTTATTTTCTTTCTTTCTTTCCTTTTTTACTTTTTTTTCTGGATAATAAGCACTCTCGTTTTTGATACTTAAGGTACCTTTTACTGCTAACACTTAGGCTGTACATTCAGGCCTTATGAATACATGGCCTATACAGGATCAATCTATCTCATAAGACTTATAATGCTTTTATTTTTACTTTAGATTAGATTAGCTTTCCTTTGTATTCTCCCAATGTGCAACAAAAGTACATAAAGATACATAAATTACACATAACACAATATACCATTAAAATACATACAAATATACAACATACCATAGTGCAAATGAGCCAATTGCAGCAAACTACTTAAATAGCACCTAAATGGTCAGGTAACCACTATTTTTTAAAAACAAAGGGAAACAAATGTCACACAATGTCACATTGTCACACAGTGTCAAATGTCAATATCAATGTCACACTCTGTCACGTCAAAACAATGCTGGAGAACAAAATACCCACATGTGGTGATATTAACTGCATCCTAGAAGTGCATCCGTCCGGTAAAGATAACAACATTCGCCCTCTAACAAAAGTCGTTGTCTTTGGTGACTGTTGTTTTCTTATGTCTGTGATATGTTTAATGGAGAAAGTGCTCAATAAGCATAGCAAATTATGTTTGGCTGATTTATTATAAATGTGTTCAGTCCCTGCACACTAACATGGAATAAACCAGTGGGAATGACGAGAACACACCACAGTTTGGTATTTATTTTCATGGGATAGTGTCGTAACAACAGCCCATATAATTATTATTTTATCACTCCCTCCTTTGTCACTCCACTACCACTGTTGACGTCAGTTCTGAGGATCATGGAAAATTTACTTGTGCACAATCTATTGTGCAATGTTTAGGGTCGGCAATCACATATAATTACGAATCTTGTCTGAGATCCTGAAGGTAGCTTTTCACAAAGGAGTGGTGACTGCATCATTTCAAAACCACTTAATCAGGGAGTTACACTCGCAATTCCCAGAAGTCTTTTCATTTCTTCAAATGACATAATGTGTCTTTTTTAACTCTTTTACACAGCAGTTACTGACACAAATAGTGAGCCTCCTTGTTTGTTCCTTGTCTAGAAATCAGAATATAGTCAAAGAAAATTGATATTTATCTGTTGAAATATGCAATAGGTAAGACGGGACTGTCATGGGAATGTAAGATAAGTACTCAGAATTCAGGTTTACATGTTTAGGACCAGCAGTCCTAAATAGGCTATAAGACAGACCAAATTCAAATGTGTTTGAAATAACAGTGTAAACCTGCATACTTTCTAAACTTTTTGTCCATTGGTTAAATGTCAGATTAACAGAAAGGACACCTGATTGGACATTATCATTTTCTTTAAAACAATATAGCCCCATGTTGTGTCCTGTATGCAAATCAAGGAATCAAGGTAATTCATTTGTCACTGTAAGGCACACTGTTGGACAGTGTGTAAATTGGACGTCCCTTCATGCTACTCACACATAGAACATATATCATTATTTTTTCATATAGAAAATAATAAAATCAATACCTATATACACTAGAGCTATTTATATGCATATACATTCACAAGATTGGGGTCTACTAAGACCATGCTCAAACCGAGTTTGAGGTTTAACTATGTTTCCTGACCTGAAAAGATGGACTTATTTTACATTGGATCAGACACTCATGAATAGCTTTTTTGACGTAGTTAAACCTTTAAACTTGGATTAGCTAACACAATGTGCAGTCGGAACAGAGGTGACGGTGTCTGAAAATATTCCTGTACACACTTAGTTAATCCATTAAAAATCTCTGCCATTTCCAGCTGAAATAGACATTTATCACATCAGTTGTGTCAAGATTGTTTTCTGATCAATTTAGTGTTATTTTAATTGAATGAAATTGTGCTTTTGTTTAAAAATTAAGCAAAACCCATACGTACATTTTAATTTCATATTATTTATTCTGTATATATATATATATATATATATATATATATTTCTAACTCTGACTCCCCAGAACAGAAAACTAATGATTGTGTGAGTTTGTCTTCTTTAGCTTTAGAGATATGTAAACTGAGATAGAGGTGCGTCACGTGTGCTTTCAAAACATCTTGCCTCATGGTCTTGTGATACTAACGTCCTTCACTGCTTTCAAGGGCAAGACACACATGACTGAAAAACACAGTGATCACTAACACAGGGCCTGGACAGTTAAATTATGTACCTCCCCTAGTCAAACCCACTTAATCAATGTAATGACACTGTAATTAAAAACAATGAGAGCCAATAGATTGCATTAGAATTTAGGTTACATCATTAGCTCTGGCCTTTTGTGTTTGGCAGATTTGTGACATGTTTTGCTGCACAAGATTACTGAATGAATGGCTGGATACATTATTGAATGACAGAATGGACAAAGGGAAATGCAAAATGCAACATTGACTCCTTGATACCATAAAGGCCTTTTTGCTGTTAGGTGCAGTGCATACAGTGCATCTGTTGATAAATTCTATTGGACACAGTTATACAGGCTATCTCTTTTTATTTGTTTCATTTGTTTGTATTGATTTATTTGTGTGATTCCTGACTATTAACAAAAATGAACTTTGCTTGTCAGCTTCACTTGCAGGATTTCAGACTGCTCTATGGCAGCGTCTCCTGCTCTCTGCATGATTAAACTGCGCCATCTGGCGTATATTCTACTCTACTCTAATAACAAGCCCTATGCGGTAACAGCTCTACTTTTCCCAGTACATTGAGTACGAGAACAAAGGCATCCGTGAAAAATTATTTCTCACGAGTTTTTTTTTTATTTTTATTTTTTTTAAGTATGTAGAAACATATTGGTAAGGTCGTCTGAAAATGTTGTTTATATCCAATAGCACACATATAATCAATTCCATTCAATAAAATTGCCCCATTAAGGCACAAAAGTATACCTTCTATCTTGAGAAAGTATGCATAATTAAACAAGTATTTTCAACTAAACTAAAAGCTACAATGCACGTGGTGAGAGTCGTTGCCTAACACTTGTGACTTTGGCTATGAGAGCAGTACCGTTGGGGGGCGCCTTTGACTTCCTGTATTGGTTCAGCTTTTCGTAGAAACTGATCCTGGTCGAGGTTTGAAACGTCTCCTACTACGCAACACCAGCTAACCTGAAAAGCTGGGACCCAAAATCTGATCCCAGTTCGTCAAAATAAATCACAGATTTTGAGGCTTAAATTTGGACAGGCGTACATACATGCTGGTGCCCGAACAGCAAATGTTAAGACAGGCTCTCGCTACGACCAATCAAATATGTCCTAGAATGACAAGCGTCCAATCAACGTGTGCTTCACGATTTGTAAGGCGGGATTTCCGGTGGGTGTGCGAGAGATGGTAGCAGGAGGAGGTCAAATGCACTGCAGGAGTTTGAAAACGCGAGGCTGTCACCAGGAAAGATACACAGGTAGAAGGTTATGTTAGCGCTACAGTCAATGATATAGTTTACAGTGCAGTTATTAGAGGTCCGATTTATAACTAAGTGGGCGTTGTCGAGGTGTAGTTCGTCCGTGTCACAGTAGTAGGCAGTTAACAGAGATAACGTAAGCTAGCTAAGGTTAATGCTAACACATGTCGCGTGCGCCTACAAAGCTCGTTAACTAGCCCTACATACAGTATAATGCTGACTTTTCTCGGCTAAAGTCAGTATTATCATCTGTTTAACGGTAATGCGTAGTGCATTTCCTCCGATCAATACCTTTGGCTGCGAATTTCGTTAGCTAGCTAGTGAACTTTTACTGGCATTTGTTTTGTCTTTGGGGAACTTGTCACGGTCATAGCTGTCATGTTTCACTCCGTCCCTCGCCGTCCGATTTGCGAGATCGGTGTAAATGCAGTGAGGCTTCATGGCAGCCGAGCATTCAGGCGGACTGTCGAGGAGGGTAAAGAACGGCTGGAGAAGGTACCATGGATGGGCAGGAGCATGGGCCTGCTGTTGGCCTGGCTCCAGAGGGCAAGTGTCGGTGTCAGTGAGACCGCAGGTTCTGGCCAAAAGAGAAAGGGTCTGCTCTCCATATTTGCGGACCACTGCAGCTTTGTGACCGGACAGAGGCTCCGGCGTGCCTGTCAGATCGGCGAGCTTTACTCCAACCTGTACTCCGAGCGGACCAGGTGGACCCTGGTTGGGAACATATGGCGCAGATTTCAGAGCAAGCATGCCCCGAATGGGAAACTCTTCGCGGCCATTGCTGGCATCTTCATATGGGACAACGAGAAGATTCAAGATGAGGAAATTCGCAGGTTTGAAATCTTTCTTTAAATGGATAGACATACAGTTGGATGACAGATTACCGAAAATGCATAACAAACATAGAGGAGGACTCAATTGCTTATTGAAACACTTTATTTCTTTTAATTTGTCACCCAGCTGTATGAAATGTAGCACTTTTTATATTGATGTAACTATGATCTACAATGTGCAGCATGCTGAACAGCCTGTCATGTTACTTTTATCCCCTACTGAAGGTGTGGACTTGAGCTGCAGGCGCTGGAATCTGTGAAAGTTCTAAACAAAGATTCAGGCTCAGTGGCTGGACAGGTGGAAGCTGGCTGGGAAGTTGTGATGGAGAAGAAGGACTTCAAAGTCTGGAAGCGTCCTATACCCAACAGTCACCTTTATGAATACAGAGGTTAGCCAACTCACAATCATACATGTGTAACCAGGTCTCTGAAACGGAGATAAAGCACAAGCTCGGCTCTCTCTGACTTGATTTTGTGCTGTAGTTTTTTTCCTGGTACATTTGTTGTGATGATATTGCTATGATTTGTCCGAAAACTCAGCATCCTTTTATGTTTTATTTGCAGTGTTGGGCTCCTACAATGATGTCACTCCACGACAGTTCTTCAATGTACAGGTACAGAAAAATCTCCCAAATGTTTTATATTACTGGATTAGAATAACAGTTATGCAAGTGGATCAAACTTCTATTGTCATTATGTTATGTTTCCATTACCCAGCTGCTCTTGCACAACCCACATGTTTGCGCCGTATGTGTACAGCAAGAGAGCAACTGTAAAATTCACTCTATGTGCTATATTAAGCGCCTTGCCCTTGACTTTGTGCTTTCCCCTTTCCCCTAGTTGGATACAGAGTACAGGAAGAAGTGGGATTCTCTGGTTATCAAGCTTGAAGTGGTGGACAGAGATACCACTACAGGCTCTGAAGTTGTGCACTGGGCCACACATTTTCCTGTGAGTTTTTTGTTTGTTTGCCTAATTGGAGGCGGATATTTGTTTTACATAATCTGTGTACATGGGACACTTTGTCCTGTTTTTTGAATGAGCAAATTATTACCATTTTAATGGTCATTTGATCAAGAGCACCTACTAGCCAGGTTAAAGTATATGAATCAGTTTGTATTTTAGATTGCCAGCTGTTATGTAATATTGTTTAATCTCTGCTCACAGTATCCAATGTACTCGAGGGACTATGTGTACGTGCGCCGCTATGATGTTGACGTAGACAACAATCTGATGGTCCTGGTATCCAAGTAAGATTTTCAAAAAGTGTTTTTTTCTGGAGTCATGCTTTGATTTTTGATGTATCACTACTTAATGATAACCACGTCTGTGGCTTTATAATCACAGAGCCGTGCAGCATCCAAGAGTGCCAGAGACTCAGGAATTTGTTAGAGTCCATTCATACCAGTCAAAGATGGTCATCCGCCCTCACAAGTCGTTCGATGAGGTTTGTGATGAGACAGATTAATTTAATCTGCACCCAGAGTCCTGTGTTTTGTAGTCCCAGAGGTTGACTTTGCCATGTTTTCTTTTACAGAATGGATTTGATTACCTGCTGACCTACAGTGACAACCCTCAGACTGTCTTTCCCCGGTACTGTGTAAGCTGGATGGTGTCAAGCGGTGAGCTCTTTTTACTGGTTTGAAGTTCTTAGGGCTGCATATAAACAGAATTATTTAGCATTATTGATTAATTGCCTTTTTCTCAAGATATTGAATTAATAGTGACATTAAGCAGCAAATCCTTACATTTGAGAAGGTGGAACTGGCAAATGTTGCATTTGTACTTGCTGTTTCTTTGAGATTTATGTCTACTTTTGTACTTTGAATACATTTTTCCCCATACCCAGTTCGAGTTTCCCAACCAAGTGTGCATATTCTACCCTGATAATAAGAACACTGTCTTTGCTCCTGGCAGGTATGCCTGATTTCCTGGAGAAGCTGCATAATGCTGCCTTGAGGGCCAAGAACTTAGAAGTGGGGATCCATGACTACGCAGGAGTCATTAAATCCAGTGACAGCAACCGCCAGCAGAGCCAGGAGCGCCACAGTGGAGAAAACCCCCACACAGGTGGTCCTGGACAGATCTACGCTTGACATGGATATTTTATAGACCAGGGGTGGTGATGGTGTGTTGTCACTCGCACTTGAACCCCAATTGAACCCTCCAGCCAACTTTTTCGGTACATTGTGCAAACTGCAAATGGAAGTGCAACCTCATTTAAAGACAGATATACATTGTGTCCATCCATAAACATGGTTATGTTGGTTGTAGATGAGATCTAACACAAAAATGGATTGTGTTGGTGATGCCATTACTGTCCTTTGGAGAAAATGTTGCCATGGAAATAGTCACCCAGACTGCTGCTGGCATTGGCACTGCCTTTGTGTAGCCAGGCAATGCTACGTGACATTTTTCGCCTCCTTTTCGTGATGATGATGTGATGACCGTTGGTAAGATCGAGCCAAAATTCCTAATTGTAGAGAAGCTTTTGCCAAAGCACTGTTTGTCCCATTTTAACGTTCTATGTCTTGTCATTCATTCTTCGACAAAGCTTGATTTCAGAGGCTGTTCAGACTGTTGGCAGCCATGTCACTGCATTAGTGTCTGGTGTGATATCAGCGAGATGTTACAGAAATGGTTGTAAAGTATTACACATATAACGGGAACTATGGCGGGCTTCTGGTCAGCATTATCCCTGAGAAGACTACGGCCACGATGTCTGCCCAGACAGATGAAGAATTGAGGCCTCTGCAGGGGAACACTTTCAAACATGTTTCTTCATTTCACGGATTAAATCAGCTGGTTTCATACTCGCTTGCAGCATGAGTGATTGATCTTCAAGTGTCTGGACAAGGTGGATTTTAAAAAATTAAATGGAGAGTATTTCCAGTTTTGGAAAAGAAGTCCACAGAGTTACAATCAGAAACTCTAGGGCTTCTTTGTGTTCTCGGGATAGCATTGTTTTCTGTCAGCACAGTTGAGGGTTCACGCTTTCCATCTCACCGCGTTTGTTCGAAACTGCCAGCGTTGACAAAACAGCCTTCTGAAGATTAAACCAGTCCTTCAGCATTAGGGGCATAGTGTCTTACAACAACAATCCTCAGATACAATGGTACTGATGTGCTTCAGTCTAGTTTGACTAGCAATGCAAAGTGACATAGATTATAAACAAATGCCCTTTCCAGAGGAACATAGAGCACTTGTGCCGCATCACATCCATTTACATTTCATAAGAATAATTAAGTTGTTTCATTTCAGCTCACTTTTTATTTTTTATCCTGGTGTTCACAACCGTTGTAGCAGACATCACTAAAGTTTGCACTTTTGGGAGTTTGGGGTGTTTGTTTTCTATATGTTACTGTAGATCTTGTACATTCATAAAGTCATTGCCTGAGTACTGGAAATCCCTGTTCTAATGCCTACAACAAGCTCTGAAACATGTTTATCTCCTTTGTGATTCTTCAGTTTTTCTTATTAATGTGGGTCCTACTGAAACACCATAGAAATACATCCTTCCCAATCATCCTTGATGCTTTTCCAGCTAACTGTTTGCAGAGGGTGTTATGAATGTACAAAGAGCACCACATGCTGTGGAATAAAACATCGCCTAATAAAGTACACTGTTTACAGCCTGACAATCTGGCAAAAATATCTTGAAATTCAATTTTTGATTCAAAAACGTCTCATCCTGTACTATTATTTAATGTCATATTTGTTATCCGTGATACATCAGAGAATCAGCTGCAGTAACTGAAGATAAAGCAGTACAGTGGGATCCACTTTTGCGAAGGTTTTCCCAAGTGTATTAATACTTCCCTACTGTGTCAAACGTGTATAATTCTGTAGTGAAGTTTTTCCTGTTATTTAATCTGACAAAATGCCAGTGTGAGATAAAAATGACATACGTAGACAGTGTGAGAGGAACTAAAATGCTTGTTTTTGATATTTTCTTGTGTGAGAACAGAGTTTAATGAGATCACGCTAACCCAATTGAAACATTATGCAGTGTTTGCAAATGTTGAGCTTGTGAATGTAGCCTTTTAGTGCTCTGTCGTTTGAAGACACCTGCGAGCCACCTGCAGTCGTCTAAAAGAGTCGTCACATACCGTTTTTTTGTGTTTTCTTTCTGCTGGCAGTATAACTCTTTTGTTGTGATTAGCTACCACATGTGAATTACTTTAGGAACAAGAAATAATTGTGTGGAAATGAGCTGATGCACCCTGTGATTTCAAGAATTATTGAAATGAAAGAATGACTAATCAGATCAAATAAACAGATCTTCATGTGTATGTGACTGTGTTCAGCTGCTGATTATAGAGCCTTCTTGGAGGACCTTGTCTTGGTTGAGAAAAAGGCTGATTAGCATTGTCTATGTGCAAAACCACAAGACTGGACAGTGTAGTCCAGTCTAATGGGATGATCTGTAAACCCTGCTCTTCCTGTCTGGGTGTAAGGTCAGCGACAGACTGCTCAGAGAGGCTCCACACTTTACTAATAACACAGTCCGCTCAGTTGATCAGCTTGGAATAAGACCAATTACTACACTGTCATGGAAACCGCACCCAAAAGGCATATGAATGGCAAAATACAGTCAAAATCATCATACATTTTAAATGCTAAGATTTCAAAAAAGTAGAATTATACAGTTAAAATTGAATTGCAGAGTAATTATCGTGTTGACAGGATGAACATCAGTTCAGATCCTAACAATGATCAATACTGTTCCATATCAAATGATTTTGACAGCAAAGCAGTTCTCTCTTTTTGTATATAGACAGTGGCACAGAAGAATACAGTGAATTAACATTTTTATTCCATAAGTTAACTCTTATTTGATATTTGACAGAAAACTGACCATGGGATGTTTTATATAAAGGTAGATGAAGACACCAAGTTCAAACTTTAGAAAGATGCTGCCAATTACTCATTTGATTTTTGTTTCAAAGGTTTTTTTGGTGGGAGTGGTTTCACCACCATCCACCACCACGTTTCCAGCTTGTTTGCAGCTCCAGTTTAGCTGTGCATTGCATTGCGGGAGAACAGTCTCCATCAATAGTACCTTCTAAAATCAGCCGCACACAGTTCATGCTCAAAGCCAGACTTGTATCAGTATATAGTGGAACTGGGACATGATGTGTGTTGTTACTTAAATTGTTGGAATGCAGGATTTTATTTTGAACTGTGTTTGCATTATGTGAGTGATGGCTGAATCCTATTTAGCTGCTTCAGTTCAGAGTCCTGGTATCACATGTGCTGGCTCACTGTCCCACTGTCATGGTTTACTGCGACACTTGAATAGAGCAGAGTGTGAATGTTATGGGCTTCTCCTGCTATGACAAGTCAAAATGTCTCCTGTGAAGAGAGGCAATGATATATTTTAATTAAATGCATTTGATGCAGTGGATTTTAAATAATAAATATAACTGCATTCAAGATGGCAGCTGCCACCATTTCATCACCTCATCCAAGGTTCAATCCCCACAAAATAAAGGTACAACCCACAATCTAACAGTGACAATGTGCATAATTTTAACTGGCACAGTTGAATTTTAAAATTCCCAATCAAAGGAGGATACATTTAGTTGTGTATGCCAAATGCATTCATAAATGTTTCTCCAGGATGGAGTGCATTTACTCACTACAACAAGACAAGGTTCTTGGCGCACTTCTTTGCTGTAATGGTCATTCCGACAGTGATTTAAACCCAAAAGTCTTACGTCAGTGTTTTATAGAGTACATTATCATCGAATGCCTGCAGCATGAGGTGTGTTTGAAAAAATGGATCAATTGAAATAAGAGTCATAAAGAAAGAAGGAGTCTGGTTTGATCATTTCAAATTTATTGGTTAAATGCATTAGGTGTGATTTGACTTATTAGATAACATTGACTGGAATGTAACTAAGTGCAAACTGTATAGAAAATAAACTCATATAATTTTATCATCATTAGGAGTATGAACTCATGAACGCATGGACTTGAATGTCTCAGGGTTTGATTTATGTATCAGTGAAGCGTCTGCAGTCTTTATGGTATGACCTCCACTTGCTGAAATTATTAGCCATAGTTAAAAGCCCTGGGGCACTTATAGTAATTGATCGTTTCCACAAATCTGCCAAAGTGACACCAACCAGGTTGTAGAAAATGACTGTTTTATTCAATAAAACCCTTTGAGCCCCACTCTTCATTCAACATTTAAAAAATGTTGCAAATAAAACACACAGATGTTTAGATGGTATTTATTGGTCAAAGTCGTTGAGTACATCATGACATAAAACGACACAAATACAAAAACGAACAACAAACCTTATTGGTCCTTTTGTACATACCGAAGAGTCGCAGTTTCCTCCAAAGATTTAAGTTTTATTGCCCTATGTGAGTTTCATTTATATTTTTACATTTCAAAGATGCACAAGTACATTACTGAGTCCAAAATGGAAATCAGAGTTTTTGAATTTCGTGGGATTCCACGACTGAAGGAAGAATGTGCTCACAAGCCTCCAAGGTGCTTGGCACAACCATGGACAGAAGATGCACTGCATGGTTAGATCAAGCACAATGGGGTCCTGGGCAAGGACAAGACGCCCAAATCCAGATGACAGGAGATCCAGATTGACATTAGGTGCCCAATAGACTTCTTAAAATAAATGTAAGTAAAGAGAAAAAAACAGTAAAACAGAAATACACTTTTTGCATTTTTTGGTATCAACACGCCTACAAGATACCGTCAAAATATTTTCTACAAGTTGAAGGACAATCCCAAGACTTGATTCCTATCTGCGGTCCAAGATTCGAAAAAGTCCAAAGGTGTGAGGGAGGGGATCCAGGAATGAGAAAAAAAAAAACCAACACGTCGCAACATTGCTTTACATCACGATAAGAAAAGAATAGTTGCAGTTAAGAACATCTGCAAGATTAAAAAAAAAAGATTAGTCATAGGTCACACCCACTGCGGAAAAAAGGGCTGCGCACGAACTGCGTCAAACCCCACCCTCTCGTCCTTAACACCCGACTGCCAGACATGTCTAAAGAAAATTATACAAATTCGACTCCACACAAACATTCAAATATGAAACATTTTCTTGAAAAGATTTACAGCAGGCCTGAGGAAGGGCAGCTTAATCAAATCAGTTCTCCATCGCTCTATTGGGTGCTCTTCAACTGATCAATCCAAACAGAGTTTGGGTGATTCATCAGCGATCTTGGTTTTGCAGCATCTTATAGAGTCCCCTTTCTGAAATCTTACAAGTAATTGACTAAAAAAAGAAAAAAAAAAGTCTTGGAGGCCTAGGATACCAATGGACTCAAGAATGATACTTACTGTTGAGGAAATTTACCATCCTGCTTACCCTTCCTGGCGGTTTTAGTCCTAACTACGTTAACGGTCACTGAGTGCAATGTCAAGAGTCATGATACCATCAAGCTAAGAGAGCTGTTTCTCCAAAAAGCTTTGACAATCTAGTTACCTTGTGTGTCTTTCAGCTCCCCTGGGACATCTTTGCTCAAAATGAGAAGGCATTGGTGCGATAATCAAGTTAGAGCTCTGGCAACTGAACCACTTTGTGTGATGAAATTACACCACGATACATATTAATGCACCAAAGAGAAACCCTGCATTTGTTGCGACCAAATGGCACGAAAATGGGAGTACTTAGGGTGAAAATGGTGGGCGGTGGCGGTGAAACAGACCTCTGTGTTTCAGAACAATGAGGATGTTTCAAAGGGATGCAGTGTGGCTGATGGGATGGTGTGATAGTTTTTCTTTTTATGCATGGATGATTGTGATACATGATTATGCATCCTTACCTTCCTCCTCCAAAAAGCATCAAGAGTTGTAGTCGAACTCATGCGTCTCAGAATTCTACATTTTACTAAAAAATGTTAGTCATTTATCTTTCAAAGTTTCTGATTGAAAGCAAAAAAGTACTTAAAATAGTCTTCAGACTCAGGGTCACAGTGACCAACCCAACAAAGTACAAGAAGAACTCTACAAATGTAAGACTGAATCAGAACTTACTCTGTATTTTACTGACAACCTCTTGCTGCCATCTCTGGAAAGTCTTTCCAAGCAACCCACCTTTCCGTCCTCTGGCCCAACAGTCGATGTTCGGTCTCGCCGGTAGACAGAGGCCAGTGGGTGCTCTCTGAGCTGTGTCTTGGGGTCTTCTAGCTTGCTCGACTGGAGGCAGACTGTCCTGACTGCGTCCTCAGCACCCTTCAAGTCCCTATCTCCTGCCCCTCCTTCAAGCTAGGAGGGGTTGGTGATGTTCTCTTGGGATAGGTGCACTGGCAAGGAGGACTTGGTCAGGCTGGGATTGGACGTGGGTTGGGGAGTCTGGGGGGGCCGCTGGTTCCGCATTTCATAAATATTAATACAGAGTCCTCCCTCTCCAAATGGGTAGATTCTTTAATTTTGTTAGAGGGGGAAGTGCTTTATTCACTTAATGGCTTTTATTAGTGCCCGGTCCTCAACTCTTTCATTAGCTAAAGTGCTGCTATAATTTACAGGGTAAAAGGGGGTGGGGATGGGGGTGGTGTCTGAGGAGGGTTGATCCTGCTGCTGTGGGACAGCCAGGCAAGGCACTACCCTCAACCACTGCAGCTTTTTCCTAAAAAGTGGCTTTTCTCTCAGAAAGAACCGAAGTCCGTAACATCAGATGCACTCGATAGCATCCTCATTGACTATTATAGCATTGTCGTATGTGTTGCGTCTCTTG
Source organism: Diplodus sargus (assembly GCA_903131615.1). Lineage (NCBI taxonomy): Eukaryota > Metazoa > Chordata > Actinopteri > Spariformes > Sparidae > Diplodus > Diplodus sargus. The sequence goes on along the minus strand of CAEMYA010000179.1, from coordinate 6,532,351 downwards.
CACATCTACGTTTTACAGATATATCAACTTGAATCCTGTTGCATGTCTGAATCCTTGTTCAATGTCCAAGACTAACATTTTTCAGAATACAGTGTAACCAGTGATTAATAGGTTACACTGATGGTACTTCTGACAATTAAATGGCTTCTTATATATGAGCAGAAACAGTTTGTTTCTGTGGTCTTGCAGAGCAGTTTTTTTCTTAACCGCAGAGAGGATTTAGTTCAGTGGGGAACAAATACTGCGATAGTTTTAATTTGCTACTGCATGTTGTATAATTGTATATTCTGTTTAATGCTGACAGGCAGGATGGTTATATTGTATGTGTATCTTAGATTCCTACATTCTACTGTTTCATATATTTTCTGTATTCTTGAAATGTAAGAGTCAGAATCAAAGCACGGCATATTTACAGCGTACTCAATATGCAATGTATCAAGCTCATATAGCTACCGGAACATTGTACATAGCTTTATTGTTTGTTTCGATGAAGTCTGGAGTCTTTATTCTTCAAATGTCCAGTCCGATCCTATCATATCATAGTCTGTATACTAGTACATGCACTGGCGCCATCCAGTGCAGTCGCTGACCAGTACCAGGTGCTCAGACACAAAATGGCCACCACACTAACTGCAGGTTGCAACAGAACGACATTAGATAATGCAAGCTTCCAGAAGTGCCCCCAGCTCTGATGAAATGGTCTTTATTTTGCTCTGTGGAGTCTTGTTAGTTGTGAACAGCTGGCGTATGATGTCCCCAGACTGCATCTGAGTGAATGAACTGATTAACCTGAGTGGCTGTCCCTAGCAGAGAGAGAGGGGGTGGGCCACCAGCCTGAATAACTGCCTTCATCATCAATGTCACATAAATCACTTAGCTGGACAAGGCTTTCAAATGAGACTTTGCTTTTCCTCTGAGCCAGACTGGAGTGCTCGCAGTTATGCTGTTGCTATGTGCGGCTGTGTTTCTGAAGGGGACCATGTAACTGAACGAGCGAAGGTCTCAGTGATGCAACATTTCTGTGATGCTTTAGTGTCAGACCACCACGTCATAACATCTTGCTACCTTTGATCCATCCATGCTAACGTTCACGTGCAAGTGTGCATAAAAAGACAAAAGCAAGATTCCTTAATGTTTTTTTATTGTACAGATTTTATTTGCAAGCCTTAACCAATATTCAATATGAACTTCATGGTGTTAAGTACTGTAGGTGCTTCTAAACGTGACACTTACATTCATGTCTTTTTTTGTTTTTAAGTAGAGCAGAAAACTGGGAACCACATGACACAGAAGCTCTTATGGATATGTTTGGTGATTTACTGAGCAACTGTACAGAACACTTTGTGATACAGGGGCCATGCAGAGAAGGCTTCTTTTACTTTTTTACTAGTTGGATAACATCTTCATCATCCATCACATGGTCCTTGCCCACCTTCTGAGGATTGTGTTTCACAGACGCTCCCCACACGAGTGCGCTGAAAGAGAAAGAGTTATAAAACAATTAAAATGACTGAACTCAAATGATATGTTTAAGGACGTAAAGAGGATGCATGTTTCATTTTACATCATTCAATAGAAAACACAAAATGGATGAAGGTGCTCAACATGTGAGAACTGACACCTGAAAATAATGTATACAGACAATATTCTTCTTCTTTCAGCACTGTAAAATAACCTACAGGGTCCAATGACGCCCTTTAGTCACAAAAGCTTTCTAATCACGTGTGTCATCGTTTGACCCGCTCATTCCCTGGAGGATGGGTAATGCTCAGCAGCATTAACATATCGACTGATTGATGATCTTGGCTCTCCCATTTAGAGATGGTGGTGCAACACATCCTAGATCCTAATCCAGACTCTCACGTAAAAATGCTTATATGGTGTACCTCGCCATGAAGGAAAAAATGGCAGTGACTGAAGCGACGTGTTAGAGATGGGTTAAATGCGGAGGACAAATTTCAGGTGTTACATGTCTGACAAAATAAAGATTCTTCTTCTCTTGCTTTACCATTAGATGACCACTTGTCATTCGGATGGATGGGAATTCGACAGATGCCCTTTTGTGAGGAACCGGTAATAACTGGTAATAAATTAACTGCAGTGTCCAATAAAGCAGACAATATTGTTAGATGTAAATGATCTGCATATGCCTTGTAAGTGAGGGAAAAATGATTGCACTACTGGCTGAAGAACATTTGAGGACAAATCTATTTCCAACATTCAATCTATATGAACCACAAATGACACTACAGTTTTCATAAATTTAAACATGTTTATATAACAAGCCTGATCAGACACATTAAAGATTCCTGCCATTTAAGGGTTAAGATTGATTTCCTGGACATTAAGTGTGAGGTTTTGGGATTAGGACAAAGAAAAGGGGAAAGGAAAAAAGAAAAACACACAGTCAGATCTGTGTGTGAAGAGATAGAATTCCCTTGAAAAAAGCCTGATTTTTACCAGTTGTGCAGTACTTACTACTTCAATTCTTTGATAAGATTTTTGTGAATCTTTAAGCAGAAATCCTCGACTGAAGTCCGGTCGTCAGGGAGGACTACAGGAGATGTGTAATCAGGAAGCTGGCCTTTGGGTTTAGTGTAGCTGAAAATGAGCACATGAAATCAGTCAAATTCTGCAGTCTGAAACAACAAACACATGAATTTCACACAGACTCTTTTTTTCTGCACCATTTAAATAACCAACTGTCTTCCGCCCCCCTGTGGTGACTGTATAAACAACTCTTACATGCGCACAAGCTGTAGATAGTCCCACATCTTCTCCAGCAGGTCATCGAAGTTCCAGCGGTGGTGAGCCGAGATGGGGACACAGTGGGGCACCTTGTAGATGATGTCGAGTTCCTCGATGGAGATCTGGTCGATTTTGTTGAGCACGTAAATGCAGGGGATGTAGACTCTGTGGTGACAAGACACTGTGAGTGGCTGCTGTTCATAAAAACCTAGGTGTAGGCAACATATCTATATTCAATCATTATCATGATATGAGAACATAAATTGTTATAGATTTTAGATATTTTTATATTAAGGAGGTTTTGCTGTTGCCATGTGTGTTGCCTTGCAATGAAACAGTCTCAGGAGGTGAGTTTTCATTGTAAATTACATTGATTAATGGCAGGTTTTCAGTAAGAGATGACATTGCTTTAATCGAGATAACACTTTATGCCTTACACACATATGTGAAAAAATGGTAAGAGGTCTGAAAATGCAAGGTTGGAAAACCCCTGTGACATGTGAACGGCATTTTCAAACATATCTGCATTGGTATAGTGGGAACTGAAATGGGACTGAAGATTTCAACAGGCCACACCCACTGGGAATGACTAAGGAAGGCCCATTCTGGCACTTCAGCAGCTTACCGATTTCCCTCCACCACATCAATGAGGTCATCAGCTGTGGAGTCGCTGCGCAGAGTGATGTCGGCATTGTGGATCTTGTACTCTGCCAGGATACTCTTCACAGTGTCAGCATCCAGCTCAGTTTGTGCACACTGAATAGAAAGAGACAGGCTTGATGTCAATTAATACAAGAATGTGACACAACGCAAACGGACACACTTCACATATATTATAGGCAAAAATGAATGACTTTCACATTGTAAACTTAGATTAGGATTCAAATTCAGCTTAATAACAATCTGGAAGGAGTAGAGGAGAATAAATATGAAGGAGCGACTTCAGTAAGTGTAGTCTTACGCATGTCCACCAGAGGGCAGTATTGAAAAGTGTTTCATTGACACCAAAATGGTGACACAGGCGACAAATTTAAGGAAAAAGGAAAACAATTCTCCAAAACTGCACAAGGTTACAGGACCTTCTCTCACTTGAACACATCTAATCATAAAGTGCACACTTTATCTAACACAATGTAAGCTGTTTTATCGATTGACCTGTTGAAGTAAATTTAAGTTCCCCCTAATAAGCATTTACACAAACATTTACAAAAATGGGAAGAGCCTATCCAACTCTCTGCCATTAAATAACACTGCCCTGCTTTAAACAAACAGACTCAGTGTTGCATTTATAACCCTTGACTTCCAGTCATGCTGAAAAACTGGCCTGTTCTGGTCCATCAATACATCTCTAATCTAGATTTATGGGAAAGGCATCAGTAAAAAAGGTTGAGAATGTCGTTTACATTACACAGTGCTCTCCTCCTCCATCACCATCAAAATACCAAACGCAGGAATATCTCTTGGAAGAATGGAGTTCCAAACCTAAAGTAGAGTTTCATGGACTTGCTGAATCAACGCCAAGGTGCACTAAAGCTGTCAGTAAATACATAAAATGCATTTTCTGAAGTTGATTATGTAGATCAGTTTAAACCTTTAAATAACTTCTTTACACACACACACACACACACACACACACACACAGGTTACGTAAAGGCTTTTGCATGTTTGTTTAAACTAATGAGGTGCCAGAAAATCCCCACCATTAAAATTAACTGACAATCAACTCCAGACATCCCTGACAACTAAAATCCTACACGTCAGAATAATAGCAGTATTAAGGGACTAACTCTGAGTGTGGTGGTTCGTGTATGATGAATGACAAGTAGACAACCAGTATTATAACACAGACAGAGCGCCACTAAAACCAACTAAAAACTCTTATCAGAATAACATTATTCCCTTCAGTGACTCATTCAGAAGTTTGATTTGTAATTTTTAAAAGCTGTCATTCAGTGTGAGACGTACTGTAGCTGTGAAGTTGATGCCTCCTTTGTCCTTCTTCTTGAAGCCGATATTGGGTGGTTGCTTGTTAAGTCGGATGCCAAAGCCCTCCAGCTCGTGTTCTATCAGCTTCTTGTGGCCAAGAGGCTTCAACACATCGAGCACTATCAGGATTAGATTGCAAGTTCGAGCCACTGAAACAAAGGGAGGAGGGTGACACAGACACTGGTTAGAGCAGGAAGCGATCAAAAAGGAAAGACTCAATTTAACAAGTCTGATTCTTTGGTTTTAAATTCTATTTTCTAAATGAAAACCTGTTTCAGTCTAACTGATAAGTGATAACATATTCTACCTGCGATGACCTGTCTGCCTCGGCCCTTGCCATCCTTGGCCCCCTCAATGATTCCTGGGAGATCCAGGAGCTGAGAGGGAAGAAGCAAGAATTAAAAATAAGAAACCCACTGAGAACGCTTTTGAAAAAAATGAACAAATAAGAAAATCTTGTACCTGAATTTTGGCACCTTTGTAGCGAATGACTCCAGGAACAGTCGTAAGAGTGGTGAACTCATATGCGGCAACCTCCGAGTACACACCTGCAAGGTTACTAAGCAGTGTAGACTTTCCCACTGAAGGGAAACCGACAAAACCAATACGAGCATCACCGGTTTTCGCAACATCGAAACCTAAAAGACAAACAAGATTTGGAAACTTAGATCAACCAAATATCCATTATGATGCCTTAAATAAAACAAAATGTTTAAGACTATATAGCCTGTGTAATGAAACCTTCATTACAGCAGAAAATGTTTAAAGTACCTAAAATATGATCTTACCTTCTCCTGCTGCACCACCACTGCCTCCTTTTGGTGTGATGAGCTCCCTCCTCAGTTTGGCAAGACGTGCTTTGAGCAGACCCAAGTGGTGAGCTGTGGCCTTGTTCCTCTGTGTCCTGGCCATCTACAAAACAGTAACAACACCAGCGTGAGGTCTTATACTAAATCTTATTTTAAAAAGGTACAACTAAAGATTACACAGCTCAAGAAAAACAACATCTTGTGGAGCACATGTTGCAACATACTGACAACTTGCCTGGGGTGCTTCCTTACCTATTATCCATTGCATGCTGGGATAAGCTTGAGGCTATAAAGTGTGGAAGCACGGTGCATCGTTTATAGATTCTTATTTCTTCTGTAAATCTTTCTCATGTGAATTGATTGCAATAAAAATGCACCATAAGACCAACTTCAAAGGTTTCCAACTTGAACTGATTAACTCAGACTACTGAAGCTTCACATAAGCTAATGATAAACTTTGGAATACATTTTTGCAGACAGAGAGGACTGAATCTCATCATGTACATCATGCACACTTGAAGTGCATCAGGAAAAGCTCTTTTAGTTTTAGACAGTTTCAGTGTCAACATGGCAAATAACCGGTCTTGTTTTGAGACAGTGAACATATCATTCAGAGCTGCAACAATTAGTTGTCAACTATTAAATAAATCCTTAGTATGTTGACGATTGAAAGTGCACAATACTCTGATTTCAGCTTTTTAAACATGACTTTTTTCTGGTGTTTTTTCTCCTCTGTATTGTGTTTTAGGACCAGACAGGATGTCATTTAAGGCTTAACTAATCATTAAAACAAGAAAATATTGATTGACAATGAAAATAATTGTTGTTGTAGCCCTGCTATCATTTTAGATTGCTCAAGGGCAGGTTTTAATGCAATGACGACTGTGGATAATCAGAATCAGAAATATTTTATCGATCCACGAGGGGAAATTACGGTACAGTAGCTCCTTCTAAACGGGAATATCACACTACAGAGAGATCTGAACAAATAATACACAGAAGACAAGAAGAAATTAGTAAAAATGAAATAAGCACATGATAAAATATAACATAACTTTGCATTAAATTATGTTTTGAGAACAACATATTCACATTTATACACAGAATTGCAACTAGAAATAGAGATGTAACTCTACATCATTGTAAATGACAGCAACCTCAATGATTCTTTGAATGTAAATAAAAGGTTTGAATATACCTGATTTGAAAGATATGCGCATTGTACTACACTATAATTGTAATTTAGATAATACTGACTAATACTGCAGTATATAATAGTTGACAGTAACTAGATGAAGTAAAGGCTACAAAAAACAGCAGAAGAAAAAAACGGTTTTGAAGGTTGTGGTACTATCTTTACAGTCCAAAGTTAACACTGAGGGTCACAGTAGGTGCATGTTTCCTCTTAGATTATCTAAATAACCAACACAGGACAGAGCTACAACACATTTTTGATTCCTCGCCGGTCGTCACACACAAACTTGTGGCCCAGTGTCTTTGGAGGTAACACACTAACTTCCACAATACGTTACTTTAGACTTAAATCTAGATGTTTTATGGGCTGTTGGAAACGGATGACAGGGTGCGAGATTCAACATCAAACCTGTACACGGTTGATAATTTGATTGGCAGCCAATCAAACTGAATCTGGAGTCAGCAACAGCCGAATCTATGCTACCGACCTAGCTAGAGGATAGCAACAACCTCTAACTTTTAACTTTTCATACATAATACACGAACAAGCCAAGTGCGCATCTATGGCAGCTTTCCATATAACTATTTCGATACATATTCTACTATGTCAAGAAACATTAAAGTGTTCAACGAGGCCCAGCTGTTTGAGCTAGGCTAACATTTGCTAGCGTTAGCGGCTAGCGCTTAGCTAAAACGTGACTGATTCCTTGAGTGAGCCAGCTGTCTGCTTACACCTTACCTCACTTTCAATTTCTGCTATTTTGGCGAGTATACTCATTGTGGCGAGTATTCCTGTGTCCAACCGACGTTAACGAAATAAGTTGGAGAGATTTCACATGGAAGTTAGCAAAGTTAGATGTTATTTAGCACACTAGCCCACACCACGCAAGTGCCGCTGAGCGCGTCTTCGCGGGGAATCTCGCGATGACATAGCTGTGGGAGGTGCATTGTGCCCAGTGCAGTGACTAACGGGAGAAATGACCACAGTACATTAACTGCTTGAATAAACATAATCAAAGTTGGTAGTGCATGCTTTTCTAGGACGAGGTGACATTTAGTATGAACAGGGATTAAGGTTAAATTGTATTGCTCATCTGCCAAATGCAAAAATGTATATATTTATATCTACCTATATACTTTGCTGTCGTAGCAACAGATACAGGAAATCTTTCCTGCCACAAGCCATCACTTTATACAATAACTCTCTCACCTCTGCCTGATAGAGAACTCTGGTCTCTCTACTGTTTTGTTGTATATATTATTATTGTTTATTGTTTATAGCACACTGTGTACTGTATATATTCACTATGTATATATTGGATTCTATTTATGTTATGTACAAAGTGTTTTATTTGTGGACCCACTACTGCTATAACAAAATAATTTCCCAGTCTGGGATCATTAAAGTATTAAGTCTATAGTAAGTCTATACTACTGCACATGATTACATTTTTGAGGTACTTTTCTCACTATTCTTGAATAATTCCCATTTTTGCATGAATACTTCTATATGCATTTCAGAGGGTTAGGCTCCTTACATTAAGGACAAATGTTTTAGCCACTTTTATCTCCACTAATTTATATTAAAGCTAAAATCCATCACTTTTCAATTACATGTTTATTGTTCCAGATTAAACCAGTGGGTCCCAACCTTTTTGGCCCATGTCTCTTACAAATGTTTTTGAGTTGTCAGCAGTTGCACTAAGTAGACATATCCCCTTTAAATGTGTTTGATGATTTCATTTATTTAACAGTTTGAGGGCCCAAGAAATACATGTTTGTTTGTTTTTTTGCTTTCATACCCCATTTGTCACCACAGCTTCCCCACACCCCAATATTTACCTTGTCGACCCTTGACTGGCCTGACCCCTACTTTTGGTATCACAGAACAAAACATTGTGCTAATATGAAGGCCTACTTAAACAAGATGCAATAGTAAAAATCTGCTGTTTACACATTAACGCAACAATCTAATAATGCCATATTAAATATAATAAAAAATATAAAAATATAAAAAATATAAATATAAAAATATTTTTTTTTGCTTTATACTTTTGTACCTTTACTTATGTATGTTATAGGACTTTTACTTAAAATGGAGATTTTTTTTCCTCCCATTGTGATCTTTTTGCTTTTACTAGAAGCAACATTATGTAGAAATTGGCATTTTGAGAAATTTGGCGCCCCGCACAGTTTTTGAGTGCAACACCTCTGTCGTAAATACAAATCCCAGGTCTGTAACAATTTGTCAGATGTCATTGTCATTGTATGTTGAAGTAAACATGTATGTAAGGCTGTGATCCTCCCCTCTCACTGAAGTTACATACTGCAGAAACAAGTGATGGGGGAGCGGAGTGGCTGAGACAGAGACACCATTCACCCTGTTACAAGACACTGTATCAACATGATTTTGAACCTGTTATTTTAAGGTAAAAAAGTTACATTGTGTTGCTTAAAGTTAAGGATTTGAGCGTGCAACATACATTAAGATGCCTACAATTTAAGGTTCAGGACATAATACACCCTGATACGCACTTTCACATACACCCTTCCTTAATTTGTCTTAATCAGTGAAAAAAAATCAAGACAGGTCACCACACCAAATCAAACTATTTGGACCAGCACTTTTACTTACCTGTGGGGAACACACGTATCATCTGAGACACATTCTCACACAGTAAAAAAGGACTCAGGTCAAATAGTATTATTTTTTTTTTTAATATAGTTTGTTTATTGTTTGAGTCGCATACAGTATAATCTCTCATTGGTTTCTATGTTGCTGAAGTTTGTGGACTGAACATCTGTCACTGTGTTGACCATCTGATTGAACTTATTGGTTAGTGGGCTGGTCAAGATCAGTGGTGCTGATTCTCCTCTGACCCCATGCTGTTCTCTATAAACCTTGAAACCTTGCATTAACAACTATTTTCATACTGTGAATATTAATGTCTAGAGGGTATATAGGCCACATCCTGGCAGTTCACACAGTTGACGTGGAGATAGACTGCATGAAAGGCCAGGGAGGATTATTTCAATCAAATTTAAATATATTCATTTGACTTTTGACATGAAAACATAAACTAAAAACCTAATAAATGTCAATCACTGTAGGTTGATTTGCCAGTTCTGCTCATGAATATTGCTCTTCTGGCAAAGCCAACAGTGTCATCTAAATCAAATGCTGTAAAAAATAAATACAATCAGAAGACTTATGCAATTTTTATATTGTCTATAAATGTCTATATTCAGTTCAGAAAAGAACCTACAAGACGACTTTATGTATGTACCTTAACTCCAGTCCAAGAATAATGAAACCATATGCTAGATATGCTGGATCTGTCACTTCACCCATCCCCTTTGTTGTTTATTTAGTTGTCGGAGGTGTGCTTGTCCTCATGAAAGTATATAAAAATAGGCATTTTCTTTTTAAAAGGTAGATATGGTTTCAGCGAGTTGTTGTTCAGCATCTGTTGTTGCCCAGCCGGCGTGACAGCAAGCATAAATAGCACAGGAAAGGAAGGACGGGAGGTGAGACACAGCAAGACAGGGGGTAATTACTGACTTTGTGATCAGTCAAGACATTTCTGTCGACCTCTGCAGGTCTGAGTTAATGCTTGTTTTTGAAAAAAACAGAAAAAGGGCTTTGACTTGATTCATCAACACTAGCCACAGCTTGAGAATAGACAATAATAAACCCATGCCCAAACATCTCAAATGTTCTTCTTTTAATGAGCAACGCATCTTTATATCATACGTCAGTCAGCATTGAAGTGCATTGATTAAAAAGTAAGTGCAAGTACAGATTTTGATGCATTCATTTTGACTAGAGGATTAAATTATTTGCAACGTCGCCCCAAAAATAGTCATTCTACAGGGGCACTCTGCAAAAGAAAAACTGCTATAGTTGATGCTGTTTCTAACCTAAAAGATATATGTTTTTTTTTTCCTCATTTCAAGCTTTTTAAGTTATCTCTGAGTGACAGTGTGTGGGAGCGATTTTCATCTGCCTTCTGGTGTCAGTTCACTCGAGTCCGTCAAACACAGCACTTTTCCTCAATATCACTGTCATGCTCCCTGACTAAATTCTCAGTTTGCTTTGAGGAACACGGCAACTGAATCAAGCCAGCAGAAGCACAAAGTCTGTGAGAAGCACTATTTTAGTGCAATAGTTTCACACATGATAACCTCGCCACCTAAAACTGGCTATCTCTGCATAGAGATGGAGTAGAGCTCTTATCGTACCCCCGTCGATAGGCCTTTTAGTTTTTACTGAGGGAAGCGCCATTATTTGTGGTCATGTCACCAGAGCAAGGATAACAACATCTTTTGAGGTAATACAAAACAAATAACAGCATGAAGTTATCCATTAAAATGCATTGTCCCCAGTATCTTGGATTCTGTCATCAGAATTTGGATAATACTTATTGAAACCATAAGGCTTTACGATAAATGCAACTCGGCCATATGATGGCAAAAGTCTTCAGTGGAGGCATTCCCCTTGGACTCTAGCTGCTCTCGGAGGAGGTGGGTGGTGCTGTGGAGGACGACCTCCGTCGGGACACTGACTGTGAGCGCTCAGGGCTGTGTTTGTCATAAGGCTGGAGCTGCACCTCCAGGAAGTCCCTGTGCTGCTGGGTGATGACCTGGCTGATGAGTCCCGGCAGAGCCTGCAAGTTACTCAGTAGAGTCTCCAGCTTTGTCTCCAGCAGGGCGATCCTCTTCTCCATGTCCTCGCCTCTCTCGTTCAAGTCCGATATCATGTCATACATGATGTTCTGAGTCTGGAACAGTGGAGAGGAAACACACTCAGCATGATCGTTGTCCAAATGGGTGCTGTTTATGATGGACAATACTGCATGTGTCCATTATAAACACACAGGATTACAGATAGAAACACAGCAGTCCTCAAAACTTTCATAGATATACAGTTGAAACTTCTCTTCTTTGTTCATTCTGAAAAGTAAAGGTAATAAAAGAGATTAACTTTCTCATCACATTCTGCAGACAGACTTTAAATAGAAAAAAACCCCCCACATGATTAGACCAGTGATTAGCAACTGTTAATTGTCTGGCACAAAAGCAATTAAAGGATAGGCTCACATTTTTAAAAGTCCGTCTGAAAACAATACTCACGTGCTCCAGCCCAGTTAACAGAATAAAGTGTTAGTCTTGTACATTTCTGTAAACCACATATACGTTAAATGTATCATATCAACATTTCTGCTATACGTGTCTGATCAAACTTGCATTTCATGTAGGCTAAACAGAC